>JAUIMM010000120.1:4535000-4927500 GCA_031769625.1 Taudactylus pleione
CTGGCGTCACCTTCAACTCTGGCCTCGCTTTCACTTCCCATATGTGGTCTCTCTCTCTCAGGCCCATCACAACACTGCAAGTATATAACACATTTTTCACCCTATATGCAACATATACGGTCATCCAGTCTCTGGTAAGCTTATTGGGCATCAGCTTCAATCAACTTCACATTATAGTAAGATTTATTTTCCTCTCCTGCAGCTCCACTTCTGTTACAACATGCACTACAGAACCCAATACTCGCCCTCAGCATTATAAATAAAACATACTGTAGTTGAACTGCAAACAAAATATTACACTAACTAAATAACAAAAGTACTGAATGAGCAAAACTCATAATATGAGAAGCAAATGCAAGTGAGCATATTTTGGGAATAGGCACACTTGGGGAAAGAAAGCCCGGATACGGAGAGCCTACAATAAAATAAGACTGATGATGTGGGCACAAGTTTTTCTTTTTCTTTTCTTTTCTTAAGAATTTGGTTTTTAAGGAGCATTGAAGGCTAGGAGAGACACTGCCTTCATCCAATCCTTGTCCTGGTCATCCCTCCTCATTCCCCCTGGCCTTTTGTCTCACTATCATGTGTGTTGTGTTTGTTTGCTATGTTTCATATTAAGATTTAGGTTTGTACTTTTGTTAATTAGTTTAGTATTTTGCTTGCTGTTCAAATACATTTTATTTATAAATGCATAATTCCCCACTACAGATGTGTCCTTATACATCTTTGCTGCAGTCGTGCTAAAAAGCCACGCACAGAGCGCCAGGTCCCTTGAGACTCTGCTAGTGCCAAGCATCTTTTTTGCGTTTTGAGTTTCTGAATCTATATACGAAGTGTTACAATATAGCTGCCACAACTTTTTTCACTCCAAGTTCCGTTGTGGTTCAAATATAGACTATGTCGCACACACATATACAAGTGTTGCATATCAAATTAATCAGCACAGTCTGCTAGCATTGGGAGTCTTTTTTCACTAGGACGCACCAGCAAAGTAGCACGGGATCTGGCGGCACACTTACGCCAGGCAATTTGACCTGCATGGCATACGGAGGCTAGATGTATGTGTATATTGGTCCGTAGAACATTTTGGCAGCCTATAAATTATACTTCCTTCCCCTTTAGACTGTAAGCTCTTACGAGCAGGGCCCTCTTCCTTCATGTGCTTCTCCTTTCCCTTACTTACACCATCTTATACTCCCTACAGCGGCACCAAATCTTTGCCTGCTGATCGTGGATGCAGCAATGTTTACAAACCATGTACGTGTCCTGTATTGTTTGTACTGTAAATCACTGTCTTCTTGTTTTGCTCATTGTTAAGCGCTGCAGAACCCTTATGGCGACATAAAAATAAAAGTATAATAATACTAATAATAAAGGTTCCTAACGATGGTTGAATAATATCTATGCCATGGTGTTGTTGTGGCTTCACAGTGAATAAACATACTTTGTGCTTTAGCGACTAGCTCCTGATGGACAGACAGATGACACATGATGGGCCTAAATTAGAGTTGCACGCTATGCCGATATGAGTGTAGTTGACCGATGTTTAAGTACTGCACATGCTTCTGAGGTGCACTATACATGCGTCCCGTTAGAGCACTGATATGCAGAACTAATTTCTAGGCGTTCCTGGGAGGTAACAGGGGGGTGGCTAGGCAGATGTGGGTGTGTTGCTGACAACAACTGCTCACACAGGGCGCCATACTCAGACAGACAAACTGCGCCGGCCATAGGGATGTTGCAAGTTTCTCAAAGGTTTAAATAAAAACCGAGACAGATTTCCACATGCGCAGGACGCTGCAAGTGGGCATCTCAGTTGTAAAAAAATCATCCGTGTCGTTTGCATAAAGCAGCAGGTGTGGCTGCAGCAAAAGATCCGGCCGTGTCTGCGTGCGACTCTATACTACAATGCAGGTATAAAGTTTACTAAAAAAGGCACAATACATTGAAACAATTTATTAGTGACCAATAGTAAGACCATTCTGCAAGGTAAAGTAGTCACTAGCTCCCACCTGTCATGCTGTCCAAAGAAACGTGCATCCACCTGACCATCTTTGTCTCTGAGGGCTTTTGCAGGCCAGAAAGGAAATCCTTTTAATTTTGCCCAGACCAAAGGGTGTGGATTGCTCTAAATAGGACAGAAAACAACATTAAACAGAGCAGAGTACAAACTGGTATTTTATGTCTTTCCATGCGAAATCAACTTATCCCTAAAGCTTCATGGTTCTTAAACCAGGGAGTTACCGCCACACAATATTCCCACTGATTGGCTAGTTTGCACTGGTCTGTACACAGTGAATTCCACCCATAGTACATGATCATATGTGTTTTGAACGATCTTCAGCCAGTCTTTATGAAGCGAGAGTTGGGACTTGTTAAGAGAAGCTGAGGTTCAGTTGGCCACACAGTTCCCCCTTATATAAAATCAGTATAGCAGAGTACTGATAGGCTGCTGACTATCAGTTCAGAGATGATCATGTACAAATACTTCTTTTGTGACCTCACCGAGCTACCTGTACCTATGTTTATGGCAGAGGTTCCCAAACTCCACCATTACAGTCCACGTTTAAGCATATACATGCTTGAGCACAGGTGACTCAATCTGGGCTCAAGCATGGATAGCCTTAAAACCTGGACTGTAATAGCAGTGTTTGGGAACCTCTGCTTTATGAGCTTGTCACTGCTGAGTCTATTTTGTCACTTTGAACTGGTCACATTCCAACATCAATATCAGTAATAAGTTAAGACATTATGCCTTGGTTTTTTTTTTTTTTTCAGAAGACTTTGAATTTCCTGAAAACAGCATAAGTATGCTTTGTTACTCCTCACAAGGCAAAGATAATCTACCTAAAATATCCAAAAAAGTTTGTTTTTATTGAAACTGCAAGAAAAGTGCACTTTTTTTGTGTTACCGCCACCAAGAAAAACCTTGTGGTTTCTTGCTCTGGCATTAATCCACCTTTCCAAAGCAGCAAAAAGTTGATTTTTATACGTGTGTTTTCATAATAAAATCTGCACTTTTCTTTTTTTTAGATGTTTAAATGAAACCTATAAAATGTGTAGGAATAAAATGGTAGCTCAACAATACATACCATTTCAAAAAATAGACACACTATTGCATCAAATGAGTGGCTCCCTGTGTTTATCGTTGCCGAGATATGGGAGATCTGGGCATTAGAACCACACATCTGTGGACTTTCTTAAGGCTTTCTATAGCATACAGTATGGTGTCATGGTCTGGTGATGACCAGAAAATAACTACTATGAGGGAACTCCCCTCTTCCAGACGAGAGTTCTACCTTATACTGTATATAGATGCCAGGATGGGTGGGGAAATTGTACATGTCCCACATTCACCAGGTCACTAGTATTTCTGCTGTACAGGTTGCAGAGCCGTAACTAGACTTTTTGGTGCCCTGTGCCAGAAAGAGCATTGGCGCCCACCTCATTTTTCAAAGGGACATATTGCACCCAAAAAAGGGCCATGGCTTCATGGGGAAGGGCCAGGGAAGAGATAGAAGAGGCCAGGAGAAGCTGGGGATGAAATGAGAGGAAGCTACAAGCAAGAATGATAATAAACAGAAATTTGACAGGCCCAAACAGCACCCCCTGACCTGTGGTGCCCTGTGCGATGGCACCAGCCGCACTACCCTAGCTACGGCCTTGGCAGGTTGATATTATCTGGTGATCATGAGGCATTAGCACTAAGTGCTGCATCAGTTGAAAGGAGGGTCTCTCTACTTTCAAATAAGTATGCCCATAAATTTATTGAAGCCAGGAAGGGAGATATATTCCCAAGTCCCAGGACATCATATTGATAATCTGCAGAGCAGGGGTGTTCACTAGCGCTTACACATGATCACCAGAAAATTACTTCTACAGGTTCGCATAAATGGAAAGAGGAGACTCCCTTTTGCAAACGAGGGTACGTCTGAGTATGTGGGTGCTGGGATATGGGAGATAGAGCACTTTTAATGCTATTTCCAGTATTTTTTGGCTTTTAAAAAGTTCTGCAATATTTAGCCTGGAAACGGCAGGGTTTAACATCATTGTGGTTTTGACGTGATGAGGTCCAAAATCCGGGTCCAAGCGACACCAACTGATGGTGGGGGGGGGGCTTTTAGTTAAGTTCCACCCTCCATTTGAAGCCCACAGTGTTTAGGACAAATTCCACTCATCCTTACGAGTGGAAGGGATAAAGACCAAAATGGCAGTCTTTGTGGTGGTGCAGAAGTTTGTACCATCTCATGGAAGGACGGAAGTAGTAGGGGTATCCCTTGCTCAGAGTGTATTATGTGAGATTGCTTTGCGGGATGGTACATATAATTTCTCTCCAAACAAGATGCTTTATTTTTAAACCTTCTGATGAGGTTGCAAAAATCAGGTTTTGTCCAATACTGGGAACCGAACTGAAAGCACATTTTTCAGGTGATTCTGCAAACCTACAAATTTAGTCAGTGACTAATTTTCTGGGAGCAGTTTACATGACTACTAGTGGGCATGCAGCTAGGGGACAAACAGGCACACCTGTGTAAATAAAGCAGTGTGGATACACACTTTTTTGCGATGATTTGAAATACCCGATAATGCATATAAAATGTAATAAAGAAAATGGACAGTATAGGAACAATGTAAGCAAGCAGTTTTATATGATCATAAGAACTCAAGACTTTAATTTACACGTTTGAATTTAAGGTGCACTTCTCATTCCAATGTTGCAGTTCAGTTAGTTAAATAGACAATTTGCTCCTATATGAATATGCATAATTCAAAGTAAACAATGTTAAAGAATTGACTACTACTGTCTTCCTACGTGCCTCTTCCAGTAAGACTAATGCTAGAGATCTCAAAATTATAAACTTAAAAACAATAAAAAAAACAATTAAATGATCCCCTTTTTTTCATTCTTACAAAAATGAATGAAAATAGTATATGTACAGTATTTGCAAATATTATAAAATACATTGTCTTATAAACCCCATGTGGATAAACTTGCATTTCAGCTAATGTAACATGGTCTTGTTCCAGAGGGAGAAGATACTCACACATGGTTCACAAAACCAATTATCTCTTTTTTGGCAAGCAGCTAAATAACATTCAGGGCAGACTTCAATTTCATTCATCTGAAACATAGAAAACAAGACAGGTTTTATTAAGCGAGAAGCGGCTCCTACTGACATCACACGACTGGCATTTTGCATATTATCTACAGTATATTTAATGGAATAAATCTGGAAACACACAGGACAGTCTGGCCAAAGGGACAGTTGGATCTGTCATACATACATGCAGTGCCGGACTGTGGCATAAAGGACCTACCGGGGGACTGCAGTAGTAGGGCCCATGCTTAAGGGGTATGGTTATCCACAAGATGTGCTGTGGCTAGCAACCACAGTTGCTTGGCTAGCCATTAGGCAAATATTGGTGTATTGTCTATAGAAGAAAACCAAGAACCAATGTTTTTCAGTGGTCCTGTTCCAAGGTAAATGACCCTCTAATAGGAGTAGCAGTGTACAATTCAGTGCACAGTCTGGAACATGACACCTAGAGGAGGGTGTAAGGGCCTCAGGCAGTGGGTCCAACCAGAGATTTCCCCTGTACCCTTGTGGGCCAGTCCGACCCTGCATAAATGAGTGTGGCCAAATATTTAAGAACCTAATCTTCTCAACTACTGGGATGGTGATCTTTTGGGCCCCATACATTGTGAATTGCAACCAATTAGATCTGAAATTGTCTAAATAGTCATCAAAATGGCAGCATGTACTGCAACCTGTTGCTCTCCTACTGCCTGTAGAAAGAGGTCCGGTCTAATACTATATGTGTTGCCGGGAGGACACATACAATAGGTTAACCAATTTATTATTATTATACAGGTTGTTAATTTTGGAACTTATAACTGAATCATACTTGCTAACTCTCCCTCATTGTAAGGGAGACTCCCTGAAATAGTAGTAATCTGCCCATCTCACTGAAAAGTCTAGCAATCTCCCTGATTGAACCTTACTCTCATTATGAAGCTCTTATATAAAAAATTTATTAAATATTATATATACACACTATAATATATATACACACACATATATATATATATATATATATACACACACACATACATACACATATATATATACACATATACACACACACACACACACACACACAGTCAGGTCCATAAATATTGGGACATTGACAGAATTTTCAGATTTTGGCCTCTACTCACCACCACATTGGTTTTGAAATGAACCAAACAATATGTGATTTAACTGCAGAATTTCAGATTTAATCTGAGGGTAATTACATCCAAATCAGGTGAATGGTGTAGGAATTACAACAGTTTCTATATGTGCCTCTCACTTTTTAATGGGCCAAAAGTAATGGGACTATCAACTCAGAAGCTATTTCATGGACAGGTGTGGGCTATTCCCTCGTTATTTCATTATCAATTAGGCAGGTAAAAGGTCTGGAGTTGATTCTAGGTGTGACATTTGCATTTGGAATCAGTTGCTGTCAACTCTCAATATGAGATCCAAAGAGCTGTCACTATCAGTGAAGCAAGCCATCATTAGGCTGAAAAATCAAAACAAACCCATCAGATAGATAGCAAAAACATTAGGTGTGGCCAAATCAACTGTTTGGAACATTCTTAAAAAGAAAGAATGCACCGGAAAGCTCAGCAACACCAAAAGACCCGGAAGACCACGGAAAACAACTGTGGTGGATGACAAAATAATTATTTCCCTGGTGAAGAAAAACCCCTTCATAACAGTTGGCCAAATCAAGAACACTCTCCAGGAGGTAGATGTATATGTGTTAAAGTCAACAATCAAGAGAAGACTTCACAAGAGTGAATATAGAGGGTTCACCACAAGATGCAAACCATTGGTGAGCCACAAAAACAGGCAGACCAGATTAGAGTTTGCCAAACAACATCTAAAAAAGCCATTACAGTTCTGGAACAACATCCTATGGACAGATGAGACAAAGATCAACTTGTACCAGAGTGATGGGAAGAGAAGAGTATGGAGAAGGAAAGGAACTGCTCATGATCCAAAACATACCACCTCATCATTGAAGCATGGTGGTGGTAGTGTCATGGCGTGGGCATGTATGGCTGCCAATGGAACTGGTTCCCTTGTATTTATTGATGATGTGAATGCTGAAGTGTTTCGGGAAATATTATATGCTCATATTCAGTCAAATGCTTCAGAACTCATTGGACGGCGCTTCACAGTGCAGATGGACAATGACCCAAAGCATACTGCAAAAGCAACCAAAGAGTTTTTTAAGGCTAAAAAGTGGAATGTTATGCAATGGCCAAGTCAAACCCCTGACCTGAATTTCATTTCAAAGCCATTGTGGTGGTGAATAGAGGCCAAAATATGAAAATTCTGTCAATGTCCCAATATTTATGGACCTGACTGTGTATATATATATATATATATATATATATATATATATATATATATAAAATATATATATATAATATATATATTATATATATATATATATATATATATATATATATATATACATATATACACACACACACACACACACATCAATAGACCTTACTGGGCTCATTTACATTTGCATGCAAGTCAATTTTATGACACACTTCTCAGATGTAGAATTACACGCCCACTTTAACACGCACTAATAGGTGTTGTTTTCACAATCTCCCCGACATGCTTTTTCAAAAGTAGGTAAATATGAAATTAATTTTCATTTTTGCCAATAACGATCTGACAGTGCTTGTTCTCAATTTCAGTACTCCATCACGTTGACTCTAGTGTGCAGGGGAGACAGCCAAGTTCTATCTTTCCATTCCCTGCTGTCACCTACTGGCAGATTTTTCCGGTCAATTTAGAAAACATCGGCCCATAACTGGAACACATATGTATCTCAAAGTGATGATGGTGAAAATGATGATCCAATTGCTACCATCAAAAGAATAAAATTTTTGATAGGGAACAACGGGTCTTGCATTGGTTAACAGAAGAGCAGCCATAACCACCATGATCTTTGTGAAAACCTTCTCCACCGATTTATACTGGTACTTAAAACGACTAATAAATGACCATTGTAGTTTTTTCCTTTCGAAATTAAGTGGTTTTTATAAAGTAACACGTCTTTTAAAGGAATACTGTCTTATCCTCTTATTTTTAAGAATGTTTTAATGATTTTATTATGGTGTTTATGAAATCTCTCTTTTTAATATTAATTATTTGACCATTTTATATACTGACCTGTGCACTTTACTGTATTTATTTAAGGGTTCTTATACATGTATTTATTTTTTATGTTTTCATGGTTTTCCGGACCCTGATATATGTTCTATTGAGTGGACTTTAATAGAAATGAAGATGAAAGGACATCTTATGAATATTACACCTACCTCCGATTTAATATATTGTACTATACTCTATATAATTACAACTTCCTGGTCTTTGGAACGCAAAAATGCCATACCCGGCGATGAACTTACGGTTTGCGCTCCATGCCAGTGCATGGAACGCATGGCGCAATATCTGGTGATGGACTTCCGGCTATGGTAATCACCGGAGGTCCTAATGCATGTATCTTGCGGCAGTTTAAGGTAATTGGAGGGGGTATATAGAGGGGGTCTGGGCAGCAGTATCCAAAAGCTTCTGAGGAAGACCATAATGGTTTGAAACGCGTTAAGCTGCATCATGGACACAAGGATATTACAGGAAGAGGTGGAACGCTGGATACCCGGTTTGGGAACTCCGATGCAGGTTTCTGGGACATGCTATGGATGACTCCAAGCGATTAACATCTGAGGGATATCCTGGCTGCACCCTGTATCCTGTGAACTACCAAAGAGTTCACCATTTGGTGATATATGCTGTTTTTTTATGTTTAAATGTGAGAGTGCAATATGTACAAATAAAATGCTTTGTGTTTTTTTGAAATATCAAAGTGTTTGGAAGGAATTACACCCTTTTCCCTCACATCATATGAAAAATAGAAATCTATTGTGGAAAGACTACAGGAAAAACTGTATTCAGAACCTTGAAAGAAAGTAAGGTTTTAACGTTTGGTGAAGGCTTTTCTGTGCCACACGGGCAGCTTTTGACAACTGTTTTGCGGATTTTGGATCAATTGTTATAGTCTCTGCTAACAGCAGCCCGAACTGGCAGTCCCAGGGGGAGGAGACAACTCCTCCTGGGGCTACCTGTGGTGTATGTGACTGGCATGTAGCGCTTCAAATAGGAAGCCACTGCCAGTCACAAAGTGTAGCCAGTGCAGTCACGGACCGCACTGACTACACTGAGGTGGTGGATTTTGCTGGGGGGGCTGCAGGATCGCAGCCCCTAGGCAAAATCCGCCACTGGACTTGACTGATAATTTTATTCAGTTCAGAGCCAAACAGAACATTGCCAAAGTTAGGTAGGCAAGAGTCCTCTCAGACTCCACGTTAGCATCCCATGCCATAAGCCAAGGTATACAATTCCCTGCAACCACTCGGGCTGAAATCCTAGTCCCAATTAGGCCCGCATCCAGAGCAGCCTTGTATGGACACTCAGATGCCTCCAAGATGTGGGTAAACTATATCAACATTTCTGGGAGATATAGAGGGGCTGGAGTTCAGAAAGAGTATGTCATATTTGTAAAGCACCAACTCCTGGTTGAGCCTATTTAGCTCACATGGAATTAGTGTCCTCTAAGTGGATGAATCAGAGACATCAGTCTGCTAGCCTGCCCATTCACAAATGACTTGGGGATTTAAATTTTAGCTTACTAAAAGTCTGAACAAAGTAGCCACAAGTCCAGTTGTTTGGCAACTTGATCCAACAATGCAATCTCCCTTGCCTTCCTAGGTGGCTGATAGAATTGCACTGAAGATTCCTTTTAACCAACTGACATTATAGAGAAATGAAATGGAAAGCCACTGGTCTAAAAAAGCAGAGGGCAAATACCACTTTTACGCCTACATTTTTCTTTAAACTGACGGATATAAAATAATTTGAGAAGACTTTCCACTAACCTGTCACTGAAAAAGTTAAATAATTGATGCCGTATTTTTTTGTTTTAGTTATTTTAATAATCCACTTTACAGATGGCGTGTGCGGGATGCCGGCACTTACAATGCCCGCGGCAGAATCCAGGCAGCTATCAGAATCCCGCCGCTGGCATTCTGACCGCCGGAATACCGCAAGTAAGTAGCAGAGTTGAGTGGAGGGTTAGGAGATAGGGTTAGGCACTAGGGGGAGAGGGTTAGGATACCTACCGACAGGTGTCGATATCCAAACCATGTCGGGATGCTGGCATCAGGATTTTGACCACCGGGATCCGGCGCGTCGGCATCCGGTACCCATCCCCTATTATACTATGGCTTCAGTCAAACCAAATGGTCTCCTCTTTGCTTGTCAGATCCCGGGTGACTCAGCCAAGCAGACTGGCTGACTCAAAATGTGCGACCACACTGTGGGTGGCTTTTAGCTGCAACTGCGATGCATATGACACACAAAATGTAAAGAAAAGTACTATGGTTCCCTACTCCTCTTGGGGCATCTCAGTCATTCAGGGCATCTCCCGCTGTATGGCGAATAGACGCTAGCTGTATGAGCACACATTTATTTCCCCAATAAATCTGACTGATACATAATCTAGCCCAATCATACTGACTTATGAGGAACATGACTTAATTGGCATTGATATCTACCATCACTTACCACAATTGATAGGAAAACCAAATGAGCGGGTGTTAATATCGTGTAATCCCTGCTTAGAGTCTATACGAAAACTACATTCTTAATGTAAGAAAATGAAGTGAAAAGATGTGGGATTTGTAAGTAGAATGCTTTTAAACCTGTTGATTTTGCATAGGTAATTTTTTTGTATATGTGCCGGTGATTTAAAACCCCAAGTGAACAAATGGGGAGCAGTAGGGAACAAATGTATACAGACAGTCCTCTCTTCTACTTCAGCTACAAGTACTGTTAGATACACAATATTAATAAAAATGCAAGTCCTTTGGATCTATTATAGTTAAAGTAAAAATAAATCTTAGCATTATCCTTTAAACATTTCAAGTAGGTTCAATAGACCCTACTGAACAGCAGGTGGTGCAAGGATCCCAGTAATGTTCCAATAAGTTATACTGTGCCAGGCCTCAGCCTCCAGGCGCACACGAGGCCATTTGAAAACGCTGATGAGACTGCATACTGTGCTCCAGAAAAATACTTACACTGATCTATTTCTAGATTACTACTACAACCTAAGCATACAATGAAAAGAATTACAAAATTGTACAGAAAGTAATTGCTGTGTAGGGTTTATATGTTTTATATGACACACTATCACTATTCTCAATAACTGTAATATATATATATATATATATATATATATATATTGTATGATATATATATATATCATACATATATATATATATATATCATAGATATATATATCATACGAGTACTTCGAAAACAAATTAGTGTTTAATAAACTTGCACACATCCAGGGAGTGAGCACAGCCTAGCAAAAAATGTCACAAACCCAGGACATGAACTCAGTTTAGTATACATGGCACACACAAAGGGGCTAAGCATCGCATACATAGCACATATTCAGAGAGTGAACACAGCATACTATATATGGCACACATTCAGAAACTGAGCTCAGCTTTGTGGCACATCAAAAAGGACCTAGCACAGCTTAGTATACATGGCACACACCTAGGACGGAACACAGCTTAGTATACATAGCACATGTCAGAGACTGAGAGCAGCTTTATATACATATCACACACACACACACACGGGCAACTTACGTCACATGCATCCAGGGCCTGGGTGTGCTTAGTGTACATCATGCACTGCCAGGAACTAAACACTGCTTAGTATATATGACACACACAGAAACTGAGCACAGCATGGTACACACCAGGGGCTGAGCACAGCACAGTATACATGTAACATACCTGGACACTTAGCACAGCTTAGTATACATGGCACATATTCAGAGACTGAACAGAGCTTAGTGTAAATCAGCCACACCCAGGGACTGAACACAGCATTATACACATGGCACACAGCCGGAGACTGAAGATGGCTAACTATACATTGCACGCACCCAGGGACTGAGCACAGCTTTTGTATATATGGCACACAGAAAGGGACTTCGCACAGCTCATTATACATTGCACATACTCAGGAACTGAGCACAGTTTAGTAAACATGACACATACCCGGGAACTGAGCACAGCTGAGTACAAGGAACATGGAGGTACTCAAAAGTGGACAAGAACAGGTGTCAGCATATTCTCTCTCACCCTGCCCTGGGGACAGAGTACAGCTTAGTATACATGGCACTTAATTAGGGACTGAGCACATCCTAATATACATGACACATACCCAGAAATTCAGCACAGCTTAATATATAACGCCCATACCCAGGATCCTGCTTAGAACTTACTAAACCTGGCACATACCCGGGGACTGAGCACAGCTTAGTATACCATGGCCAATACTTGGCACCTGAGCACAGCTTAGTACACAGGGCACATGGAGTTACTTGTTACTACATTTAAAGTGGCGGAGGGCAGGTGTCAGCATATTCTCTCTTACCCTGCCCTGAATAAGTAATGGCCATGAGTCAGAACTCTGTGCTCCTGTAACTTACATCACACACACCCCTCACTACACTGCATGAATCATTCATGTGCAAAGGAAACGCATTGGTATAGAAGGCAGCGTTTATGTATATTGTTACTGCAGCAGCAGAAGACAGATATGGTTTTCAGGCATACATGTTTTTAATTCTCACCTCATGCTCACATATCTTGATTATTACTTTTGCGGTTTGTGTTAATTTATGATTTCCTGTAGGGGACAAGAAATAGGAAAACAATTGCATTATAAATAAATTCTCCACACAATACTTGCTCAGGACAAAGTCACCTGCGGCTCTCAAATTCTGCGCTCACCTTTTTACTAGGCAGTTGGCAATTGTTTTTTCCAAAAATGTCAGGTAGGGAATAAAATTGCCGAAGTTAATGGGAGCACTAGCATCTATTATTGTGTAAGAGAAAACAGCACCAAAGAAACAATGTGTAAATGTCTCATTAGAGCCAAAGAGAGATTAGGGTTTTGTATACCATAACTCCCAATTGTCCCTATTTCCACAGGACAGTACTAATTTGGACACCTCGGGATTGGCAGTTTTTAGGCTTATTTGGGTGGGGTTTGGGTGGATCCATGTGGAGTTTGGGACAAAATAGGCCCTGCCTCTGATCTGCCCAATTTGGCACATGTAAATGTGTGAATGTAGGGGGCTATGGTATACACCAACAAGGTCTCTCAGGATAAACCAAATAGTTTTGCATAGAAAAAGCATTTAAATGTAGTACATGAACCTAATGGAGGATTAAACCGACATATAATCAAAATGAATAGTTAACTTCAGTTAAATATTAATGAGTAGGGCTTACAGAAACGTCCAGCAGCCAGTGATTGTGCTGCAGCCGCTGTAACTGGAGGCCATGATGTGAGTTGGTAAAACATAAGTCATTGTAAAATTGCTGTATTTAAATTAGGGATGTGCAGGCTCGGTTCTACTCGGTTCCGTTCTGATTTTTTTACCGAATCTTATTGGCTATCCAAAACTCGTGACAGCTGATACCCAATAAGATTCGGTAAAAAAAACCGAACGGAACCGAGTAGAACCGAGCCTGCACATCCCTAATTTAAATGCCCATTTTTCATTGACAAAAAAAAATGCATTAGACGGGACAAAGGTCAAGCTTACCACCATTGTAAATAATGCAGTTATGTAAAATCCATTTGGCGTCTGCAAGAAAGGCTTCCGTGCAACCATACATTTTCTTTTTAACATTCTGGAAATATAAGAAAATTAGAAATGAAAAACTTCTACAGTCAGTCCCCCATGTGTGACAGTTTCCATGAATATATTGGGTTAGAAGCATGTTAAATATGGAACTATAGGGGACAGGGACAGCTGTGTAGTTGAGAGTAGACTTGGAGGGATACAGTCAGTATCCTGGCAGCCGCGATGGCGGCACTGATATTACCGGCGCCGGAATCCCGGCACCTCTCACAATACTGACGCCGGCATTCCGAACCCGAGATACCGAAGATAAGTAGTGGGGTGGGGGGGAGGGTTAGGCACTAGGAGGAGGGTTAGGGTTAGACACTAAGGGGGGAGGATTAGGTTTAGGGTGCGGGGAGGGGGCGGTTAGGTTCAGGTACTAGGGAGGAGGTTAGAGTTAGGCACCAAAGAGGGAGGGTTAGGGTAGGGAGAGGGGTAGGGTTAGCATACCGAACAAGCGACTGCCAATAGACGCTGCTGCATGTGCTTTTGCGTGCAGAAAGCATTTATACACTCTGGCAACATAAAGGTTGTAAGGGCCTGTATCAGAGTTGTACACTATGCCGATGTTTTTGCAGTTGAGGGATTATCGGCTATCTGCGCATGCATCGCACTGCGCTTGTGTCAAGGTACATTACCATAGTCGCTCGCAGTAACTATTTATTCACAGTGTGATTGACAGTCAGGGAGTGTTTGGGGGAGGTAACAGGGAGTGTTGGCTGAAAAGGCAGGCGTGTCGTGACCATTTTGGGGCGTGTCACATCCTGCGTCTGCAATCCCGTGCGCCGTAAACATGGTTCAGGTGTCTCAGTTCCCACAGCAATTTTGTGTGACCATAGAGTTACTCAAGACTGCTAACATTGAACGATCTGTGACTGATGGGTGTCTCAGTAAATATCCCGGCGGCTGCAACATTTGCATATTAGGACCACACATCAACTCTGAATCAGGCCCGAAATGAGGTCCTGATGACCCATTACAATGAGCTTCAAACAAACAGTGATTTAGGAGTTTACATTAACTGGCGGTCCTTGAAGTGATAAAAGGCGTTTTAGACACTGCGGCAAGGAAAGTTAGATATCAGCCAGCAGTACAGTGATGCTTGGTGCTGGTGGTTCTCTGGGGATTCCCATCCCTGGTAGTTTAGTGCGGAGCAGCTTCTGTAGCTCCTGGATTTGGCCCTGGACTCCCAAAGTGGCCGTGCTAATAGCTGTACAAAGTGAGCTGCTGGATGCTCTTCCCCTGCAGCCCCCTGAGTTTGAATAATCTCAGTAGGTACAGGGAGCACTTGTGATTCCAACAATCTAAATGCTAAACTGACAGTTCTAGTATCAATAGCAATAAGACTGCTGCCTCAGAGTCTGGCTATCTAGATCTCCTAGAAGTATTCTAGGTTTGAGATGTAGATATAATATGCCCCTCTCCTAAACTTCCAGGCATCTCGGTGTGGCCAAGGCGTCTGAATATGGCAAAGGGTTCAGCTTTCTCCCTAGACAGCCTCAGTACTCCCCTCTATCCACCGGTAAAAAAGTGGTAAATGTGAAAAAACTCCTCCAGCTGTATGCAGGACAGTGCATGCATTCAGTTGGATTGGTTAAATGGACAAGGGCTGGCACGGCTGGCAGAGCTGACCATCGGGGGGTGGGGGGGTTTCGGGGTGGGGGGTGTTTTTTTGGGGAGGGCGGCCAGGCCTCGAGTCCCGGGCCTAGAGAGAGAGGAAAGAGAGGGGGGGCCCGGCCCGGGTGGCAGCGATGCTGCAATAGCAGCCAGGGTTGGATACACTACCGGCAGCCGCAAGCTAACCCGAAATCGAGGAACAGCAGCCAGCCAATCAGGAGTGGATGCTCCTGATTGGCTGCCGGTTCGCGAGCTGTGATTGGTTCGCTGCCAGGCGCCATATTTGGAATGCCTTGCAGCATTTTATATCAATTCTCCCTGCCATCCCTGGACCTTGGCTGCCGGTGCAACACCACTGCTACCTGGGCACCCATCTCTCTCCATAATTGAAAATCAGTGATTCTACCTGGCTGGCTGCACCAGCGCAGCCAGCTGAACAAACCACTAAACAAGGTAATCCCTAACCTTCACATGTGCTCCCCACCCCTGTTCCATGCAGCTGGGTACACACCTCAGCGATGCGCTGACCCAGCGACATGGTGATGTATCAATATATCTCATCGCCATACACGATCTGTCATTTGACGACACAATATATCATTACATGCTTAATATAACTGGGAGGTGTGTTCTCCTACGCTTAGCCTCAATATGCCATGCAGCACAAAATGCCCAGCACAAGTGTGCCAGGTCATGTGCGACTCAACTTGCGCCCAGCTTCATTTTTGCCCAAATGTGCTTCTTAGTTCCTTCACAAGACTGCACAGATTAATTTGATATGCGACACTTGTTTATCTGTGTGTGACTGTATATGAAACTGTACAACGGAACTTCGCGTGAAAAAAAGCCGTAGCCACTGCAGCGTAGCACCTTGTATAGAGACTCAGTCGCACACAGAAATACAAGTGTCGCCTATCAAGTTAATCAGTGCAGTTTCGTGAAGTGGTTCACATTGCGACTAAGATGCTGAATTGAACAGAAGAGACAAAAAAAGACACTTGGCACGGGACATGGGGCACAGAAGAGGGCTGTTTCACGTGCTTGCGAGCAATAGTGTATGAGGTCACATCGTCCCATCTAATGGTTATACGATGTTTGATCCGTCGCAGATGGCAAGATTGAACATATCGTATAGTGTGTACCTAGCTTAAGACTTTTGCATTTTATTTACAACTAGATTTCTGTAAAATGTACTGGTTTATAACAGTGTGCTGAGCATTTTTCTGTTTCTTTTCTAAATATCCTGTCCTTTTCTAGCACCTGCTGCTTCTTATAAGCGGATTTCAGCAACTATTCATTTGTTCATCAGGTAAAGACATACGAAACTCTTAGCTGGGTACATAAAATGGCAGGACATACAGAAATTGTGTAAGAAATTTCATCCAGGAACAGGTCTCTCTTCAGTGCCAACAAAAATGCTTTACGATTTCATTCTTTGATATATACAGCATATATATGGCTTTTAAATGTGAAATGCTCTGTAGTATATACACTAATAAGCCACAACATTAAAACCAATGACAAGTGAAGTTAATAACATTGACTAGCATGTTACAACTGCACCTCTCTGGGGGTGGGATATATTAGGCAGCAAGCGAACAGTCAGTTCTTGTCTAGTTGATGTGGACAAGTGTAAGGATCTGAGCGACTTGGACAAGGGCCAAATTTTGATGGAGATGCTCTGGCCAGATCATCTAGCCAAAACAACAGGTTCTGTTAGGTGTTCCTGGTATGCAGTGGTTAGAAGCTACCAAAAGTGGTCCAAGTGCTACAGTAGCTAGATAGGACTAGACAGCTAGCCTTCGCAACGCACGCGCATCAATGAGTCATGCCACCCAAGGCTCACTGATGCACGTGGGGAACAAAGGCTAGCTGTCTAGTCCTCCCTAGCTATTGTAGCACAAATTGCTGAAAAGCTAATGCTGGACATGAGAAAGGTGGCAGAACACACAGTGCATCGCAGCTTGCTGCATAGCCTCAGACCAGTTAGGAGTGCCCATGCTGGCCCATGTCCACCGCCCAAAGTGCCAACAATTGGCAAGTCAGTGTCAGAACTGGACCATGGAGCAATTGAAGGTGGCCTGGTCTGAACAGGCTAAGACATGGCACCAGAATGCACTACAGGAAGAAGGCAAGCCGGAGGAGGCAGTAAGATACTCTGAGCAATGTTCTGCTGGGAAACTTTGGGTCCTGGCATTCATGTGGACATTACTTTGACACCTACCACCTACCTAAACATTGTTGCAGTCCAAGTACACCCATCATAGCAACAGTATTCACTGATCGCAATGGTCTCTTTCAGATGTATAATGCGCCTCGTCGCAATGCAAAAAATGGTTTGAGGAACATGACAGAGTTCAAATTGTTGACTTGGCTTCCAAATTCCCTGCTAGGAATTTAGGAAACAAGTCTGAGCCATGAAGGCCCCATCTCGCAACTCACAGGACTTAAAGGATCTACTGGTAACGTGTTGGTGCCAGATACCACAGGACACCTTCAGAGGGTCGTGTGTCCATGCCTCGACGGGTCAGAGCCATTTTTGGTGGCACAAGGGGGACCTACACATATTAAGCAGGTAGTTTTACAGTTATGGCTGATCGGTGTAAATGCCAGTAAGCAACAATAATTTATAGAGGTCTAAAGAGAACAGAACTTATAATATGCAAATGAAGAATACAATAAAATAAAAGGGTACTAGTAACAGAAACTGGATGGTGCAAATTCAGATGTTGATGCAGTGTTTATGAAATATACAGAATCTATTAACTCCTTCAGTTCCATACAATGAGAAGCAGAATTAATTTCACAGCTCTGTAATGCTAATTATTGACACTAACCTTTTCTAATGTACTGAGATCCATAGGATTAAATATATATTCTGAATAATCAGGATGTTGTTCCAATGACACTGGCTTTTGGAATGGTTCTGTCTGTGAAAAATAAAGGAATACTTGTGTCAAGAGACCAGCAGTGAAGCTGCACTCACATACTAGGGGACCATAGAATGGCAGCTCCCTCGTGTTGAAGATTATGGATGTTTGCATATCGCATAGTTAATAAAACAACTGTAACCTTCAGGAGAACATAGACCTACTGTATGATGCCTGTTTCTGGGGCTGGACAGAAAAATACTCATGATTCTTAAAAGTGTTCCCGCTAGGCTGTTTTAGCGGGGTGCCGTGCCCTGCCCGAATTCAAAAGGGCAGATTACGCCCTGCCCTTTTGGCATCGCCCCCCTAAAACAATATGGTGGGTCCTGTCCCCACCCACAGGCCAAGGTGTCCTGCGGGTGGGAAACACAGTTGTGCAGCGATCACCGCCAGTAAATAGATGTCGTGCGGAGGTGCACAGCATCTACTCACAGAGAGAGGAGAGCTTGTGAGCAGCCCAGCTGTCCATAAGTGCTTGGCACACCCCCAAGAGTGATTAAAAGGGGGCACGTCTTAAGGACATGTCCCTTTTCTTGTGGCCACCCCCCCTTTTCAGACGCACACTCATTAGAGTGCCCTTCTAGGTCTGGCGAACCTAGATTGAACACTATATTAGATCATAATTTTGTTGATGCCACAAAACAACAGATAGGACTGGACTCATTTATATAGTGAGGCAGAGCTGTTGCAAGTCATTCTGTGCCTGAGGCCATAACTGAAACACCCTTCTCTTCTATACAAACGAATATACATTTGTATAGTAACAGACAAATATTGTCCCTTTATTCTTTTTTTTAGATCTATCTATGCATTAGAAACCATCATGCCATAATTTTGCAGCATGAAAACTAGCTTTTTTTTAAAAAAAAACAAAAAAAAAAAACAAACAGACAATATATAAATAAAAGTAATAAATAAAAAATTAAAGTAATAAATAAAAAATAAAAACACACACATTTGGCTTCTTTTAAAGCCTACTGGCCAGTAAGCATGTTCCCGATTGGGACAGCCTGGTTATCCTGGTTATACACACACTCCTGCTTTGAAAGGTCTACTTACACAAACCCTATTACTCGAGGGATCCTCATTACACCCCCCCCCTCCCCCCTTCCTTACGCATGGAACAGTTAAACACACTTCCTCCTTTTCATACACCCTAAACTCTTACACACGTGCGGGACAGCCCCATTGTAGATACACAGTTGCTAGGGTCAGCCTTATTTCACATCACTGCTCAGGATAGTGTTGTTGCACACCCCCCTGCTCAGGATAGACGTGTTATAAGGACATTCTCCTCTGAAAAGTCTTATTATTATGGACACCCTGCCCAGGACAGGCTTGTTATAAGGACACACCAGCTCGGAAGAACATAGTTATAAAAATACCCCTGATCAGCACAGCCTCAGTGTTAAGGGCACCAAAAGAAATCTATCCATCTGCCTCAGTGCACAAAAAGCCTAATGATATATATCTATCCAATCAATCATTTGTACCGATTACATCTTCCAGTTGGACTAACTTCTCTCTCACCTTGTAAAATTCTAGTGTCTTGTATGGGAAGGCACAATGGGATATCAGTCCACAAGAGTAACAAAAAGTTACGATCTATTGGGAAGTTCTATCAATTGTATCACTGGGACGTTCCATTAAGTTTAAGCTACAAAACCTTAGACTTACCCCTGGTTGTTTCATCTTCTGTAGTGCAAATTTCAGCAGGTATGAGAGTTGCTCTATGGTCAGCATGGTCATTGCTTTGCTCTGTGTCTCTATGCATTCTGCAACAGTTATTTTCTTAAGAGAGGAAACATATGACAGTGTTGGAATCAGTGCTCTCTCATGCATAGCAACATTCAGAAACACTTCTCACCTGCACCTGATATTTTTCTCAGAAACGAAAAATAGCCAAGAACATAGGATTCATCATTAACAATCACAATTGTTTGTTAACTACACAACTACGAAAAATGTATCAATTAGACTTATGAGACAGCCTTGTATGAAAAATATCACTTTATTAATGTGTCATTTACGTAACATTGCATTGATAACAGGAGAATGTGACCATTAATCTGTACTAGAGTGGCAGGATAAAAAGGTCTAAGCTTGCTCTTCTTTATATATTCATTTAGTGATTTGCACTCTTGCCCCTCTTAACCTTCTATTGCCTCCTATCCCTGCCCATCATCTACCCCTAACAAACTGAGAGGGAAACCCCAAACATTACAGTGGGATGCAATCACAATCTCGGCGGTTGAGATGCCAGCGCTCAGAATAAAGTCGCCGGAATCACGACAGCAGTCAGAATCCTGACTCCAGAATCCCCACTGCCGGCATCCCATCGATAAGTATTAGGGTTAGAGGAAGGGTTAGGTTTAGGGCATAGGGTTAGGCACTAGGGGGAGGGTTAGGATTAGTATACTTACATATTCTTGTCGGCATACTGACTGTCAGGATGCTGCTGCCGGTATTCTGATCGCCAGGATCCCGTACCCAACCCATTACAGTCAGTTCCACCTTTGAATAATGTAATCTGGCTGGTTTCAGAAGGTTTCTGGATATGGTTTATTGTAACAACCATTATTCCATATTGTATAGTTAATAAAATAAATAATGAAAAAAAGATAAGATTCCATGTTGTCACTTTGCTTCTTGGATTATCGCTGAAAGCGAGGACAGGCTATTTTTAGAGAATATTCTGGACAGTGGAAGGCACTGAATTAAATTATACTCTCTGTGTGGATGATAGAGTATGGGACAAGGAAGTGGTAGCACTATTATGTGGAGTAGAGAACACCAGATAAGGATGACTCTCTGGATTAGAGATATTCAACTCTGAACTCCTAAAAAGTGGCTTAATCTTACAATATTAGATGATATTTCAGAAAAAAAAAAATTTAATCTGATGTCAGGATTCATTTTCTTCAAATTAATGAAAAATGAACCAGCTGAATGAGTGCCTTATTACTTGGGCCTCACCTCACACTCAGGACAAAACCAGTCACCCTCAGGTTCAGCGGTCAGTTTCAGACACTTAGCATGATAAACTCTTGGGCAGAGCTCACAGCATAGAACTTGACCTTCCCGGTGACAAACCCAGCAGTAGAAATCATTGCGGCCGTCCTGCGGTACAACATCAACAGGGTCTGTGGTGAGTGGCTGCTTCATATAGTAAAACGGACCATGTCTTAGCTCTGACTGAAATGTAGGCAAGAGAGACAGGATTGGGTTCAAAACACATGTGCATAGACAAGAGACAAAAGCTCAATGTACAGTAAGCAAAAGCATGTGTCACAAGCATCTATAATGTACTATGCAATGCTGACTCAAAGACTCTCTTTTATTTACAAGTAGCCACAAAGTGTCTGCGGTGCTATACAAGAGGTAAACATATAAACAAAAACGAATTACAGAACATAAGTATAGTACACAACAATAACTATAAAAAGAAACTCTGTAGCTAATTTTGTTCAGATTTTTATGAGAAGGCTTCTCAAAGTGCACATATAAATACATACACAAGACATTTTTAAAGCTTGTCATTAAAGGGCAGATTAAATTAAGTGCGGTAGCTGAAGTAACGAGTTCCACACGTTAATTCACAGTGGATCATTTCTTCTCACAGCCAATGCAAGTGTGAGCAGAAATCAGTTACCGTAATTGGCCGGAAAATGTGCAGAACGAGTCTGTATGGGATGGAATCACTCATCACTTTTGCAAAGACAATTTGATCTAGTTTTGTTCAATTTGCCACCAATGTTTTCCTTTGAAATAGTTTTAATTTGTTTCTGTGCATTTCAGACATGACATATATGATCAGGCAGATGTGCTTATGGTCATTGCTAAGGCATAGGAAATCAATATGTATGATTGTTTGCATTAGACACAGTAGTATGAAGAGAGCAGCTTTGTATTGTACCCCAGCAACAACAACAAACAACTATGCAGGGCATCATTCACTAAAGTGCCAAAAGTCATTGGACTGCAGAATGTAAAGGTAATGGTAAATGGTGCCACAGCAAAGTGACAATAGCAAAGTGACCTCTTGGAAATGCTCAGACCTGCATCAGTTATAATTTGACATTTCGAGCGTCAGTTTGAACACCTGCTATACTGTTCATGGCAAGGTGATGTGAATTATCGGAGTTCGCACGGGGCATGATAGTAGGTGCCAGACAGATGGGACATTCCATTTCCAAAGTTGCGCAGACTTTCAACATTCCTTGATCCATGGTGTCATGTAACGGGAATATCTCAAGGAAGGCATTACCACCCATCATGGACATTGCAATGGCTGACGACGGGTTATTAATGATCTTGACCAGCGGTGTCTGGCCAGAATTGGCCGCCGTATCAGACAAGCGACACTGGCTCAAATCACATTCACATTCAATGCAGGAGGTACTAGACCCATATCTAGGTCAGTGCAGTGTTCTTTAAATTCCACTGGATATGTTCTTTAATTGCAAGTATGTTTTTGTTATCCTTGTGATGGTGGCGTAGGTTCGGTTATTATAATTATTTCACTTTGATATATTTTTCATGATGAGTACTTTGCTATTCTGTTTAGATATATGGGATGGTCGTTGTATGCTGCAGCTCCCTGGAGCCCTTCTCTCTCTCCATTGTACTTTGGGTGTGGTGTTACACACTGGTTGTGCACCCACCACATTTATCTGTTGCTATGTATGCCTGGAAGTTTGTTTCTTGGCCTGAAGGCCTGCGGGAGACTATTGTCCTCACTTTAATTTTACTGGTTGCTAAAACTGGTTCTTTTCACTTTTCTGTTTTTTTTTTTATTTCTTCATTGTTTTTATTTTATTTTTCTGTTATGCTCTTGATTCCAGAGTGCACTGGACTGTTTTCATTTTTCTTATTTGATATGATGTTTACTCAAGATATCTATACTCCATTGATTTCATGTATACTGGGGTTTGTATATGCTGGAATCCTCTATGTGACGATTTCTACTCACCTTACGATAGCTACATTATTACTCTATGTACTGACTATATATAATGTGTATGATTTCTTTACTCGTAGTCCTGTCCTGATATGGCGCCTTTAAAAATATGCTCATGGAACGTAGGTGGGATTAATTCGCCTATAAAAAGAAAAAAGATTTTCACTTATATACGGAAGCTTGGGATGGATGTTGTGATTTTACAGGAGACCCACTTATTGCAGGTTGAAGTTCTAAAGTTAAATATTATGGGATATGTTGTTTCATCTTATACTAATTATTCTTCTAAAAAACATGGAGTAGTTGCGCTGGTTAAGAAACAATTGGCACCCCAATTACATTCTTCTCTGGTTGACCCCTTGGGAAGATAGGTTCCTTTTGTAACTTATAAGCACCTAATGCGTACTCCAAACGATTTTTTCAATTGATATTGCCCCCCCCGTTCGTCCTAAATGCCCACCCCCTATTGGTATCCCATAATTGAATTCAGAACTCCAGTTGATGGATGTCTGGAGAACTTTTCATCCAACTGATTGAGAGTTTACGTGCTTATCTGCAGCTCATGCCACTTTATCACATATTGACTACATTTTAATGTCAGAAAAGTTGCTTTCTGGAGTGGAGGAGTCTAGTATTGAAACCATTAGCTTATCCGATCATGCCTTAATTTGGATCTCCCTAGTTCCGAAGACTGATAGTGGTTCATATAGGCCTTGGCGTTTCCCATCTTATTTAGCGAACTCAGGCCCTGATTCAGAGCCGGACGCTCTGACAGAGCGCTTGCTCTGAATCAAGGCCGTCCTTCCTGATTTTAGAGCGGCCTCCTGACCGCTCATATAGCTGTGGGTGACCACCCACAGCTATAGCGAGCGGCCAAAAAGATGGTCGCGATGGTCAAGACCATTGCGACCATGGGGCTTGCGACGAGACCCTTGAGGTAGGGTCTCGTCTGCCGCAAGTCCTGGAGTGCTTTTGGCTCTATCAGAGCCAAAAGCACTCCCACTGACATCACTTGTGACACTGTGATGTCAGTGGGGCCGGCCCCAGATGGTAGGCGTTCCCATGGGAACGCCTCCGTCTAGCCAGCCACGCCCCCGGCATGCCCACCAAAGGGGGCGTGATGTCACTCACCATCGACAGCACGCCCCCTTTGTAGCGAGACTCATAGCGATGGCTTGCCCGTCGCTATCCGGGTCCCGCGCATGCGCACGACGGAGCCGGGTCCGTTGTGCGCATGCGCACTGGCCCAACATCGACCCGCTTGCAAGCGTTCAGCGCTCGCGAGCGGGTCTGAATCAGGCCCTCAGTTTAATTTAGGAATATGCTGAAGGCCCGATGGCATAAGTATACCCAGAATAATGAAGTACATTTAACCTCTCCCTCCTTGTTCTGGCAGATAGCTAAATCTGTCCTAAGAGGAGATATTATTGCATATGTCTCCAAACATTAAAGAGAGATTGTGCCAAGCTATATGTACAGGCCCAATCAGATCTCACGCTTTCTCGCAAGAAATACCAGAAAGCCAAAATTCATTTTGAGGGCGTCTTAGATCAGCTTTATTCTCGCCATACTTTTCGTAAGCAATGTCAATTTTACAAACATGGAAATAAGGCTGGTAGGCTTTTGTCTAATTTATTACGCACTCATACTGCTCCCTCTTCTATTTCGGTCCTTCGCTCCCCTGATGGTGGTCAGGTTCATAAGGGTCAGGATATAGCTGATTTATTAAAAATGTTTTATGCTGACTTGTATTCTACCCCTTCTATAGAATTGGGTCATTAGTCTACTTTTTTGGATTCTATCAATTTTCCCTCCATATCCTCGGAGGCTGCTACTTCTTTGCTGGCTCCTATAACGCCTGAAGGAGGTGGCTGCTGCTATTAAGAAATTGAAGCCACTGAAGGCTCCAGGTCCAGATGGATTTTCTGGGGAATTTTTCTAAATACTTAGTAAAGATATTTGTCCTCCATTAACGCATTTTTTTAATTCTTTTTTATCTGATTAGAATATCCCTCAATACTTTTACTCCGCTGTGTCACGACCAGGGTTTCCCGGCATGGTGGTAGACGGGTATTACCTGTGAGGTCACTGTGGCGGGGGGCGTCTGGCGGTGGTGCTGGTGTGTGGTGAGGGGCATTGGCTGTGCGTGGCTCTGCGCGGGCATGCTGTCACGTTGCGCTGGTGAGGCCTGGCAGTGCTTCCGTTCTGTTTGGCATGGGTGCCGCCATCTTGCCTCCAGGCATGTGATTTGCTCGCCCAATCCTGGTTTGTCACATGCTCTCTCTGGCCAGTCACGGCACAGCACTTGGTATTTAGGGAGGTTCAGAACCTCACTTCATTGCCAGTGCAACGTGTTTCTCAGCATAGCTGAGAGAGAGTTCCCTGTGCTCACTACCTGTTACCTGTGAAACACTACCTGCCTGCTTGTCTGCTCCAAGCCCGCTGGACTACCCTGCATCCTCCATTACCTTCCCCTTACCTGAGTACCTGAGTCCTGCTGTTCACCCTACACCTTGCCTCCACTGACACTCTGCTGGATATTTCTTCCTCAGTCTGCATTCTTCATTAATCAGTCACCACCTGGACATTCCCCTTGTCTGCCACTACCTGGACATTTTCTATTAACCAGTCACTACCTGGACATTTTCCATTGGCTGTCACTAACTGGACTTTTTCCTATTTGCCTCACTACAGCTCCCAAGTGCACTTTAGTGCTATACCCGGACTTTCTGTTTTACCACATTCATGTCTGTTAAGCCACTCATTAAAAACTCCACATTTACTTTTAAACCTGCTTCAGTGTCTGCTCCTATTACCACCCCGGGTCCACAACAAAACCAGAACCTCACACGCTGTGATTAAGATATTACCAAAACCAGATCGTGATCCTGAAGTTATTTATGAAGATTATTTCAGACCGACTAAAATACTAACTTCTATTATAGCTCCAGATCAAACTGGGTTTATTTGGGGTAGACATTCCACGGTTAATATAAGAAAGGTGATCTCGGTGATTCAGGCATCAGCCTTTTCTTCTGCCCCTCCTCCACAGGTCATTATTTCTATGACTACTGAGGCGGCTTTCGAGCCGGTCACTTGGGATCATCTCTACACCACCCTGCTCAAATTTTGGCTACTTATCTTCTCCATTTCAGGTTTGCTGAGGTACGCGTCAAGGGTGCCCCATGTCCCCTCTATTATTTGCAGTGGCATTAGAACCACTGGCTGCAGCCCTTCGTTCATTGGTTGATGTTACTGGTATCTTTATTGGGCAGACAGAGCTTAAACTCTCGCTCTTTGCGGACGACATGTTGGTGTTTGCCTCGAATCCGACATGCTCTATACCTGCCATCATAGCATTACTGTCCAAATTCGGTTCCTTTGCGGGCTATAAAATTAACTTGCTTAAGTCTGAACTACTACCTTTGGGTGGTATCACCAATGAGGACTTGAAGGACCCAGCTTATGGTCATTTTCGCATTACCACTTCCAGTTTTAAATACCTTGGTTTAACCATCCCCTTAGTGTTATCCTCCCTTTATACCCTGAATTTCACCCCGGTATTAACTCAGGTGGCTAAATTGCTGGAGGCCTGGAAGCTTCTACCTTTGTCTCTGCTAGGTCGCCTAGCTTTAATTAAAAGTGTGGCTTTTCCCAAACTTTCCTATCCCATCCAACTGCTTTCTATTTCCCTTTCACTCTTAAAATATAAAATTTTGTACCAAAATCTTTGCAGAATTTTTATGGAAGGCCAAACGTCCGAGGATAGCTGCCTCCAAATTGCAGTTGCCCAGGGAAAAGGGTGGATTGGGTTTACCGAACATAAATATGTTCTATAAGGCGATTTTTTTTAAGATCCATTAGTGATTTGCTATTGTCTAGGGAAGTTCACACGCACGCTCCTTCTAAATCAACATTTGCCCCTTATTCTGCAGCAGCTTTGCGCCATATGCCCAAGAGACTCATGACCAGTCATATTTATAACAATATTCTGTTCTATGATACCTATTTGGCATGGAAAACTATCTGCTCTAAATTATCTAGGCCTTACACAGCTTCTAATTTTATCTCCTTTTGGGGTAATCCACTTTTTCCTCCTGGTCTTGAAAATCCTTTTTTTCTGCACTGGAGAGATAGAGGTATCTCTAAAATCAAGGACGTGTTTGACCCGGGGGGCGTTGTTCTTCCATTCACTGCATTACATGACAGCTATCAAATCCCACATAGACAGTGTTTTATGTATTTGCATGCTACCCACTATGCTAGATCAATATTAAACCAATTACATAAGCTAGATTCTCCAGATCCTATTCATTCGTTGTTAGCGTTTATTGTATTACTTCCATATAAAACAAAATACTTGTGTTCAGACATACACCTTCTCGGATATGGAGACAAACAGTGGCGTCATTAGTGATATTCCTTCCATTGAATCCTCTGATTGTCTCTTGCCTCATTATGATTCTGTGTAGAGAGATCTACGTTGCTCCTGGTTACAGCAAGCTCATATATAAACCATTCACCATGTTTATATCTCTCAAGCTCGTACACGACATATGGTTTTAGAGGAGTCGGGTGACTGCTTGAATTGCAAGTGCCCTAATGCGACTTTCTATCATACTTTTTGGCAATGTCCCAAGATTCAAAAGTTTTGGGGCAAAGTAATCAATTATATTAATTCTATTTTTCACTGTCATTTTTCAATGGATCCCGCTGTTTTACTCTGTGCTGACTTTTCTAAATGGCAATTAGGGATGCATGAAAAATCATTTATACTGTTATTGACTATTATTGTTACAATTGGCAAAAAAGTTATTTTGTGTAACTTGACATCCTCTACGCCTCCTTTCTTGGGCACAGTTAAATCATTATTTTGACAGGCAAGCCTCGTTTCCGGCAGTTGAAGAGGGTGTAGCTTCTTTTTATAAAAAATGGGGCCCTTTTGTAGACTCACACGACTCTTCTACAAAAACGAACATATTGAAAGTATTCGAATCAACCTCTTGGTTCCTGACTCGTAATCTGATTTAGTTGAGTGTCACTTCTGTATGGTGGATTGAAGCCTATTGGATACCCTTCTTGAAAATATTTGTACTTTTATTTGTTTGGAATTTTATTTTCGGTGCACTCTGATCTCATTGAATTTTTCTTTGAGTTGTTGATTATTTAATATTTTCATTTTTTATTTTTATTATTTATAGAATTTCTTTCCTTGATATTGTCTAATTGTGTATATGATCTTTGTTTCTCTTCTCTACTTCTACTATGTCTACTGCATATTGCAAGGAATTAATGTGCTCTGTAATCCAGATTTATTGATTCAATGTAATATGCATCTCGATGTTTTTGTATTGTTCTATAATTATTTCTTGAAAATAATAATAAAAAGATTTTTGAAAAAAAAAAAAAAATTCCACTGGATATGGGAACAGAAGACCCACCAGAGTCCACCTGTTAACACAACGACACCGGACACAGCTTCTTACCTGTGCTTGTGATGTTGCTAACTGGATCCAGGAGGGCAGGCAACATGTGGCGTGGTCCGATGACTCACGGTTCCATTTATTTTGGACTGATGGTAGGGTTCGGGTGTAGTGCAGACGCCATGAGGCCATGGACCCCAGTCATCAACAAGATACAGTGTAGGCTGGTGGTTCCATAATTGTGTGGGGTGTGTTCACGTGGCATTGGTGGGGCCCGCTGGTCTGCCTGAACATGTCATTGACCAGTAACCGCTACAGTGCATTGCTTGACAATCATTTGTAGCCCTTCATGGACTTAATGTATCCCCACAATGAGGTAATATTCCAGCAGGATAAAGCACAGTGTCATCAGTCCAAAAATGTCCACAAATTGTTTAAGGAGCATTCTGGAGAGTTCTGAGGAATGGTGTGGCTACCACGTTCACCCGATTTGAACCCAATCGAGCATTTATGGGACATGATGGAGAGGTCCATTCGTACCCAAGATCCTGTACCTACAAAATATCAGAGAGCTTTGGGAAGCTATCCAGACGGCACGGATCAACACCTCTCCAGAGGTCTTCCGTCCACTTGTGGAATCGATGCCAAGTTGAGCGGCTGCACTTTGCCTAGCTAAAGGGGATCCTACATGATATTAGGCATCTATCCCATGACTTCTGACACTTTAGTGTAAATACAAAGGTAAAATGCACAGTGAATCAAGTTGGTGGCATAGTGGCTTGCATTGCTCCCTCATAGCACTAGGGGCATGACTTTGATTTTTAACCAGGGAACTATTTATGTGGAAATTGTATGTTATCCTCAAGCTTCAGTGGGTTTCTTCCAGGAACCATGTTTCACCCTGACAAGCCAGGAACATGTTAGTTGGTTAACTGGATGCTGATTAAAATATACTCAAGGGTGCCCTAGTATATGTGTTTGATAAGGAATTAGGACTGATCTCCAATAAGTTACAGTTATCTGAAGATGGAACACCCCTCCAATATATCAAGCGTTAGTGATCTCACAGTCATATAACACACTACTAAATAAATATCCATCATCTCTGACATTTATGACAGACTCTGGGCTTGATTCAGCAGTGCACGCAAGTGTGCAGAATGGGTCCTGCTCAATCGCATGCAAGCCCTTGAATGCCTCTGCCTGATTGACAGACACAGGCATTTAAGGGGCAGTGCGGGGGTAGGTGTAGCCAGTGTTCACGGAAACAGGGGTGTGTCCACCCAGTTTTACGGGAGTGGCCAGCCCAGCCTGAATAAGCTGTCCACCATCTTCTGGGCTCGCAAGCCGGCCAGCCTTAGTAAGCTGTCCACCATCGCGACCATGAACCACCGATGGTCACAATGGTGATCCCAGCCTGCAACCTCCGTCGCAGTGTTGGGATCGCAAATGCAGCAGGGGGTGTCATACACCTATTACTGCATTTGCATTATTGCAAGGCTTGCAATTGCAAAGCTGCCTGCATGCAGCTTTGCAATTGTTATCCTTGCTGAATCACCCCCTCTCTCTTTAAATGATCTGTGTTGGGCAGCTTGTGGTTTCAATGACCTCCGTGTTAGAGAGCGAAGGAATAGCAATGCAAAAATATGCTATAATTAAAATAAATTGATAAAGAGAGACTCTTGTACTGTGACTGTTAAGAATAACCCATCAGTTAATTCAGCAACTGGCAAATTTGACACTACCTTTTATGTACTCTATGGCGCAAAACACGGTTTATTATGAATAGCAACAGTTCCATCAGGTGTGAAACTGAATTATAAGTAGCTAAACTAAAGTAAAATGTATGCACAGACAGTCTCTGCCATTGGCTGTGTGAGGCGGAGGCGCATATCATGTTGTTACATGTCCGCTCTGAAGGGTGGTATTACCTTCTTCATACAAACATATTAAATTTTAACACTTTATGGTCCCAATACAATCATCACCAGTAGGTGTACATTTTAATTGCTGTAATATTCTAAAACTATATGAAACAACAACAACAACAACAACAACAACAACAGGCTGGTATTCTATATACTGTTAGTGTAACAATCACAGATTGGATTTGCAGGCAGTGCAGCCATTTCCACCACAGGAGAAACAAAGTGAATGCAACAGATTTAGCCAATGAACGGTACAATCATCCATTACAGCCAGTAAGGACCAGTGAAGATGATTTTAACAAGATTTAGGAAACAAAGCATAGTTAATAATATTCATGTTTCAGAGTTAGATAACCAATGCAATGCCAACCTTGCTATATCGAGAGTGGAGCTTCTTTCATGTAAGTTACATTTTTGAGAAGACATGCCATGTGATTCTGTTGCATCAAAATTTACCTAGATGGTGTATAACAAGGTAATGTCTTTCAAGGTATGGATTCATGCAGCTATACACTTCAGTGCATACAAAATAGAGTAGAATGGGGGAAAAAAACACATTTAAAAAGTTTCTTTGATTGACGCTTGGTAGAAGACACCAGATGATCTGGCACCAGCATTAGCAAATGCTGTGGCTTTCACACATAACAGAAGTGTACTGACAATGGACCACTGGCTAAATTACACACAGCAAAAAAGGTTTGCGTCACTAGAAACAGACTTTTGATGAACAGGAGGTGATCAAAGCCGACACAATGACTTACTTGCAGTAAACGGCCAAGTGCAATAGCAATTGCTTAAAGATAAATATTATACAATTTGTAGCAACTTGTCATGAATGGGACTTGGCAGCTAAGTACCCTACTGATTCCACTCCTATCTGTAACAAACAAGGTGCAACTGCAATGGCTGACGCAACACCCAAATGGGAGAACCAGGATAATACAAACACTGCATGAGTCCAGGCATTCATCATGCTGGGAATCAACAGTGGACAAGTGGTGGCAAAGTAATAGTGTGAGTTGTCACAACTTGGGTCTTTTGATACTAAAAGAACAGTGTTTAAAATCACTCCGAGTATGGTTGCAAATCAGGTGAATCTTTCATGACCGTAGCACACCAGAAAGGCTTTTGTACAAGGTACCCCTATGCCACTAGTCTTAAATTGGTTCTAGGAACGCAATAGTGATTCCCCAATCAGTAGATCTCATCCAATCCAGCATCTGTGAGGTGAGAGGGGACAAGCCATTGAGAGGCAACAACTACGGAATCCAATGGAATAGATAAGCACTAGCAACAACGTGCTGCACTTCCTACACCGCTTTGAGGGTCTGATTCAGAGCCGGACGCTCTAACAAGAGCGCTCACTCTGAATCAGGGCCCTCTTACCTAAAATTGGAGCAGCCTCCTGGCCACTCGCATAGCTGTGGGTGACCACCCACAGCTTACGCGAGCGGCCAAAAAGATGGTTGCAATGGTCAAGACCATCGGGCTTGCGACAAGACCCTGCGGTAGGGTCTCGCTGCCGCAAGCCCAGGAGTGCTTTTGGCTCTATCAGAGCCAAAAGCACTCCCATCACTAGTGATGTCAGTGGGGCCGGCCCCAGACGGTAGGCGTTCCCATGGGAACGCCTCCGTCTGGGCAGCAACGCCCCTGGCACGCCCACCAAAGGGGGCGTGCTGTCACTCACCATCGACAGCACGCCCCCTGTGGTGCGAGACCCATGCGCACTAGGGGACCATCGCTCACGAGAGGGTCTGAATCAGGCCCTGAGTTCATGTTGTGACAAATATTAACTGTTCTCTGGCAGAATACGGATTGTTCTCTGGCAGAATGGTCAAGCAACTCACTGTTATATGTACCTAGTAAAATGGCATTAGCATATAGTTCTGCTAACATACATGGGTTTTTCTCCAGCAGCTCAATAAACATGCCGTTCGCGCCCTGGTTGTACACAGCACAATATGTGGCTGATCTCAGCAGATACACAGAACAGTCAGGGATGTAATGTATTACCACATAATGGACATTCCCCATACCTGGTCTTTATTGTGACTGTTTAACATCCCTGGTTTCTTTTTCTTTTTACTTGGACTGGTAGAGGAATCTTGAGGTGAGTGCCCATTGGATGAATGCTGAGGACTGGGAAACTTCCTTTTCTGTCCTGCACGCTCAGCAGAGCTAGGGTCTAAAATAGAACAAAAAAATATATTTTATAGTAGCCGTCAAAAGTTTCTGATTACCAAGGTTGAACATAGATTTTGAAGGTTAGTTTCCTGAAAATTTGGTGTTATGTACAAGTTAAGGTGCATACACACAACGATTTTTTGAACGATTATCGATAACGATATCGTTTATCGTTCAAACAACCGTTCACTTTCTGAGTAAAGCAGCATACACACCCAACGATTTTTTTGAACGTTTAACGTTAAACTATATCGTTTAACGATGATCGTTTGAAAAAATCTCTCACTTTTTGAGTCAAACGATGAACGATTATCGTTCATGCGCATTCGTGTTTGAAGTTTAGTCAGACTGACCAACCCAACGATTTTCAGTAAGGGAATATGCAAAAATCGTTTGTAGTTCAAAAAAATCTTCATTACATTTAGTAAATGAACGATTTTAGTAAACTATTTTCGTTCATTTTTCCCTTGAAAAAATGAACGTAAAACGTTTACTAAAATCGTTAATTTACTAAATCGTTGTGTGTGTATGCAGCTTTAATATTTATTGATGAGAAACAGACTTAAATTGGAATATGTGCAGTCAGTTGGTATGGATTCCAGCATTTTTACAATAAATGAAGACACAGAAGAATGTGTAGATTTGCTGTTGTTTTTCCCTTCAGGCAACACAACACAACACACCAGCTTGCTTTTACTTGTCCTTTGCAGTTGACCTCAGGATTAGAAAGGAAGTCAGGGTTCATGATTCACATTCAACAACAGACTGTGGGCCTGATTCACTGATTCAGAGGTGTACGTAATGTCGATACTGCACACAAGCGGCAGATGTTGTTTTCAGTCTCCATATGTGTGTCCAAGTCGCACTTTGCATATGTCCCGATGGTTACCACTCTACGATGTACGCAGAGAGATGCAATTATGGTGGCAGTTTGATGGAGATAATAAGGGGGTGGCTAGCCAGATGTGGGCACGTCCCAGTCAGTGACTGCGTCCAAAGACGTAGTTACAGTAACACTGGTGACCATGTTCAGATGCCGAAATTGCACCTGCCATAGGGTAGATGCAACCTTTGATGTTGCGACCGGAGGTGCCTCTTAGTACGTGTGGCGATGGAATACCGCCACAGCCAGTGGGCATCTCAGTAGGCTAAAATTTGGTCGTGGCATTGGCAAAAAGATGCAGACGCAGTTGCGTACAAAGTCACAGTAGCGGCTGCAACTGCCTAGTCTATGCTGAAAAGACAGACTTTTTTTTTATCTGGTCTGATATTGCGAAAACTATAGAAAATGTATACTATAAACTATAATACAAAGGAAGGATTTTACAGGCTCTGTTCTTGGATCTCTGCATTTACCATTGTACACCTCTTGTCTTGGGGAGCTATCTGCCCAGTACCACCTCTCCCAAGAGTACTATCTTGTGTAACCAACTGTCTCTCTGCTATCTCCACATTGATGTCCCTAGCTAAGGCTCAACAGACCTAAAACAGAGTTTATCATCTTCACTCCTACCAGAATAGCCACCTCCCCTCAAATCATCTCCCTCACCATCGATAACACCAGTTTCCTGCATCTTCCATACCACTATGCAAATCCTTACACTGGTCCCCCATGTCCACCAGAATCCAATTATTCACCCTTACCGACAAATCCCTCAATAGCACCACCCCACCATAAATCTCATATCAAAATGATCTCCCTCTAGCTCCCTTCAATCCAGATCTGTACCTTACATATTCTCTGGTAACCACCCCTCAGTCCAACATACAAGACATCTCTTGTGCCACTGCTCACTTATGGAATTCCTTACCATCTTACCATGCCCAGGGCCTGATTCTGAGTTGGAAGCAGATGTGTCTTTTGTCGCAGCTGTATCCTATGCGGTGGCAGATTTTCTTCATACTGAGACACACACTTGCAGCATCTTGCTACAGTGCAAATCCGTCCCTGTGCATATTTAGACGCACCATTGGTGTACAATTAGTCGCACCATCGAAACTTGCACCAGTCCTATGGCAGGTGCAGTTTCTCTGTCTGAACGTGGCCTGTGTGAGTGTCAGTGCCTCTTTGGACGCAGACGCTTTCAGCTACATGACATGTCTGCTTGAGATATAGTTTATATCCTGGCTGTCAGGATGCCGGCCGCAGGAATCCCGACGCCAGTCAGAATCCAGACTGCCGGCATCCCAACAGCAAGTATTGGGGTTATGAGCAGAGTTTGGGTTAGGTGTTAGGCACTAAGGTGGGATTAGGGTTAGGCACTAGGAAAGGGTTAGGGTTAGGTTGCGGGCGGGAAGAAGTTAGATTTAGGCTGAGGGAAGGGAGGTTTAAATTTAGGGGTAGGCTTACAGGTGTGTATATCTGTCGAGATGCCGGCATCTGTATTCTCACCGCTGGCATCCCATATTCAACCAGTCTGCTTCACCATGCCGTTACCTCCCAGGAATGTCCACTGAAAGCCACAGCTCTTACATCCAAATCTGTGCTGCGTCTCCGTGCGGTAACAATCGGGGAGCATGTGTTGTGCGACTCAGACACATGTGCAGACATATATCTGTGTGCACCTCTGAATCAGGGTCCCAATCTCCCACTGCCTTTAAATATTTAAACACTCTGAAAAACCCATCTATTTATTACAGCCCATTCAGCTTCGACCGAATGCTAGCCACACAAATGTGCCCTCGCAACCGCTATAATCTTCACTCTAAACATTACTCGTTTCAGCTGTGTCCTCTTATAAATGAAGCTCTTTCATTAGCAGGGTCCTCCCTATCCTTTATTTTAATTTCTACATTAGTCTGCCTTGCCTGTCCTGTTCTTCCCTATAGTCTGGCGCTGTAGAGCAATAATAATAGCTTTAGTCCAAACCGAAAGAAGATCATAATATGTTTGGGCCCACAATAACAGGTCATCCTGATCAAGCTCAGATCACAACCATCCAACTAAATGTTACAGCAGTAATTGCTTTTCATAGGATCTGATTTTACAAAACAATTAGTCCACCCACTGCTTCTAGGTCAATCCCCTAGTTGTTCTCTAAAGTTGACTTTCACACATGAATAACTCTGACGGGACTTTCTGCAACAGGATAATTATTATACTTCCATCTCTTAATATTTAAGTGTAAATATAAATTAGGGTTAACATACCATTTAAAGTACGTTGCAAGAGCCCCTGTGAAATCAAAGAATAGGGTAAACTGATGAAAATAAAAAAACTCTACATTAACAGAAGCATTACGAAAAATATTATATACAATGGTCACCATGTGCTCCAAAATTAAAATCAGATAAATGGATTTAAGATAATTACAAAAATCATGTTTTGGTTTTCATCTATTAGGGGACACTGCTACCATGGGAGATCCCAAAGCTGGCCCTAGGAGACGGTTCGCTAGGTGATTTTTATTCAAAACTAGCATTTTAAGATGCAACAACATTAAAATGGTAAAATCTGGAAAAAAGCATGTATAGAGGACCTGATGTCTCCCCAAAATAGCTGCTCAGCTACGGTCCTAAGTCGCACCACATAGGTTATCACTCACTGATGTAGTAAAGTTGAAGATGTGTGCCTATAATCCCTCTGGATAGATTTTGTTGCTGACCAATCTCCCTTATGTGCATCATAAAGAGCTAGTACAGTATCTGCCCTCTATAAATAAGAACTTCTATTCAAATTAGATTTGTTGATTATCCACAAACAGCTTTTAGCACTTCATACTCATTTACTCCACTGGACATTACTAGGTCTTCGCTCATGCACTGTTCATTTATTAACCCTATCACTTATTACTTCAGTTTATCTAGTCTTACCTCATCATGCAAGTTCTTTTACCTTTATTGTCATCACCCTACCCTGCACTGTTCCTTCACTGCTCTCACTATCCATTACACTTATTCCTCTCTCTCCTAACCTTTCCTCCCTCTGTTTTTTTAGTCTTCTCCATCTCACTTTTGTTACCAATCACCCCATCTGTCCCTCCATAACATTCCTCTGTCCTATCTCCAACCCTCTCCCTTAACCAACCCCAAACATTCACAACATACCAGTAACCCGTCCAAACCTCGCTGACCTCTATTCTCATCATTCCCCTCTCATGTACTCTCTGGAATGCCAGGTCAGTCTGCAATAAACTGAAATCCATGACATTCATCTCTAACTCTATGCTAACCCTGACACATGGCTATCTGCTACCAACACTGCCTATACAGCTGCTCACTCCTATGGGGGCCTATCCCTCTCCTTCACCCACATCTCTAGAGCCAATGGCCAACAAGACAGCATCAGGGTCCAACTATTCCCCTGCTGCCCCTTTTGGCTCAAGCCTCCTGAACCCTCTTCTCTGTCCACTCCATCTTCCTTCTAAATCATCACTATCTATCATCTTCACTGGCTCAGTCTGCATGACATGTTTGACTTTACATCCGTTTCTCCTCCACTTTGAATGGTCTTCTCTGCCCATCACCAAATTCTACTGAGCTGGCCAGGCCATTTCCCTTTACTGGAGAAATATTTGTGGGTTAGCTGCTCTTCCTAATGTATTGATGAAGAATGCCACAGTGTGTGTGTGTGTGTGTTTTTCCAACTCCACTAAATATAATAGTGGGCTTTTTATGTATGCACCCAACCTCTCCCAATCTTGCCTCCTCCAAGAAGAGGTACTTTCTCATCCTGGAAGCTACTAAATCTATCAATCACACCCTTATCTTGCCTAGATTTTTGTAACATACTCCTAATTGGCCTACTGAACTCCTACCTCGCCTCTCTTCAGTCCATCCTCAACACCGTTGTCCGCCTCATCTTCAAGTCTCGCTACTCCATCTCTCCAGTGGCTCCCTGGCCTACAGAAAATTAAACACCTGTAACTCACCTCCAAAAGGCCTCAACAATTGTTCTCCTTCCTACCATCCCAGCATAATTTGCACTCACACTCCCTTGTGATCTTTGACTGTCACTTCATCTCTTCCTTGATCACCAATTCCAAACATTTTATTGTATGTTGTATCTATTCAAATTAGATTTATTGATTATCCACAAACAGCTCTCAATATTAATTTCCATTAAATCATACCACCCCAACCTAACTTTCCAGCTTCTGCATACCAAAACTCTGTTCCCTTCTTGATCTTTTTGTCCACCCTTACCACCTCTAGAATGTAACTTCTCTCCAGCAGGGTGCGCACTACTCTTCTACATATTTCATGTTATTTGTGGGTTATAATTATATTAGTATGTTAATATGTAAATTAATCTAACTATCTAAGTTTTGTTGTAGGCTTATGGTATATAGGAATTTCAGGTTCAAGATGGGTTGATCGGTCTTGTCCAAATTTTCAACTGAAAATGAAACTTAAAAAACAAAATCTAGGCCTTCTGATTTTTCTAGGAACCCTGATGGCGGCAGTGACAAAATGGCCTCTCTGACCACCAATCATTTGGTAATTTCCCTGGGAAAACAGCTTGGAGTCCAAATTCATGAGATAAAACACATAATGCTGCTTACTCATAAGAGGGCTTGCAGGCAGGTGCTTGGCTGTTTATGCTGGTCTATCCCTCAACTGTCCCATAGATGTAGAGCTCTTAAGCTTGACAAGGAAGTGAAAGGAGCAAAATGTCAGTCCTCTATATCTGTATTGACTAGAAGAAAATAGCTTTTTCCTCTGGTCACTTGACAGATTATTTCTGTCAAGTTCCGGTTTACAAAGCACATTGACCTCAAAAAACAAGGTTCAAAGTGTCTTTTTGGATTTCACAGACAAAGTGAGCTGTTTGGACAAAGATTGTAGATCCAATAAGTCCAACATCCAGAGCTGCCTCATCAATTTATCTGATGCTTTCTTTACATTCAAATGTAATATCTCCAATCTACGTCAGATTGTAACTTCACAATAACCTGCTTTTGGACAACACAATAAAATGAGCCTTATAGCAGCACCCACTGCCACATAAATGGATCTTAAAACACCCTCACACGTATGGTCCCTGCCATCCTTGATAGAAGCGGCATTCAGAATGAATATGGTGTACATTTTAGATAGGCAGAAAATCACAGCCTGCAAACAGAAAAGAAAAAAATATCTACTTCTACTGAGATTTGTTAAAATTGGTTTAGACAAAGCCTCCCCTAATAGTGCGGGGAAAAAGTGGGAAGGATAGAAGAGAAACAATTTTTATTTTTTTTATTTAAATAAGGAAACATCAGAAACTTTGCAACCATCTGTGTCACGTATGTTAAGGTGCCGATTCGCTGCAATAACAAAATCAACTCTATGTCCTCTAAAGCACTCTTTCATACCCAGACATGTCCTTAAATTCTTGCGCCAGACCAACTACTGATATTTCTGAACACTTAACCAGATTGAGCATCCTTTGGCTAACAATGGATTGAGCCAGTTATCTTGCTCAGGCAGGCTCGGTCATTCCAGGTGAGCCCCTCCCAGATTTACGGTCTTCTATTTCACAAAATGCACATAAGTCACTGGTTCCTGTCACTTGGCGACTTCATCTGGCACCTGGAAGAGGTAAAATAAACTATGGACTCCACCCCTCTGGACTTATGCTGGGTGCACACGGAACGATCTGTACCACCAACAACTTGAAATATATCTTTCAGTGAAGTCATCCTGCCACATATCTGAACAGGCAAAGTTGACAATATAGTCCAGATTGGCCTGCATGTACGGACGATCATAGATATCGTTAATGCGGGAACACACATCGTTGGTCGTTTACTGCATAAAAATGAACAATAACGTTATCGTTCATAGATATCGTACCATGTGTACCCAGCATTATGTTTTGAACCAGTCCATTTATTCGGCATGGCAGTATAGAGACAGGAGTGAAAATTAAAGTTATACGTCTGGTACAGCTAAATGGGGGAATATGTAATATGACTCAGTGAAAAGAAGGAAAAAGAGCACAATTAAATTGATAAATAGGCAGATGTTCTCCATGTAGTAACACTGCAAGAGCAATCTCCTGTACACTACAACTTTCACAAAGTACTCAGCACAAAGGATTCACAGAGAGGACTACAAATCCAGAAAAGGAGAGGACTCTCAGAAGTGCACTGTGCACCACTAGCTACAGAATGTGAGAGCCATTTTACTCTGTGGAAGGACAGTCAGTGACAGTAGATTCTGACTGGCTTTTTTTCTCTGAGGTGAAGTGTGCCTAGGAGGTGGTGGCATGAGCTGGGGTTTATCCCTTCCCCAAGCCAAGTCAAGAGAGGGTTTCCCATCCCTAGTACAGGTTCCCAGATATACCCCTCTGCCCCTAGCAGAAACAGTCCTTCGAATAGGGGTTCATGTCTGAACTACACTGGTCCTAGTTGTCCAAAAGCAAAAGAAACAGAAGGAAATTGTCCTCCATAAAATCCTATAGGGAGGAGCATATCTCCATACCTACCCGTGGCTCCAAAAGCCATACACCATCTAGAAAATGGCACCACTCAGCTCTACTCAAACCAGAACAAATAATACATAGATATAGGTAGCGCATTTGTTTATCACCATTAATTTTTGCTTTTCTTCTTCCTTACTCATATTACCCTTTTCTACATTAGTCAAATCAGGACAACCCTTCCGAATAAAACAACCCCTCTGAAACAAGAGATGGTAGAGAGGCAATATGGCATCGCTCCATCCGTGATAAAGAAGCACACTAATGTGCGAATGTACATTATAAGCTGCAGCAGCTACACAAGAAAAGTAAAATTAAAAGCTAAGATACAGGAAAAAAATATCTTTAAGTTAGCTGCCATAGGCATCCCTGTACCAAGACACGCTACTTTAAAACTAGTGAGCCATTTGTAGGGGGCTATGGATGGGAGGTCCTTCAGAAGTTGTGTCGTTAATTCCTAATTGTCCAGCTCTTGCACCAGCCACTATACTCCATGGTAGAAGTGTCCCTCAATAGGAGAAGAAATTGTTCATAGCAATACATTTTTTATGAAGTTTCTTAGTATAGGAAAAAAAAAACAATTCTTACAAATTGTAACTTTTTTTTTTCAAAAAAGTAAATTGGTTGATAATAACACAAGAGAAAGTCCAGGCAGATAAAGAGAAAGGGAAGTTAAATATATGTATTTATAATGCTTTGACAGGTTAGCTGTGAGTAAGAGGCCCATTAGAATAAACATTAGTACAAATAGATAGATTTTCTTACAACACTTAATTCCTTGTTTCTGTACTCACACGCATACAAGTACATAGAAAAAAAGAGCTGTGCCTAAAACATTTACAGTGTTGAAATGGTTTAATACACAGTTTACAGACAGACACATTGACCAAATAAGGTCAATGTGTTTTTTCTCAGACTAGGAACAGCAGAAAAGCAGCATGTTAGCCACTGTAAAAACAGGAAATAATAAAATACCACCCATTATTTGCTCACCAAATAGAAGTTATTAGCAATTTTTCCAGACTGCCTAGGTCTTCTAGTTACTGGTATAAAAAAAAACAAAAAACCTTGTAATGTATACATTGCAACGTAAATCACACACATCGCAAGCTGGTATAGAATTCTGTTGGATAAAGGAGTTATTGATCCTTACACAGTGCTCATGAAGAGTGCAGCACACAAGTAACCGTGAAAAGAATTCTGCAAAAAACAAGCGGCATGGCATAGGAATGAATAGATCTGTATACAGGTGCTCTATGGAGCCCCGAAAGTACAGTTGGCTACAACTGTACATACAGTACATAGTGGCAGCTATAAGTGGCCGACTGCATTTTCATCTAGGAACTATTGCCATCACAATAATTTAAAAAGTTCTATGAAACACCATATCTGATACAGTTTAAGGACAAAATTGTCCAGAAGTCACAAAAATCGGTTGATGCCTTTAGTACATAAAACAGAGGGTGAGGTGGGAGGAAGACCTAACAAAAAGACTGACATCTTGCCAGTTTTTAACATCGAGAAACATGCTTATGCTGACTTTGCAATAACTGTTCTTCATTAATGAAACACAATAAAACTTCATCCATTATTAATCTTTTTTAAAATATACAGTGTCCATGCACTTTACTACCATATTTAATCTAATGGTCAGCACCGAGCATACTGATAATAAATGTGAATACTCATGGGGTCCTCTGCCATTTCTGTATGTGTCCACTATATTGATCTATATTAGACAAATGTTAAAACAGGGCTAGATCACAGAATTACCTGATCTATAGCCACACGCATCAAATGTCAAAACCAAAAAGATCTCAGGGAGCCTTAGTAGTGCAATCTGTGCACAAATGCAGAGCACAATAATCTATCAAACACATCCACCAGCTTGTCTGAGATCATGTAAGCTATAGTCAATTCCTGCCATAGGATATATGATTAAGAGGCCTATCTAAGGAGCAGTGTGAAGAGCCATAATGCCAGCATAAACGCCAACACATTGTACACATCACCACAGTTTACCGTTCGACATTAAATGAATCAGATGTTACACTTGTTACTGGAGATTATGGTCTTTTCTATAGACCTGTATGGGCACAGGGACAATGTATTAACTAATTTCAGGATGCCGTTAGCTTGGTCATTGGTGGCCCAGCAAAGCCAAAGAGTTTTCACTGCATCCCACATGTGCATAGCAATTAGTCCTCTGCAAGACCAATCTTCTTTGCCAAGGAGGTTTTTTACTTACCATGGTTCTCAGAGGATACCCAGCATGGTAAGTTCAATGGTACTTTGGCGATACATAATAGTTAGTGCTGCCCTTTTCCCACCCATGGTAAATAGACCCATAATTTCCAATCTTTATCAGATATCAGGGTCATTTTCAAGGAATACATGCAAGCATACTGTAGAGCAGCATTTTGAGGGACGAATGGAAATATATCTGATCAAATAGGGGACGAACAACTTAATTGTCCAACCACAATGATTAGTGTGTGGCCACTTTGATCACTTGAAAATGTTATTTGAACAACTGCAGTGTCATTCCTATTTCTCTGCTATACACTTATTCTTTCCGAATAGTAATGGAGGGGTTGATTGTTGTTCAGTTTGTGAAATGTTTGCTCTGAGCTCTTTCCAGGTAAAGCATGGTGAGATCGGGTTACTGTCAACACCACATCAGCATCTGAGGACTCAGGGAAGCCATTAATGAGATACCCAGATGAAGGCAAATTCCAAGTAAAATGAAAGACAAAATAGAGCCCCTACACTTATATTTAACTAGTCAAATACACTGTGTTATGTACATTAAGTACATGACAATGCATACACATTACGCAAAGAGTCTGGTCTTTGTGAATATATTAAGGGCACACAGGCCCAGTGAAGTCATCTTCTGTGAAGGTGTGAGAAGGTACAGTCTCTGTGTCAAGGAAAATATTTCTAGAGGATATTTACTATGCACCATTAGAATAAGAGACATGAAATAGTAACCACTTATTACAGAGTTTTGGGTGTCACTCACTGGATTGCTGACTGTCCCCATGTTCTTGTGATAATCCTTCTGGATAAGCGACTGCTGGACCTACAAGTAAAGAATAAATATGAAAAGACAAGATAATACAATTTCATGTATTTGTAACCACGTGCTACTAGGCTAAGCTCTACAATGGGCCAAATATAGGACAAGCCCGCTGTAAAAATTTTGAGCAGAGCCCCTAAATTGCATATAATAGCCAGTGAACACCTGTATGCATGGACTGCATTGACTATGACACAGTGCAGTAAGAAAGAGGTTGGACAACACGTCTTCCTTCATGCCTAGTAATTTAACGCATTACTCAGACACACGAACCGTCTTGGGCAAACATTTGCGAGATAACCCTACAATGACTACTACACATAACATGTAAGTTTCCTTTTATGGAACAATTTTAGAAGCTAATATATCACACATAGTTGAGGGATTGCCCAACCTCCTGAATATTAAATGACAGAAACAAAACCAGGGGTCAGACATGTCTGATAACAGAGAATATTACCTTGTACTGTTTGGTTTATCAAATGTAAATAAAATGTAAAATATCCCATAGTATGGCTTGATATGGGAGAGTTAACATACAAACGTTTTGTTTTTTTAATGTTGCCATGTATTTTAGAGGCTCTTATTGCCTTAGGGAGGAAATCAATTAGCCTCAATACATTTTCCGGGGTGAAAAAGGGCGGTAGCGGCTATTCAACTAGGATCCCTTTTTCACCTGATAGCTGTGTTAACACCCATTAAATGAACATGTTAATGGGTGTTAACACCAGTTATCTGGCGTTAACACACAGAATCCGTGTAAAGTACGTGGATTTGTGCGTTAACTAGCTATTATCACCCAATAACTGCAGGGTTAACGCAGATTACTTTTCAGGTCTCAGGAGACCCGAAAAGAACCCCCCGATAAGCGGGGCTTATTGAATAGGGGCCAGCGTCAGCACTCGTTAACTTAATGGGGCTAATTGAATTTCCCCCTTAAAAAAAATTAAAACTGCCAGGATTTTTAAGGTCCCATTAACACCAGGGTGCTTCACGTTCTCATGCAGAAATGGATCTACAAAAACATGCATTTATGCCTTGTGCAGGACCTCACGTGTTAGCAGATGAAAACTGCAGTATGCAACATTTTATTAATGCCTCTCAGGGCTCCTGTTCATCAATGCAAAAGTATAAACCAGAGGGTTTGAGAAGAATGTATATAAATGTAATGCAGTTAATGCTAAACGCACAGTTGTGTAAAGGAACCCTAACAGTACACACATCAAAATATTATACCCCCATATAATCTTATAGGGAATTCCTTTAGTCATCACTGCTTTTGATTCAATATCACATTATTAAGAACCTCAATAAGGAGCTATACTACTTATATGAATTCTTTGAAGTTAAAAGGAGATATTTGAACTCACTGTACATCCTCCTCAGGCGTCCCACAGAACTGGTTTCACAACATAGATTCAGTTTAGTAACATGAAGGTAGACACACAATTTAGTGTGTAAATGAATGCACAGTGTCTTCCTTCTAGCTCCTCCCTTAGGCCTCCTGAAACTTACGCAGAGTATATAAAATGCTCATGGGACACTTACATTTTTTTCAGTTCTCCTTCCCTTTCTATTTTGGAATAACTATACTGAACTATATGTTAATGGTGTGATATAGTTATCAACAGTCTCTGGTTTTCAAGATTCACTCAAGAAAATGTTTTTCCCAAAGAAGTTACTTTTAATATTGACCAATTGGTAAGTGTCACTTCCCTGGCTATGTTTGCTACAGTATTAACAGCTCTCTTGTATGATGTATCAGTTGGGGAAAAAAAAAACAAGAGATATGGTAAGAACTTACCTTTGTTATCTGTTTCTATGAGGTCCATAGGGTCCACAGGGTTGACCTTGGGGTATAGCTGGATCTGGATCCATGGGCACCACGCAGTTAAAGCTGTTACTGCTCCCAGGATGCACTGGGTCCATCCTCCTCTATACCCCACCCCAGACACAGGCACCTCAGTTGAGGCCGGAGGAGGAAAAAAAAAAAAAAAAAAAGAGAGAAGACTGGAACACACAAGAACCATACTCACAGAAAGGGGACCAGCCACATAGCCCATATGAAGCCAGGTGTGTCAGAGCGGGCGCCCTGTGGACCCTATGGACCTTGTAGAAACAGAGATAACAAAAAGGTAAGTTCTTACCATATCTCTTGTTTTCTACTTCAGGTTCCATAAGGGGTCCACAGGGTTGACCTTGGGGATGTCCCAAAGCAGTACAACTAAGGGCGGGGATGCTCCTGCGCTGAAAGGAGAATCCGGCGCCCGAAGGATGCATCCTGAGAGGCGAAGGTGTCAAACTTATAGAACCGTAGAAAAGTCTGTATGGAAGACCAGGTGGCCACCTTACACAGCTGAACAGCCGAGGCGCACGGCCAGCAGCCCAATAGGGACCCACAGACCGAGTGGAATGAGCCTTAACAGAGGCCGGAACAGGTAAACCCTCCTGTGAATAAGCCTCACAAATAACCAAACGAAGCCAACGGGCCAAAGTTTGTTTGTTGCCAGGCCAACTCCTCTTGTAAAAACCAAAGAGGACAAACAAAGAATCAGACTTCCGAATGGAACTAGTCCGGTCCACATAAACTTTGAGAGCACGGACAACATCTAAGGAAGCCTCACCCGCCAAGAAATTCGTGTGACTGAAATGCCGGCACAACTATTTCCTGATTAATGTGAAACTTAGAGACCACCTTAGGAAGAAAACCCGGACGGGTGCGAAGCACTGCCCTGTCCTGGTGAAAAATCAGAAAAAGAGAACGGCAAGAAAGCGCACCTAATTCTGACACTCTTCTGGCCGAAGCAATTGCCAGGAGAAAAACAAACAGTCTTAACTGTCATCCACTTGAGTTCCACCGACTCAAGAGGTTCAAATGGAGGACCCTGAAGGGCCCGAAGCACCACTGCCAAATTCCAAGGAGCCACTGGTGGAACAAAGGGAGGCTGAATCCTGAGAACACCCTGGAAAAAGGTGCGGACTTAAGGCAGAGTAGCGATCCTACGCTGGAACCACACAGAAAGTGCAGACACAGGTACAACTCAGACTGAAGGAAGGCCAAAATCCTAGAAACACGAAACGCTTGAAGATTGTAGTTACTGGACTCACACCATTGAAAATAAGTATGCCACACTCTGTGGTAAATCCTGGTGGAAGCAGGCTTGCGCGCTTGTAGCATTGTGCTGATGACTGAGCTGGAAAAACCCCGGGTCCTTAAGATGGATATCTCAAGAGCCACGCCGTCAAAGACAGACGACCCAGGACCGGGTAAAGGCAGGGCCCCTGAGACAACAGGTCCCAACGTTGAGGCAGAAGAAACGGAACGTAGATGGATAGGCCCCAAAGATCGGAGTACCAGGGAAGCCTGGGCCAAGCTGGAGCCACCAGCAGAAGCGTGCTGCCGTCCTGTTTGAATTTCCGAAGGACCCAAGGCAGCAGGGATATCGGAGGGAATAGCTATGCCAGCTGAATTGTCCATTTCAATTACAGCGCGTCCACCAGGCTTGCGTCGGCATCTCTGTGTACGGGTCCAGGACAAGGCAGTTTGCGATTGTGACGGGAGGCCATGAGGTCCACCTCCGGCAGTCCCCACCTGTCCACGAGTAGCTGAAATACCTGTGGGTGAAGGGACCATTCACCGGGATGCACGTCATGACAGCTGAGGAAGTCCGCTTTCCAGTTGAGAACTCCTGGAACGAAGAGTGCCGAGATGGCCGGAAGGTGGCACTCCACCAAAGACAGGATGCTCGACTGCGAGTTCCCCCTTGACGGTTGATGTACGCCACCGTGGTGGCGTTGTCAGACTGAACTTACACTGCCCTTCCTTGAAGAGCGTGATCGGACACCTGGAAGACGCTGTACACGGCCCGAAGTTCCAGAATATTGATGGGAAGAACCGCTTCCTCCGCCGTCCAACGGCCCTGAAGTGAAAGTGGACCCGACACTGCCCCCCAACCCTGGAGACTGGCATCTGTCGTGAGCAGAAGCCAGTCCGGGATCCAAAAGGGGCGACCCTTGGTGAGATGAGATGTCTGAAGCCACCAAGCCAGCGACAGGCGCACCTCCGGAGACAACACCAGCATCTGAGTCCTGATCCAGTGTGGTAACCCGTTCCATTTGGATAGAATCAGCCCCTGCAGGGGCCTGGAATGAAACTGGGCATACTCCACCATGTCGAATGTCAACACCATGGACCCAAGAACTCTCATTGCCGCGTGAACCGACACCTGGGAACTCTTCAGACAACAGCTCACTCATAGTTGTAGAGAGGAAACCTTGCCCGGAGTCAGAAAGATCCTTTGCGGACGAGAGTCCAGAAGGGCTTCCAAACGAACCATCCTCTGTGACGGAATGAGGGAGGACTTCTTCCAGTTTATCAGCCACCTGTGTGCTTGCAGACAAGCGATCGTCAGGTGCAGATGTTGCAGAAGTACCTCCGGAGAGCCTGCCAGCAATAGGAGGTCGTCCAGATATGGTAGAAGCCGTATACCCTGGCTGCGCAGATAGGCAGCCATAAATTTGGTGAACACCCTTGGAGCCGTGGAAAGACCAAAGGGCAGAGCCTGAAACTGGAAGTGAAGCTGGCGTATAGCAAGCCTCAGCTACCATTGGTGTGAAGAGGCTATAGGAACATGGAGGTAGGCGTCCTGGATGTGCAGGGAGACCATATAATCCCCCGGTTCCATAGCCAGAATTATGGAACTCAAAGTTTCCATCCTCAAAGTGGGAACTCTGAGGAACTTGTTCAACAATTTCAGGTTGAGAATAGGCCGATGAGACCCATTGGGTTTCGGAATCAGAAATAGAGAAGAGTAGTAACCCGTCCCGCGTTGAGAAATCGGAATGGGAACAACCACCCCTGCTTTCAGCAAGGACTCTATGGCTTCCTGAATCTGCAAAGCCGTGGTCTTGTCCTGAGAAAAACTCATGCAGAAGAACTGTTGGGGGGGGGGGTCTGTGACAGAAGGACAGGGCGTACCCCTGAGAGACCACTTCTCGTACCCAAGCATCCGTGGTGGTATTGCACCAACACTGGGCGAACTGAATAAGTCCCCCAGAGAGAGGCCCGTCCCATCAGGCTGAAGGCTTATCGTCTGGCTTGGAAGCAGGGCGTCTAGTGCTACAGGCCTGCTTCTTTGGTTTAGGGGCAGCCTTGGTTGACGACTGCCACGGGAAGGACTGACCCTGTCGCCGAAACCCTGGAAGTCAGAAGACTAGCATCCAAAGACGCTTCTCCAATATAGGAAGTGGCATCTCTCATCTGTCCAACTAAAGCTCTCTGAACCTCCATAGCTTCCTCAGGAAAAGTATCCTCCAGTACATTGGCCCAGCTCTCAATGGCTTTAGCCACCCAAGAGATGGCCATCGACGGACGGGCCACCGCCCCAGAGAGAGAGTAAATGGATTTTAAACAAGTCTCCACTTTCCTGTCAGTGAGATCCTTTAGGGATGAAATGGACGGCATAGGCAAGGTGGCACTCTTGATTAAGCAAGTGACATGAGAATTCACTGCAGGCGGGGTTTCCCACTTTTTGCAATGACTTGCAGGAAACGGATAACTAGATGCTAAACGTTTCTGCGGCTGGAACCTCTTACTAGGCGACTGCCAGGCCTCCGCCATATGATCAGTCAGCTGGTCAGAGAGAGGAAAAACAGCCGAAGTCACTTTTGCCTGTTATAATATTTGGATACTTGGACTTAGGGGCCGAGGCATCATCCTGTATATCAAGAATGGACCGCACCACCCACACCAATGCCGGCACATTCATGGAAATTTTGTCTCTACTCCCGGGGGAGGGGAATCTGAATCAGAGTCCTCATATGCAATTCCCCCTCATCCGAGGACGCCTCCGAGTCTGATAGCTGCGCAGACTGGGATGACATAACAGTGCGTTTTGACGCCTTGTGAAGCCTCCCCTGGCTAGCGATTAACCCCAGGGATGCTGGCTCCCGCTGCAGCATAATACCCTGATGGTCTAGTGGTCCTGCAGGGTATGCCTCCGGAGAGGGGAAGCCCGCCGCCACTGCTAGCACCTCCGGTCTGTCCCCAGAGACCGGAGGCATGCGACTGCATTTGTACAAGCGGGTCACCGCAAGCAGTGACCCGCGGCTTACCTTGTACCCACCCAGCACTCCAGCAGCAGTCGTGGGATAGGCCAGAGCCTGTGCTACTACAGACTCTGGGGTCCCGCCGCGATCCCCAGATCTGTACTGGCGTCGCGGCGCCAGCGGGGTGTAGGAGCGGCAGCTTGGACGTCCTATGGACAGTCTGATGCTGCCGCTCTGAAGAGTCACTAAAAAAGTAAATAATAAACTCTAAAAAAAAGAAGCTTAGGCACTAAGGTGACCCGACTCCGGCCGGGCGCCAACTAAAACTGAGGTGCCTGTGTATAGAGGAGAATGGACCCAGTGCATCCTGGGAGCAGCAACAGCTTTAACTGCGTGGTGCCCGTGGATCCAGATCCAGCTATACCCCAAGGTCAACCCCGTGGACCCCCTATGGAACCTGAAGTAGAAAGGAGGATTTCTAAAACCACAAAAAAAAAATAAAAATCGGATTTTGTCCAGCGTTCATGTACTCATGTTGAGTAAGGTCTTAAGGAGCCTATCCACTAGCAGACATGAATACAGTCGTTTGCTCGTTCAGTGCAGGCTCATTACAGACTGACAGTCGTTCAGTGCAGGCTCATCCATCATCTGCAAACATGCTCAACCTGACGTTATCGTCAGGTTGACCAGCATGTTTGCACGATGATCAATGTCTAACCGACCAGCGGGCACGCACATCACTGGTCGTTTTAGACATTTTTGCAAACGATTTATGAACGACTGAACAATAACGATATCGTTAGCGTTCATTTAAATCGTCTAGTGGATAGGGGCCTTTAGATGTATTAGAACTCTTTAAACTGCGGAGGGTTTATTCAGAGCTGAAGCATTGTCATGTGCCGGGTATGAAAACGACCTACAGTATAAGTCCTGACTACAACAGAGTCTGGGTGCTATGGGCCTGATTCAGACCCACTCGCGAGCGGCTGTCCGCTCGCAAGTGGGTCGATGGTGTGCACTGCGCATGCGCACGACGGAGGGAGCTCCGTCGTGCGCATGCGCGAGACGCGACGAGCGAAGGACTTTCCTTCGCTCGTTGTGTCTGATCAAATAGGGCGTGCTGTCGATGTTGATTGACAGCACGCCCCCTTTGGTGGGCGTGCCGGGGTCGTGCCTCCCAGACGGGGGCGTTCCCAAGGGAACGCCTACCGTCAGAAGCCGGCCCCACTGACATCACTAGTGATGTCAGTGGGAGTGATTTTGGCTCTGATAGAGCCAAAATCACTCCGGGCCTTGCGGTTGAGAAACTCAGCCACAGGTTTCGGCTCGCAGTGACGATGGTCAAGACCATCGCGACCATCATCCTGCACGCTCGTATATGCTGTGGGTGGTGACCCACAGCTATACGAGCGTACAGGAGGACACTCCATAATTATGGAGGTGGACCCTGATTCAGAGCGAGCGCTCTGGTCAGAGTGTCCGGCTCTGAATCAGGGCCTATATTTCCAGGTGTTTAAAATCAACTTTTGTACTGGTCTATATAAAAACCTTCACAACCGCCAGTCAGCCAGATATGTGAGCACTTTGACCACATGCTTATTTACACAGTTTACAAATACTTTAAAAGCTTGGAAGGTATGGTTCAATGGTCAAATTAACAGAATAAAGTTTAGGAATGGGTCATGTTTCAATGATATGCTGATACAAATCGGTGTTCATACAAGACAAAGCAAGATTATGGTGGTGTTATGAAATTAGCATTTCAGGACATTACTGTAATTGCTTTTGTTCATTCATTAGAACAGAACCATGTTTGAAGCAAATGCACTCTGCACCTCAGTATGGCCATAGGTGCACATGTGTCAACATGCAGCCAATGCTGTACTTGCAGTCTACAGAGATAGGAGTACTGTTGAAAGTGTAGAGCGCTACTGCACAAACCTCCAGGGAAATTTCATTAACTATTCCAAGATGGCTGCCGAACTAGCTACTGCAGATGAGCGGCACCATCTTGTCACTGTCTGCAGTGTGACAGTGGGAGACAGTAGTCTTCCAATTAGCTCCAGAGAGACCCCGGTATTACCACCACCCACAAAGCCTTCAAGCATCCCTATATCGCTACCTGGTCACCAGATACACTCACCGGCTGGTGAGTTGTATATCACCCTGCTCCGTTTCCATCAAACCAGTGTATAACAGGGAGTATGGCTGTATCTAATATAACACCAATAAAACCACGCCACTGGTTAAGCACTTGGGCTGTTCGTTGTCTCAGGGCATCCGCTGGTGTGTACTGGAACTCTCCTACACCTGCAAACCTGTACACACATATTTACAATAAATACAGTGACCAATAGGAAGCTGTAAGCATAAAGCTTGTGGCTTTCTATTGGTCCATAATCAGAAATATTGCCATTTATAATGAAAAGTAATTTGTCCGAATTATGGTTTTTCAATGATTTTTGCAGCAATTTTTATCCTCGTTTTGCTTTTCGAAAATCTTTGCTTTCAATCCTGTAGCAAATTGCTCTTTACTACATTTACCCCATACTGCAAGGTTTAACAACCAGCCCTCAGCAAGCCCATGAAATAATTAGTACTAGCTGTGGATCTCGTAAAATGTGTCAGTCAGTAATGAATACCCCTGTGCTCCAGGAAGGAGGTATGGAAAACATGTAGGGTGCCCTGAGGACTGGAGTTGAGAAACACTGACACTGTTGGGTAACATTTTTAACCAGTTGAATAAATCTGATGTAAAAGAACATAAGAGCCATGGGAAATCTGTTTCAGCATAGCCTGCTTCCAAAAGGTGTCTGCAATGTATATTGTACAAATCCCCGTTTTTGTAAAAGCAGGTTCTGTACATCAGTATGAAAGGAGAGCGAGTCAAAAGTTACCAGTGGGTCATACAGCTTAGTATTAAAACCAGCGCTATTACATAACCTGTGCTATGCCACGTCAGAATTGAGTACATAGTACATTGCTATAAGCTGCATACAGATTTCAATGAATCTTGTGTGAAATGCAGTTGCACTACAAACAAGTCAACATTGTGAATGTGGATACCACATGGGCTATTGCTTTGCATTCATGTCTGTATGTGCACTGTAATGAACCATATATGCATTGCTGGTGGATTCAATGTATCATGGATGCTAAAATAAGACACCCATGTGCATGAGCCTTAATAAAACAACTTTTGCTAATAACTTTTTGCTGTTCTGTTTCTGCATGATATTTCTGTGTAAACATCTTTATAAACATCCACCCATGTATACTGGATCAGTTTAAATGTACATGTAGTTAGGAGGATTCATACATGGTGCAAACATTTTCAGTTGATTATAAATCAGAATACTGCATAAATATATGTGCTAGAAATGTCACTCTATAGACAGTACACCTGCCAGGCAACCCCAGTTTGGAAGGTCCAGACAATATTTTCTGAGCTCTTATGCAGACACGCACAACTGTGAAAGTAAAATGACCGCCAAGGACAGTCTGGATGTAATCCAATTTGGCCACCCACACATGTACCCAAATTAGACAGTGATCCTGGAGCTCAGGCTGAGCCAGCCTTATGAAATGCCTTAAGAAAGTGTCTGAGTTCCTGGACATACAAAGTTTTGTGGTATCTATAATGCTGGCCACCTAAAGAAGAACTGAGCCAAAGAATATCTATTTTTATATGTTATGTTAAATAATTAACTATCCATAGCTTTGTTGACAGAACAGAGTTTTGCTAATTTCCTATATGCTCACCTTTCACTCCTAAAAATAGATTGTGTACAAATCCAATGGTGGAGGGACTGCACATGCGCGTGACCCGTAATGTGCACATGTAGAACAAGATCGTTTGAGAACCTGTGCACTAGGCGACCTGAAAGACTGCACGTCTAGTGTTCAGACCTTCAGGTCACCAAGGTGCAATGACCGCACTGAAAAGCGTTCACTGAACATCATTCAGTGCAGGAGACCGACCTCCTCTCTGAACATGCCGAACGTCGTCAGGTTGACGGCATGTTCAATAGATAGTCGGGGTCGGCAAGGACCCAGCGTGCACGCGCATCACTGGTCCTTGCCGGCTATCCATTACACGACTTTGTGAACAATGCGACCAAAACCTCCTGGTTTTGGTCGGATTGTTCAAAGTCGTGAAATGGATAGGCCCCTTTAATCTATACCACAGGTTCTCAAACTCGGTCCTCAGGACCCCAAACTGTGCATGTTTTCCAGGTCTCCTCACAGAATCAAAAGTGAAATAATTATCTCCACCTGTGGATCTATTAAAATTGTCAGAGATTAATGACTACACCTGTGCACCTACTGGGTAACCTGGAAAATATGAACTGTGAGGTCCTGAGGACCGAGTTTGAGAACCACTGCTCTAGACTATAAAACAGGAAGGGCTGCCATCTTATTTTTAAGGATTAGCTCCTCTAATAGTAGAACGGTAGTGGTGACGCAAAGAACATGTACAGTACATTGAGGAGGCCTAGGGACATATTTATCAAATAATATTTGCGGAGAATCCACCGAAAACTGGGAATACAAATCATCCCGTGGATGTATAAATACAGGGGACCAGAGCAGATATTGGAAATGTCTTCAAATGGCATTATCCAGCTATTGAAGCCTTTAGGCTACATCATACATGCCTACCCTCCCGGTTTTCGCGGGAGGCTCCTGATTTTTCGGGTAACCCCCCGCACCCCCGGAAGGGTAGGCATTTCTCCCGCATTCTGCCCACTTCCTAGTGAAGTGGGCAGAATTAGGAGAATACCGGCGGCAATCGCGGGTCTCCGTGAAGGGGGCGGGGCTTAAGCTGAGATTCTGCATGAATCACAGCATTTGGCCCCGCCCCCTATGTAAATTGTGCCCAATCGCGGCAATTTTACCGTGAGGGGGCTGGCTTAATGACGCGAATCGTCAAGCCCCGCCCCCGTCGGCCCCCTGCTGCATCTCTTACCCGGGCTTCTCCCGGGAAGAGAATGTTAAAGGTAGGTAACCCTGGGCTACATTATGCAAAAGTTACTGGAAGACTATCCCAGTCAATGGCTGCTAGTCAGTAGACTGCGCAAGCGCAGTAGCATGGCCGGGTCCCGAACCCAAAGTAAAGTGATTACATTCTCGATCACTTTACTTCTTACACATAGTGAGGACAAGTTCTTATCGGAGCCCCTGTCCATGCATGTGTTTTTTCATATATTTGGGCGAACCTTAATTTCTTATTTCACAAAAAGACATTTGAATTATTTCGACCAAGTCCTGATAATAAATATACCAGGGACGTGTAGTCAGGGTAGGCAAGCCTTGAGCATTGATGGACACCTTGGATGTGTCATGTGACCAGGAAGTACACTGCAGTGTTTAGAGATCAGAGCTCAGTCAGCAGCTGCAAGAGAAGACACCGTGATGCAGGTAGGAGAATCAATGTACCCTGAAGCTTAGTGTCCTGAGGAGAGAGTTACAGTGAGTAAGGGGATGAGACAGGCTCCCTTCACTCAGACTAGGGATGTGCAGGCTCGGACAGGTTCGAGTTTGCACGCAGAGTTCGGATTTTTCCCTCCAAAAAAAGGGACTCAGAAAGAGGCAAAACATCATCTTGCATGGACAAACATCATCATTCCATGCAAGATGACGTTTTGCCTCTTTCTGAGTCCCGTTTTTTGGAGGGAAAAATCCGAACTCGGCGTGCAAACTCGAACCTATCCGAGCCTGCACATCCCTAACTCAGACCCATCTCCATGTGTGTCTCCCCAGCCATTGGCCTCACTGCATGTCAATGAAATATACCCCCTAGTGTTTGGAAACTGTAGGATGTACACACTGGCTGATATAGTGGCCAATCAATTGATCGGCCAGTATACTGTGTGCCCATCGGCCAGTTTGTACCAGCTATATGTCTGCTAACGACTTTTTTCACAGATATATCTCGTTGGCTGTGCTGCACAGCCGATGGAAGATATAACACTCCATTGCGCTGTGTGTAAGGCGGATCAGCCGACCGCCCGTACACTTGTAGAGGAGGGCGCGGGAAGGGGGGCACGATGCGAACAGACACCCTGCCAGCGGGACCCGCAGCCAGATTAATAACCATCATCTACAGATCACTTGATCTGCACATATATTTTTTAGGCGTGTACCCAGCTTTAGTCTTTGGAAGGATATTCCTGCTGGGTTATTCATTAAAAGCTGCAGCTTAACGTGTTTATTGACACAGGTAAATAATCAGCAGCTACAGGCTGTATTGGGGAAGGGTGAGTTAAACTGCTCAGTTCCATCCCCCCACAGTGTGATGAATGCAAACATCATGCAGTTGTGTAGTGTCTATGCTGGATTAGTTTTTGCTAATTGCTAGAATGAGTTATAAGGGAGAAATCAGACATTTTCCAGACTTTGAGAGCTGACAACACTATGACAAAGACTGAAATCCTGTTTAATGTGTGTGGTGTGTTGTGTAATTTATTACTCATCTCACCACCCTATCCACACACACTACCTGCTCCTGCGTTATGGCTCCTGGTATTAGAAAAACAAACTCTTATTCTAATAATTAAATGTCATATTAAGGCTCAAAAATGGTCTCTCCGGCAGTCTGTCCTAGTGCAGAAGGTTGTACCTACAAATTGAGAGATAATCTTATTTCTTACATAGGCTAAATTGTTGTCTGTTCCTCAATAAACATACTTGTGAAGGGAGTGCTTAAAACAACGTATACAAATATGGGATTCATGGGTTGAATACTGCACAAGCGTAATAAATATTAGCTGTATTCCGCCGCAACATCTTAAAACAAAAAAAGGACATACTTATAAAGACACTTGCTGCATAACTACATCTACAGACATCCATGCACCATGGAATGGCAAGAACAAATGGGATTTCCAAATGTCTGACTGGCCTGCTGCATGATATCACAAGGTACAAACACTGAACCCAGAGTATTATATAAACAGGACATACCAGTTATGCTTGTTACTAAATATATATAAGGGAATGGCAAGACCTGACCTTACTTCTTACTAGTGAGCAGGACATTCTTATGATCTATACACATATTAATTATAATATACACCAATTCTGCTTTGCTGACCAACACTGTATTCTGATGGAATGCAACATGCTATTGCACCCACTGAAAAAGTGGGATATACAACATTCCCTCTCAGAGAATAAAATGAATGCAGGACAAAGGACAGATTGTTACTGGGATCTCTAGGGAGTAGGCACGCAGCGGTTTCTGTGCTGAGAGAGGTTGCCATGGAAAATGTTACGTCACTCTCTGCCCGAGATATGATACTGACAGTGGGGGTTTCACAGACAGGCTGAGATAGCTCTGTGTAGGAAAATGTTCACATGTAAAAATGCAGGCTACAATCCTTTTTTTTTTGCTGGTAAAAATCTATGACACTGTACACATAAAAGAGAATATTTTACACATAATGAGAGAAGCAGCAGCTCCTAATCCTTCCGATTTCATAGAATGCCAAATGTTGTGCAATAGCAAAAGCAATAGCTTGTTCCTCTTCCGCCCACACCTCCCCCCATACCTCACCTCCCCCATGCTCCTGCTACATCTTCAAAGGCCACACAAAATGGAAAACCACTTTCCTGTCAAACCCATTATAGCAACATTCTTCTTAAAACAGAAGGTATTTACATATCCCTACAATAAAATAGCATTGTCTCAGCCTAAAACGAAGAAAAATAAATAATAAAACGGATTTATTCCTTGTTTACGGAATTGTGGGCAGATACATAAAATTGTCACTTTTATGTCCCTGTGGAGATGTGCATTAACCACGGCTTTATATATACAGTAAAGACATGCAGAGTCAAATGTCCAGCTTGCATAAAGCTGTTTCAAACTTATTAGCTCTCATCAGTGCAAGATAAAGAACAATGGATTCTACGGTTTTGAAAATTTGTCCTCAAGATTTTTAAATCAACCACACAAGCATTTTATATGAAGGGACAAAAAATAGATTTAGTATCATGTTTAGAAGACATGAAAATCTGCACGCAAAGTTCCCATATTTGGATAGAATGCATCATTTCATTGCTGCTCCTTCCTTCTCAATGGAATAATTACTTTTCACAGACTCAGGCCGGGATGTACTAAAGGACAGATTGTTACTGGGATCTCTAGGGAGTAGACACGCAGCAGTTTTCGGGGGGGTTTACCGCATTCTCTTATGTACTAAGCCCCGGCCGCCCTATTATCGGAGCAGAGGGTAACGCCAGAGAAACCTGGCGTTACCCTATAGAAGCCTATGGCCTTCTTACCGCATTCCGCACCCGACGCTTCGCCACCTCGCAACCGCCCAGCACTGGTCCTCACACACCTTAGTCTTCTGGTCGCTGGCCCATGCTCCTCTGCCTCCTTCTCCTCCTAATCTTCTTCCGGGTGCAGAGAGGAGGTGGAGGAGCCCAGGACTTCTTGCACAGGCCACCAGCAGGAAGTTCCCGTGGCTCGGAGTCCCACAGAGACCCCATCACTTGGCGTCAGCTGCTTCGCAAAGGGCAGCGCTTATCGCAAGAGTTGTCCTTTGCAATACTAATTGCATATGCGATTGGTAAGGTTGTGGTGACTGGCGGGATGTACACCGCAAGGTTAGTACATCATGGTCTCAGACTGGTTTCTTAAGCTGGGTACACATCAGACAATGTCTGTACCCAGCGACGCGATCGCCGATGGCACAGACTACATATTGTGCAGCCAGTACACATTAGACGATCTGGTGTCCGACCGCCCAATACGTCGGCCCCTGCCACATCCCGCTGCATGGGGTCGTCAGTCACATTGTCAGATTGAGCTACATGTAGGACCTACGCAACGATGTGACTGATAAGCAAATGGGAACGCACATGGCCTGGCATAGAACGTACACATTGGGCGATATTGAGAATATATATCGGACCGATCTGTCGGATCGGCCAAAATATCGTCTAATGTATACCCACCTTAATTATGCATAAAGGATACGGATTGTTAAAAACAAAAAGGATGGAGAGAACGTAATTGTAAGCACGGTGGAGTAGGCATACACTACACTATACGTAGCACAGACAGTGTAATGGTTAGCATTACTGCCTCACAGCACTGAGGTCATGGGTTCAATACCCACTACGGCCCTGTGGAGTTTGTATATTCTCCCTGGGCTTGCGTGGGTTTCCTCCGGTTTCCTCCCACACTCCAAACATATACTGGTAGGTTGGCTCCCAACAAAATGTATCCCTAATGTGTATGTGTGTGAGCATGTGGTAGGGAATATAGATTGTAAGCCCCACTGGGGCAAATATTCTCTGTTAAGCGCTGCAGAACAGTGGCATCACAATGGGGGTGCGGGGTGCACCAGGGTGTCACCCTCAGAAGGGGATGACACCAAAATGCTGGCTCCTCTTCAGTGACAGGAGCCGGGTGCCGCAGTTTGACATTATCTATTAGCACTCGGCTCCTGTCACAGAGGAGAGGTGTGATGCAATCGGGATTTCCCAATAGGCCACGCCCCATTTTTCTGGAGGGGGGACTATGGAGTGCGCCCCAGGTATCACCAGACTTGGTGAAACCTCTGCTGCGCTGTGCGCTAGATTAATAAATAATAAATAGATGTTAATAAATGAAGCATTCTGGAAAAAAAAAATACAAAAAATTGTATAGTACAGTATTTACAATAATTACACTTAATCTTATTTACTTTACAGCAAAATGGACCTACTGAATACACACAATGTAGGTAGCCATTTTGTTAGTTTAGGCAGTATGCAGACATAAATGTCAACAAGTCTTGGTTAACTTAGTTAATGGGACACAACGTATTTCTCTTGGGTTAACATGCTCTACATGTATTAATACAGGCAAAATGTATGAGATGCAAATACATTTTTACTCATTTTCCCAGTTGGGATGTGTGAACAAACCCTTTAAAGATTTGTCCCTGGAATTGTTCGTTTCTGGTTTCAATATCATCTACCCGGACAGTAAAATTCCTAAACTAGCATTTACGGAGTTGCAGGTTGAAGGTGAAAATAAATAGTAAAGCTACCATGTTAGGAATTGCAGCCCTCAGCTGTTTACCTAGACTAAAGACGACGTGCTTGAATCCACTTGATTAGAACCAACATGAAACGATTGCAAAATGGTGGTAACTGATTGGTTCAACCCATGTATCAGCAACAAGTTTATACATCGTCATTTAGAATACTAGTGGAGCCCTAAAATCTGCTCTTCTCGATCCCAGAAATCATACTTTGGACATACTAGCGAGATATGTATGTACAGGGCTGTGAAAGTACAAGAGTCATCAGCTGACTGGACTTTCTGCTTTGTCCATTCATATCAGAGTTTTATTGTTCATTTGGCCAAACAACTTGTCCCAGCTGTACATGTGGCTGGCTTCATAGATGAATAGATGTACCTTCTCCATGATCCACGTTATAGATTTGCTAATGATTTTAGTACTGTAGTTCTTTTACAGAAAGAAACACACTTTTATGATTTTGTGGTTCTTTAAGTGAAATCAAATTAACTAGGCACAACATTCAGCTGACCTAGTTCATTTACGCTGAAAAGTTGCTGTATGTCATATTTAGAACACAACAAGCTGCTCAGAATAATTCTCAGCTACACGCCCTTGTTACCAAGTGCTGTACTATGTGTTTTTCTCACTCAAGGAAGCGATAAAAACCCTTTCTCTGCTGTTTACGTTCAAACACATAATTCTTCACCAGCCCTACAGGGGCATATGTATCCAAACTTGATGTGAGATAAAATTGTGAAATATATATCACCAACCAATCAGCTCGAAACTATCATTTCTTAAACACAGCCTGCAAAATGTAAGTTAGAAGCTGATAGGTTGGTGATATATATCTCACATCAAGCTTTGATACATATGCCCCTTAAACCCAATGTTACCTACTTTTCCATTACAGTCAATCCCTTTTGAATGGCGCCTGCCTCGGATATTGCAATTAGACTCACTCTAATAGTTAACACATCACTCCTCTTTATTTACAGCATCAAAATAACGTTGTGTTCTATTATAGCATAAAAGTACCTATATGCTCCTATAACAATTATATTTATGTTTTTATCAGCATTTAGGATATAAACTGTGAGTCAAGTTCACTCATTAACATAATGGTGAAATCCAATGCTAATCAATACTTTGCCTTACAGATGACAATTTGTGTTTAACTCAAAAACAACTTGTCAGTTGCTCAGCAGATGCTGGAATCACAACTGTGTGAGCAGATAAGACAAATATGCAGTGAACTGGAAACAGAGATGTGCCAAGATTGTAAGCACCATTTTGAGGGCACTGCTAGTAAAGTAAACAAAATGGTTCCTGCTAAACATTATCTTACTGAATGATTCGGATGAAGTGAGCGCTCCACAAAATATCCTACTTACAGCTGACCTCATAATCAGATATATGCCTTACTTATTTTTTAAAATGATACTTCTTTGAAAAAAAAAAAAAAGCACATTACAATTTAAATTTACAAAGAAAAACATTACAATTGACAGAAGAAAAAAAAACCTCAAACAAAATGAGTTTTGAAACAATGGATGTTTTCATAATATTTAGGTCTGTCTTATAAAACTGTAATAAGGGCAATGTTTATGGCAGGGGTGGGCAATAAGTGTCCCTCTAGCTGCTGCTGAACTGCACATCCCAGCATGACCTACCACAGTTTTAGCATGCCTTGATAGCAAAACTGTGGCTAGGCTTGATGGGATGTGTAGCCCCACCAGGGGCGTACTAAGAGAGGAGGAGGCTAGTGTGCCCGGGGGCCCTCCTCTCTAGCCGGTACTGCAGTGCATTAATGAGCAGTGAGCACTACTATACTCTGGTGCTGTGCCAGAGTCTACTGTGCATGCTCAGGTCTCCCGGGAATTGGCGAAGCGGGGTTGGGTATGAAATCCCGGCAGCGGCATCCCAATGGATGAATATCCCGATGGGCGGTAAGTACCCTAACTCCACCCCTAACCCTCCCTTAGTGGTACCTAAGCCTAACCTCCCCCCGGAGGTGCCTAACCCTAACCTCCCCCGTGTGGTACATAAACCGAACCCCCCCCCCCCCCTTCCCACACACCATAAACCTAACCCTCCCGGAGGGGTGCCTAACCCTAACCTTCCCCCGGTGGTGAGTAAACCTAACCCCCCACCCTGGCTAACAGTTAGTAAGACCCGCTTACCTTCGTTTGAGATGCTGGCTCTCAGGATTTCGGTGTTGAGATTTCAACACCTATATTTAATCCCAAATCGGGCTTTGCACGTCGGACGCCAGTTAATTAACTACATCCCAGCGCAGTGCCCATTTTACCAGTCATTTTTCTTCTGCACATGGACACAATTCTGGGAAAATGGACGCCATTTTCCTGAGAGGTAAGTATTAAAGAAATGGGTGCAGATTGTGGGCCCCCCATGTACTGCACACCCAGCACCCACTATAGATATGCCACAGAGTCCCACAGCAGGTGGGGGGGGGGCGCTTATTGCCCACCCCTGGTTTTTGGACTTCATCATGATTTGAGATTTGTGGGGGGCATCAGGCTCATAACTGTATAGTATAGAACTTGTCTAAAACCCCTTAGTGTCTGGAGAGTACAGCACATCTGCTCTGACATACGTGCAGCCAGCCAGGTGCACCACTGGAGTTCTTTATTTAGATGACAGTGTGCAGGTTTCTGAATTGCTATTCATGTGGTAATACAGACAGGAAGAAACAACTGTAGAAGCTACCCATGCATGCATCCAGTATTAAAGGGGCAGACCTTAAAATATGTAAACATACCACTATACTGCACGTGTAAATTCACCACCATATACAATAACTTTTACACAGAAAAAGTCCATAAAAAGTACTCAATCCTTATAGGGTCCCCTCACTGTTCACCAGGAACATACTGTTAAACAAAAGTGTACAAAAATATTTATTTACCTTGAAGCAGCAATCTTTTGAGACATATCCAACCTCTCTTTCAATCACTGAACTTTGTATTTTTAAAGGGAAAGTGCCATTTTCCTGAACACACTATACAAACTAGTAAACATGGCAGCAGACCAGCTTCCTGCTATACATGTTGTTGTAAATAGGAGAAACGCACCCCCAACAGCCATGTTTTATTAACCCTCTCTTTCCCAAATCCCTTCAAACTCTACGTTAAAAAAAAAAAAAGACAATGTCCAGCTATTTCGCAGTAAATACTGCGGGATTTTTTATAAAACAACATATATTATAGTAAGCATATAAAAATAACTCGATTCACCTGAACTTGTACTTTCCCTAAGGATTATGCTAAGTCACTCTAGTAGTAAAAAGCTTGTATGCCAGTTATGTCCAGAAAAAGGTGTAAGATTGTATCTACTGGTTTTAGGTTGTATATGGGCATACAAACTGTTCCTCACCTTTAGATCGAGTGGTGACATCCATTCCCTCTACCACCTCCTGCTCAGTCTTTACTTCCTCGTCTGCCAAACTGTGGGAAACAAATGGAAGAGAATAGGTGACATGTCAACATATACAACACATGCAGCTTTCATCCAGCTTCAGCCCTAACATGGAGCCCAGAAGATGTATCCATTAGATTTTCCTCAGCAAATCTAGTGTCAATCTCTCATAATGACAGACCCAAAGAATGTAAGTGACTGCTCCCTGGATGGAGAAGATCCATAAATAATCAGTGGACTTCCTGAGGTAATAAAACAAAAACAGGACAGTCCATTACTGCATTACTACATTAAGAACACAGCCATTCATTTTTGCATGTAACTAACGATAAATGAGACAGTAACTCTTGAGGTGGGGGGAGGGGGGGATATAAGCCATGGAAGCAAAGGATATCAGCACTTTGCACCTTCAATGCCAGTATTCAGGAGATAATGCTAGCCCTGCAGATTCTGCAAGGAGAGCGTCCGCTTTATGCAGCACTCTAGCCAGCTGAGATTATTCAAAATGATCTTTAATAAACATGTAAACCCTCTCTCATCCTTGGGCATCTTCAAGAGAAATCTGAATACTATACATAACATCCTCTCTATGCAGCTCATCCACACATATGATCTATAAAGATCATGGCATAGGTCTATAGTCTATTAAATCTTAGTAATGTATAAAAAGTCTCCCAGTCAATATGGATGAACACACTTGAAATAACCTCTTCGGTGAGAAAGCAGCACCAGCATGAGACAGTCTCACTAAGGTAAGATTGATGGGGGGAGGGTTTTGTATTTTTCTGGTTTGTTTTTTTTTTTAAGCAGAAGAAGAATTTCTTTTCGGACCTTCACATCAAGGATCTAGTGAGAAAGTGCTGGGCTCAGATTAGGAAAGGGTTATTGTGCATTCATTTTACTGGTATATACATAGTGACCAGATATAGATGGTATAATAATTGATATCTGATATTGCCATGAGATTTGTCATCTATCAATCAATACTGGAAGCTAGAAAACTGCCATATATTAGCAAAGGGTAAGTGGACTATTTAAGCATAATGATGCCTAGCTGTCAATCATTTTATATGCACACTGAAGAGAAGAAAGAAGAAAAATCGATATTCCTCTCATTCCCCTTTGCTTTGCATTAACCATTTCATCAGCAGATGGTTTTGTAGACATTAAAATGTCTAAATTGTTCTTGTTTTACCTTGTCAAATGCGCTTGCTTTGCATGCAATAACATTTGTCTGGTTACAATGTAGCACAGCTAACAGAAAACTATAATGTTACCTCACAGATATGGAAATAAAATGCTGAGAACTAACTTTGCATGCCACAAATCTAACATTATTAATGCATATGCTTTGTAAGCTATCTGAGGAAGAGGTGACACACTAGTTATTCAGGAACTCTGTCTTCACCCTTGCTCCAGTTAGAACATAAACAATAAATACTAAGCATGAATACTACAAATGTTAAATTCAAAATATTAAAATGCATGTAAAAAGATGGGGTGCTAACAATTCTGAACCTGGAGGAACATTAGGTTATTTTTTTTTTTGTTTTATTTTTTTTTTAAAGACTCACCTATCACACTCTAGTCATCGATGTAACTTGTGCAGGTTCTTAAAATGGCGTTTGGCAGCAATGAACTGCCCCATTCCTGCACTGTAGCTAAAATGGAAGCAGTTTATTCAATAAGGTCGTAATGTGGACTGAAGTGCTATCTCCCTCACCGGCTCCACTAAAGCAAAGAGATTGCTTTTTATTTCAGCAATTGTAGATGAAAACCAAATGCTTAGAGAGAATTCAGACTAGTATGATTTACACATCAGAAACGCTTGGACAGAACAAAGGTCAAAGCTTTATGTGGATGCAAAAAAGAAGAAATGAGGTCTATAAACCATCAAAACAGATTTTTAGCATATAGCTGAGCTCGGTTTCTGTTTTTTGGCACAGTCAGTCCTTATTGTTGTCTTAACAACTGCTACTTGCACAGCAACAGATGACCCCCCAAAATGGTGTCTGTGTTAAAACATATGAGTTACATACAAAGATGCACTGTTCAATATACTTGTACGAACACTTGCATTCTGCAGTACAGACTGCCACGGGTGTGGTTTGAAAGATCTATAGTAAAAATGTAGACAATGTCTAGATAGACACAAAATTGGTCGACACATGGTTTTATTTGTTTTCTAACCCTAATCTTCACCCTAACCTTCCTCTTGTTGCCTAAACATCACCCTAACCCTCCCGGTGCCTAACCCTAACCGTTGGGGTAAGTGCCTAACCCTTAAAAAAAAAAAAAAAAACATGTCGACCTTTTGACCCTGTCGACGTTTAGTGTGTTGACATTTTGTCCCTGTCGATCTATTGAGTGTCTAACATCTACCTTTTTGCTGTAGATCTTTAGACCGGATCCAGTCTACCACTACTGCTGCCCAAATCCACTAGTTCAGGCTTAATAACAAAATAAGTATGGGTATACTGCACAATATCCTCATTAAAGTAATATTGGACACTGGCACAAAAGATCTTAAGAGGCTGCTTCCAAAAGGTTAAATAATTTTAGTATATTCTATTTTTAGCTATAGTCTCAGAAAAACATCCACCTGCATCTTATAATGAATGTCTTATTATGGCCTTCTTAAAAAAAAGATGTTGACATATTTCCAGTATTAGTTAATATGCTGCAGTTGAATTTCTAGGTCTTGTAAATAAGAGGATAGTGAGAAATTTGCAGTAGAAACAGCAGTAAATTTTGATCAATACCATAAAATACACTATATTAAAAAAAAAATGTTGTTGTAGGGAGACTGTGGAACAAAGGGCCAAATGTACCAAGCCTTATAAAGAGGTCAGGTGGAGACGTTGTTCATAGCAACCAATCAGCTTCTAGCTATCATTTTATAGAACGTACTTGATAAATGATAGCTAGAAGAGGATTGTTTACTATGGTCAATTTCTCAACTTGTCCTCTTTGTAAGGTGTGATACATCTTCCTATAAGTAGTAATGTGTGGTAGAGACACCTGAGAAAGGAGACCTATAGGAGTATGGATGGGCAATAAATGGGTCATATAGCAATGCACAGAAATAAGATAGGACAATAAAACAGACTATGAGGGGGAGTTCAATTCTCATCGCAAGGATGTAGCTCCCAGGTTAAGTACCCTAAGCCCTTCAACTGACTGCATCGCACCAGGCACTTAGCTCAGGGGAAGCACCTTACTGCGACTAATGGGGTTTACGCACTATAAACTGCATCTCCCAGGCTAAGTGCCCGGCGCTATGCTGTTTCCGCACATGGTAACAATGTGACTAGCCCCTGTGCACTAGTTAAAAAGGTATGCTCGTACCCTCAGGATGGTGCGAGCAGACATTCGCCAGTCGTGGGTTTACAACACTTTACCTAGGAGCCACATCCCTGTGAGGAGATATGAATTCCCCCCTATTATTTTACCAGTATTGTTTGTTTGTTTGTTTTTTTTTCTTTAAACCTTTATAACTGTTGTTTTATTATTATATTAATTCATTTATAATATTAAAAAATATGTTTTTGATCATGCAGTTAGTTTGCTCTTTTTTGAAACGGTCATTCATTGTGGTTGGAACTGGGGGCAAAGTTGGGGGCTGGGAATGATGGAAACACAGCAAAGTTGGGGGCTGGGAATGATGAAAAACTGCAACCATAAGGACAATACTAATCCACAGTTTTGTAGGCAGAAAATAAAGTTCCTGCTTCAAATTTTATGACAAAGCCCTGAACAACTGTGGAGCTTAAGCTAGGTACTCGCCTGAATGATGTGGCGACCCAGCAATGCGATGTAACGATCGCATCGCCGTACACACACTACACAATCCACCATACGACAACACGATATATCGTTACATACTTAATGAAAGAACACCACGATGTCATTGGCATCGTCCCATCTGATGTGCAGCACAAGATGGGATGATGCAACCACACCATTCATCAAAAGATGAATTCTGTGGATTTGGTCGTACACACTATACGATGATCGTTGCGACCCGGCCGGGATCACAAGATTAGCCAATATATCATATAGTGTGTACCCAGCTTAAGTCTCAAAAAAGAGACTAAAGAGTTCAGGTAAGAAATGTGCAGGGGAATGGGGGAAGGTGGGAGTATTGATTTAGGAAGGGTGGGGGGAGGGAATGTTCTGCATTTGGGAATAGAGAGGAGAATTTGCTCCTACAGAGGCAATGGAGGAAATATGTTAACACACTCCCCTCATCTCTGTAGTATTTACAGAGGTGCAAGGGGAATGGGCTATTGCAGAGGTGAGGGGCAGAATATGTTACAAAGGAAGGTAGTTGCTTGCTCCCTATGTGACATAATCACACCCATTACATGTGCTGATGGCGCACGGCCACCTAAAGATTTTTTATAATGTTCAAATGAGTACTCTCCCTCCACTGCAGTCCACAGACTAAGAAAGGTTGTGCATTTATATATGGGTAAAGTTAATAGTAGTAGTATAGCAAATATTCTGTACACATATGCTATTAAGGCTATGTCACAAAAAAATCTGATCCACTAGGAGTTGTTGTAATTTCCCCACCATTTTGAGTAAGATCCACCATTACACACAGGCACATCTGCACAAAACGGTCAGGGCTTCAAGACTCAGATTACAGTACCTACACTACAGCTGTGTTTACAAAGAAAAAGAAAAAAGAAACAAAATAGAAAGTATAATAATGCTAAATTATATAGCAAGTGCATTTTTCCTCTTCTCTCATCCTATAGACTGAGAGAATTAGCATTGGCTAATATCAGTAACCTTACATAGAGTAAGCATAGCTCAACGTACTGTATTCACTAATAATTGTGAAACAATGCAGGATAAATGGAACCTTATTATAGTGTTAGAAAAAAAAACAAACACTACAGAACAGGCCCATCTTACAGTACTGTAATGTTCTATTCAGAATAGAATGGAACTTTTATCACAATATGAAGTCTTTCCCAAACCATGTGAAATGCAGTGGTGCTTCTGTCAAAATAATACAGTAATGTTAAATAAAGGTTCGTCCGATTTAAAAGTAGCCGTGATCAATGAGAAAGATGATAACGGGGAAAGACACTTGTCTCGCGGTAGAGTCACATCCTCACGGTTGAGAGGACCACAGTTCCATTTGCTCATTCCTATAACTTGATTCATGTGGGAATAAAACTACTAATTAGCATGCATCCAGAAGTATAGCGTGTTGCCATGGCGCCCGGAGCATGTGTGCTAACACCCCCCCACCCCCCAAGTGTGCCAGGTAGGGGGGCGTCCAGCATGTAGAGGCAAATTAAAGGGAAATAAAAATAAATATTAGGGGCAGTATTAAACTGGGACATGGAGGACTAGATCTATTCCTACCCACTAAAGTAATTCTACCAATTAAAAATAAACCAAACAGTAGTGCCCATAATTCACGTTATGCCACACAGTAGTGCCCCTTATTCACATTACACCACACAGTAGTGTATTTTATTCATGTCACGCCCCTTATTCACATTATGTTACAAAATAATGGCCACAATGCACGTTATGCTACACATTAGTGCCCATTAATTCGCGTTATGCTACAGTTTGGACTATTTTTTCACATTATGCTACACAGTAGTCCCCACAGTTCATATTATGCCACAGTAATGTCCATAGTTAACATTACGACACAGTAGTACTCCATATTCACATTATGCCCAACAATAGTGCCCTTATTTAAGTTATGCCACAGTAGTGTCCCTCATACACATGCCATAGTAGTGCCCCTTATTGGCATTTGGTGTCAGAGCAATCAGGCATGAGCTCACCAGACTTGCCGCTCTCCCAGTCACAGGTGCCGTGACCCAGGCTCTCAGCAGCAGCACCCAGCTCAGGCCTCCCCTCAGTAGCAGGGACACAGCCGCCATGTTCTCTCCTTCATGCAAACTAGGGACTGACGGCTGACATAAGGGCCAGGGTGGTAGGTGGGACCCACCTCAGAGGTGGAAAAGAGGAGAAGCCCGGGTTGATGATGGGAGGGGACTGCCTCCTCCTCCCTCTTTGTTATTGCCCAATCTCCAACCTTCCTCCCTTCTGTTCAGTCCCAGAGCCAGATTAAGATCCCACAGGGCCCTATGCAAAATACTGCCTTGGGGCTCCATATTAATGTGTATAAATATATATTATACAATTTCTCACACAGCTCTCCCCACTCACTGAGATCTTCCCCCTTCTCACACATATCTTCTCTTCTCAAACACACAACGATCCCTCCTCATTCAGACCCCACCACAGCTCTTCCCCTTAGACTGCTCACCTCCCCTTACACAGCTGTCCCCTCACACACACACACACAGCACTCCCCCCTCACTCAGCCTCCCCTCACACACAGCACTCCCCCCTCACTCAGATCTTCTCTTCACTCACGTCCCTCCCTTCACAAATACAGTTCTCTCACTCACAAAGATATCCCCTCCTCACACATACCAACCCCCGCACACACTCATACACACACAGCTCTTCCACTTAACAAAGCTCCCCTCGCTTCACACACACAGATATTCCCTTTTAATCAGATCTCCTTCCCCCTCCTCCTTACTGTTGCAGAGTGCTGGAGATCAGCCATTCAACTGAGGGAAGGGGGAATCACCTGCTGATGAGCTGAGCATGAAGCACATAAAGAGATCAGTGCAACCATATTGGGGGTGTGGTGAAGCCACAAGTGCCACTTCATCCACACCATGCCTCCTGCCTGGAGGCACTGATCTCTTGTGCTTCACGCTCAGCATGTGCTCTGCCCTTCGTCGGATGCTGATCTCCAGCTCCCTGGTCGGAGCAGGTGCTCTACTGGAGCCACCCTCGCTACACCCCCGCATGCATCTAGTTGTTAATATATCCACTATAAAGAAGTCACTTTCTAGAGGTAAGATATCTCCTATACCTACAAAGAATCCATTGATGATTAGCCTGGAACAGAGAGTGGAATAAGAATATTGACTTTTCTATAATGGGAGATATTCTGTACTCTATCAGTAAGTACAGTAGCAGTGGGCCCACCGATAACGCTCTAGGTCTAGGACCTCACTGCCAGCTATAATTACATAGTAATATAAAATATTATTCTCAACACATCTATTACTAAGATTATGAGCCTGAAAGACACTTAATCTGTTTTATTTTTTAATGTTCTAAAGATGTTTTTTTTTTCTAATCGAGACCATGCAGTGAATCCCATATTAGTTTAAATAATTAGTGGCAATAATGTTATTATTACTTCCACGTGAACATTACTCATCATGCACAGAAAAGCAACTCTGCACAACCTTTCCTGACTCTGCTGCACTTTCAGACTAAAGAGACATGTCCAGTGGCTGGATGTGGCCTACAAGAAGGAGGCCACGAGAGGTGCATGTTACCGTTGCAAAATCAATAAGCATTCTTTTTTTTATTTATTTTATTTATCACATTACTTCTAAAAGGGAAAAAGTTTCCATGCCTAGGTCAGTTGTTACACAATGCTCACATTGGGGGTCATGCGTAGATGGACGGCAATTGTGTCTAAATCATGAGGGAAAAATGAGCCCCTTAAAATTTTTTTAATAAAAATGGTTATGTTGCTTAGCTCATGGAGCTGGCTGTATACATAAGATGCATCCAGCTTGGGAAGGATAGCATCATACTTGCCCACTCCCGCAGAAGGTGCGGGAGGCTCCTAATTTTTCGGCCAGTCTCCCACAACCCCGGAAGAGTGGGCGGATCTTCCTCAACCCGTCTACTTCCTAGTGAAGTAGGCAGAATGGGGAGATAATACCACCGGGAATCACAGTCTGTAGGGAGGCGGTGGTGCTAAAAATCACGCAATTGTGTAATTTCAGCCCAGTCATCCCTTCGCAACAGGGGCGGGGCCTAATGACATGAATGCTTGGCCCGCTCCCCGAAGTAGGTAGCTGCATCTCCTCTCTGGCTTCTCCTGGAGAGGAGATAAAAGAAGTAGGCAAGTATTGGTTACATATTAGTCTCCTTCAGTCCTAGAAATTAAATTAGCTTTAAGTATATGCGGCCATATGGGGCACTTACAGTAGCTCTGAACTTGCAGTATTTTGTTTGCGGCTCCATAGGGCTGAGTACAAATAAACACGAGTCCAGGGCGAGATCAGGCTGCGAGTGTGGCGAGTTGAGGTGCCGTTGCTGGCGTTTCCACGCCAGTACAAAGGCAACTTGTGGAATTGACCCTCTGAAATGTACAGTAGTCTTTGCGCCTAGTTTATACTAGGGATGTGCAAGCTCGGATAGGTTCGAGTTTGCACGTGGAGTTCGGATTTTTCCCTCCAAAAAAACGGAACTCAGAACGAGGCAAAACGTCATCTTACATGGACGAACATCATCATTCCTGGACAAAAGACCAGGAATGATGATGTTCGCCCATGTAAGATGACGTTTTGCCTCATTCTGAGTTCCGTTTTTTTGGAGGGAAAAATCCGAACTCCACGTGCAAACTCGAACCTATCCGAGCCTGCACATCCCTAGTTTATACTAGGTGGTGTTCATACAGTGCTATTGATTACTGACTAATAAAGTCACATTCCTCTTGTCAAAGGAAATTCCACCAAATCCAAAAATATATTAAGTTCAAATCAATACACACGACTGTTGCCTTTATTTCCATGGACCGTTTGCAATCACTCTATTAATGCGAATGGAACAGAACAGCAACATTACCATAGCATTAGCAAAAGTGGGAGTGTTTCAGACACATTCAAGTCGATCAGAGCAGCTGTCATCATCATCATCATCAATTTGTATTTTGCACCAGGTTTCAAGCACCTGTTTCGCCTCCCAACAAGCACACAAGTCATGTGGTCAGCATAAGACACATTTTGCACAGACACATCCTTAATGTATTTTGTCTACTATTACATCCCCTCCGAGCCTGTCCCCCTCAGCGCAAGTGGTTGTAAGCACAAAATATGATTCGGTCGGTCGGCATGGCTATGGGGAATAAGAATTAGAGATGAATGGGTTTTGACTGTGTTCTTTTTGCCAAATTAGTGCAAGTTCAGATTTATCTTATTGCCTATCCAAAAACACGTGAGAACCGGATAGCCAATAAGATGCTGTGAGATCCAAAACATAACCGCATATAACCAAACTGCTTTCTCTAATAAGAATTTCTAATGCATGTGTCCAGTAGAAAAATAAAAAGCACAATTTGTGTCCAAGGCTACATGAGCCCCCTTTGCTCCATATAAAAAATAAATTGCACCTTCATATGAAGCAGCTGGCTGTATCTGTATTCACAGCAGTAAAAACAAGCATATATTTGAAAGAGCTGAATCACTAACATGGAGTTAGAAGCGCTGAGAGAAACTTCCAGAATCATGCCATTCTCCGCTCTCCAGTTGTCAGCTGTTAACCAGCTTTGTGCTGTCATTGGTGTAAAACACTTTACAGGACACTCGATTGGTCCAAATGGGCTGTTTCCCTCCCCCCCCCACCTTTTTACTCCTTCCTCAGTTTCAGACATCTTGCTGCAATGCAGGCATTTCTAGCATGTCTGTGTGTGTAAGAAACAGAACTGGATTCATTAAGTGTGCGTCACCTAAAGAAGTGTTAACGTTTCCTAATAAACGCACTACAAAGCTGCAGAACGGAACATCTGACATACCATTGGCATATGGGAACTTGCTAAATTCCAAAGAGGTGAATTAACCCATTTGGTGCAAAACACTATTGGCATCAAATTTAACATGACAGAGACAATACTTATAGCACCGACCTAAGTTACCCTGGTCTAGCGATTCATTATCCTATCCTTACTTGGCACCTTAACTGGTGCAGAGGGCAGCCCATATAACTGGTATAACTGTAGGGCAGATGTACTATTAATGCTACTACCCTATGTGTCAGGCAATGTATTGCAGAGGCCTAAACACCATGGGGCATATGTATCAAATCTTGATGTGAGATAAAATTGTGAAATATATATCACCAACCAATCATCTCCAAACTATCATTTCTTAAACACAGCCTGCAAAATGCAAGTTAGAAGCTGATTGGTTGGTGATATAGATCTCACAATTTTATCTCACATCAAGCTTTGATACATATGCCCCCATGTGTATTAATTGCTAATAAGATATATTGCTCAACATAAATGGTAAAATGGGTTACAAGCTCCATAAATAAGACAGTGGCACATCGCTGCAGTCGTGCGTGGGGTAAATAGTAATATAAATTCACTTAATGATGCTAACCCCTTTTTGCACACATTCAGCAGAGAGAATTTTTCATTAAACTTCAAGGTTAGTGGAGTGGCAGTGCTTAGCAAACACTCCATACCAAGACGGAGGAGCTGGCACTGCTGGTGACGTCAGAAAACAGCTCCATTTTGTAGACTTTAACCCTTCAGCCAGCAATTTGCCAGAGGCCTCTGTGTTAGAGAGTAAACACACACACATTCTGTGTATATTTATTGATTAATAAATTAAGATTCCTGAAAGGCTGAACAGGATAATTATTAACAGTTAAAAATGGTAAATGACCTGTTTACGGAACAATCATGACATATACAATAGCCCTTGTGTCACAGAGGGAAGTTGGAGGGGGTGGGTGAGATCACACAGTTTAATACCCTTTCATTTACTGTATCTTAGAATGTAAAATCAAACTGAAACACAGCTGGGGCGATCCGCCACCTAATTATTATTCCATAACTAAAATTAAACCTTGTCATATGACTACTAAAAATAAGTGAAAGACTCTTTGGAGAAACCACATCCTTTCTAAATGCTGCGTACATGGGATTAATCAGTTAGTGGGACCTGTGATGTCACTTCAATACAGATATAAGATATTGTAAACTAAAATGATACCATTCAGTGAGAACAGGAATAAAAATCAAAACATATACCAAAGCTTACAAATGGCAGGAAGTAGCAATCACAACTTGAGATGCAGATTAACCAGACACTAAATATATCACGTACGCAGAGGGAACACAACCATTTGCTTACTTGTTTCCATAGATATAGAATGGATGTTTTCTTCACTACTGCAAATGATTAATACCTTTAAACTTACCTTTGCGTTTTCCAGGAGGGGATAAACATAAAAAAAAAAAAGCCAAAACGAGAAGGAACCATATAATTAACCCTTTCTGTAGTATGGGAAAGGCCTACAAGCATTAACAGCAGTGAACAGGGCCATTACATGGGGTTAAAATAGCATTATAAACAAGAAAGCTTTAAAATATATAATCTCTCAGCAAACTATAACTGTACATTAATGCAATAATGAACCTAATCTAGACTAAAACCCATGGAAAATACATACTGTGTTTTAATATCTGTGTGGATAGCTAACCTTGATGAATATAGGTTTTTATTTTTTAATTTGTCATTAAAATATCTGACAAGGTAGTTTAAGACATAAAAACACGTGATTTACTTACTGTTTGATATCCATACTACTTTGCTTCAGGGATGAAAGTAGTCATACATCCAGTGTACAAAAAAAAAAAAAAAATCATAAAGAAAAATCTAAAAAAAAATAAATAATAAAAAAAAAAAATCTATATTTTGGTGCAAAAACAAAAAGAGCAACATAAATGCTTAGACTGCAACAGTCCGTAACACACAAGTTAAACAAATGAAAAGTAAGGTTTAATAGGATAGCATTTTACAAATCCAACAGATGCAGGCTAGGCCCAAAATGATGTCAGACATTAATACTGTGGGGGATCCTTGCAGACGGTATAAAAGGGATATTCCTGGGGTAACCTGGTCTTCTAGTGATAAGAAAAGGAAAGTTGCCTGCAGCTCAGGTTGCCAGTTCCTTTTGCTGGTCTCCCTGTAAGGCAGCTGAATGCCTGTGCTGAGTTAGCCTCCATGTTCCCCTCAGCAGCATGTGACACAGGAACAGACAATAATGCAGAGATCTTCCTTGGTGAACCAGGGGAGCATTGTGAAAAAGAAATAAAAAAAAAAACAACACACAACCCACATGGATAAGCAGAAAAAGTTGCTGCACCAGTGTCCCCCAGCACCTCTCATCTAACCTCAGCAGCAAACAGTGGCTAATGACACCTACCCATGTGATCCCCAGGAAAGAAGATTTAACACAGTTGCTGTTGTGGGGTATTTGGCGCGAAAAGTCATTGGAGATGCAACCTGCAAAAGCACAATTTGTATGTCCAAGAGATGGGAATAAACTACAAAAAAGTATGGCTTACCTCTGTGGATGCATTGTTACAGTGTTATGTCAATACATAAAACATGGAGGACAGACTCTCAGTGCTCAGACAGAAAGGGCTTGGCACTCCAGCCTGATGAACAGACTCCCCCTGATACAAGCCGAGGCAGGATTGGATGCTTTCAGGAATCCCAGTGTAATGCTGCAGGCCATTGGCTGAAACACTTCCTGAGCGATTATCTTTGTACAGCATTAGCAAGCAGGAGCCATCCTGTGTAAAGAAAAAGACAGGCTAAGTTAGGCCTTTTCCCCACGTAAACTACAGGTTATTTCCAAGCTAACTGTTCAAAATGACAAGAAGAGAATGGCTCTTTACACAGCCAGTAAGAATCTCAGTGCAGACACACATAAAGATCATTGTAAAATGCAAACTTTGCACCCTCCATTCACTATAAACACCACTTTCTGATACAATGGAGAAACAATGTTGCTATGTGTATTTACGTTGATTTAAACCAATAAAAAGAAACAGCAATGATACATAAAATAATAAAACAACTGCAGGCCTCTATTAGCATTTACCAGAGCTGCAGCATTAAGCACATATAAAATATGAGAAATGTGAGACTAATAATATCAACCTAGAAAGACATGGCATTCCCGTGACACAGGAGCAGCTTTTAGGACTGTCTGTCCTTTTCAACAAACCTTTTATTCCCCCATCCTCCAAGGCCGACTGAAACTGTCCTTAAAGCAACAGAAAGAGAGAGAGGGAGAGAGAGAGAAAAAAAACAGCTTCCGCTCTGGTTGGCTGCAAATTGCAGAGTATTAACCCTGAGACGCCAGCTCTCACTGAAGGGAGGCCTGCTTGTGCATGCAGCCTGAAGACAAAGGGGGAAGGAGGCTTTGGCCCCAATTGGTTTTTTTATGCATTCTTATGTATATAACGGTCATTGTGTCCTCTAATTACAGGCTGATTTACAGTAACACAACAGATAGGAGATTGGGGTCAGTTACTGCATTCTTGCTATGGGTTTTTAAATGTGCAGATAACATGAAGTTCACATGTGCATAGTTTGTCATGTTAATGTTGCACATGGAAATGTAAAAATACTACCACTCCGTTTGAAAATATAGAGCACTTTAAACACATATGAACTGAACAGGACATTGCCTTCCACTGAAATTTTCCTCTCTGTATGCACCATAACAATGGCAAGCACACGGTCAGATTTGTTGTCAGATATGAACGATAATGATTTTAAAAATCGTTCAGATCTGAAAGAAAATCTGACATGTGGGCCTGCAACGATGAACGATGCACGTTTCCGCATGTTAGATAACGATACCTGACATAGTCTGTGTTTGCAGTCAGATTTTGACGATTTCATTAATTTTAATACTGTCTGAAATCGTTCAAATCGTTGGTAAAATCGTTCATCTGACAGATCTGACCGTGTGTATGCACCATTAGGCTACATTTTTTAGATCTACAGCTGACCTACTTCTGAAATGTGCCTGTTGGTCAGTATAAAACTTTATTAACCATATACTTTAATGTATGAGTGTTAGTGTTTGGTAGCTGTGTCTGTTAATGTGTGTATACAATTTCACAAAGTGTGGGGGGGGGGGGATCTAATAGTGTTACATAACAAAATAAAGAGAATATCAACCGTTGACATATACTGCCACCCTACTCCCAGTAACATTATAGATCTACAGCATCTAATCAGTGGCAGCACCTAAAACATCTAGTCATATGGGAGCCATAATTTTACTGATACTGCACATACAAAACAATGACAGACATCTATTAAAAAAAAAAAAGAATGAATGAATAGAGAACAATCCATAAAATTACCAGTGTGAATGTTTTTTTTATTTTCACTAGGCCCCACTTTTGCTGCATATTATAAGCTGCATCTAAGCTTGTTTGTTAGGTACTGCACGTGCAGTACCTCATGTTTAATAGACCTCTCAAATGCTTAAAAAAAACTATAAATAAAAATAAATGGTACTTCCTCATCTTTGCGGCCCCCTGCTGGAGGCGCTGGTTACACTACTTGCGTATCTTCACTAGTGGGTGAAGATACGCAAGTAGCGTAAAGATCACCCAGTGTCCAACGTCATTTCCTACCATCCAAGTGGGCATGGAGGTGGAATATATCCATGTGGCGAGCGAAGGTAGCCACTGTGCCCGCAGCGTGGCGAGCGAAGGAAGCCCACAAGGGTCCAAATGGTATTTCCTCATGTTTACGCTACTTACGTATGTTCACCGACTAGTGAAGATACGTCAGTAGCGTAACCAGCGCCTCCAGCAGGGGGCCGCAAAGATGAGGAAGCACCAAATAAATTAATAAAATAGAATTACCAAAAGTTAATGGTGCTGATGCAGCATTGAACACAAGTACATTTCCAGAGCATATCTTACCTGTTTTCGCTCTGGAAGCAAGCATACTAAACTGCGGGTGATTCAGAGCTATGCGCAAACCAGAAGCATCTCCACTTGCGTTTGAAGGGGTGTAACTGGGTTGTTGTAACGTCGCGTTCTTACATAGGCTAAGCGCTCTCAGCCTACGTGTAAATACGCCAATTTTTAGACATATCGGTTTCACATAATGAAGGACATGGATAATGACGACGGCTAAGGGTCCAAGGGTACGGATTGGGGGCTGTCCGACTGCAGAGATACAGGCGAATATATGAATTTATTACCATACATGAAATGCGAGAGCATTTAAATGCTTGCATATAACTCTGTACCGGCTCCAGTATTTTTACTGTAATCTTCCCCTATATGCACACTTATGTGTGTTGATTCGTGAACAAGCAAAAAGAGGCCTATGCAGGGAACAGCTTAAGTACAATTTGGCAATGATAAATGCACACAGCAAACGTGATAATCACTGATTTGTGCAATAAGAAATCTTGCTGCAGAAGAAGGAACACCCATTTATGGTCTACAATTAGTGGTCAGGGTGGCAACACATTTAGGGGCATATGTATCAAAAGCTTGATGTGAGATAAAATTGTGAAATATATATCACCAACCAATCAGCTCCAAACTATCATTTCTTAAACACAGCCTGCAAAATGTAAGTTAGAAGCGGATTGGTTGGTGATATATATATCTCACATCAAGCTTTGATACATATGCCCCGTAATGAATCATGCATTCACACATACCAGTCAGCCACAAATAGAAAAAAAAAACACTTGCAAGCAAATAAACAAAACTACAATTCTGCCATCTCATGGTCACATTTATAATTGCAGTTATAAAGCAAAAAAGTAAATATTAGATGAGGCATGTTTCTATACGAATTATTGGGCTTCAAAATATTCATTATCCCATAATTATTATTGTTTGTTAGCTACCAGAACTGGTGCACAAAGTCCAATTATACCTACACAGTACAGTGCCTGGTCACAAGCAAGGCCCTCTTTCCTTGCAGTCCTTTGTTCCTTAACCTACTTCATCTCCCCTTAAAATGCTTTTTGCAATCTATGACTCTGAACCTGTCTCCCCTTCAATTGGTGTGCAGGTATAGCACTTATTTTCTATTTACAGTGACTATATTTGCATAGATCTATAGCTATTGTCTGCCAAGCATACAGTATATTGTTATTGAACTGTTATGTTTGAACTCTACTTTTGTATGTACTTTATGTCCTGTTATATTTGTACTCTATTTTTGTATGAACTTTGTACAGCACTGCAGACACCCTATGGTGCTATGTAAATAAAATCTAATAATTGGAAGCTGTTACACTGCTCCACTAAGTGATACAAAAGGCTTTGCATTGTGTATAGCTTTGTCTGCAGGATCACTGGAGAGAAAATTTGCATACTTTTAGCAAACTATTTATAAACAGAAGAAGAGATTTAAATCCTAAAAAGACATGTTTGTGTTGGGGATAGGGCTTCTCCTTAGTTATTAACCATGCAATAGCAATTGCTAGGGGTCTCCTGAGATAACTTCCTCATAGGCTGTCCTCCTAGGCCATCACAAGTATAAAAAAAACATTTGGAATCTGGAGAAGAGTCAAGCGTGTGCAGTTGTGACCTCAACTGACTGACGATACAGTAAGGGACCTATGTATCAAAGCTGGGAGAGAGATAACATTGTAACAAATAAATCGCCAACAAATCAGCTCCTATCATTTTATAAACACACCCTGCAAAATGTAAATTGGAAGCTGATTTGTTATGCTTGGGCATACACTATTCAATTATCTGGCAGATATCTGTCCAATCTGGCAGGTTGCAATGAAAATCTGGTAATGTATGGGAGCCAATGACAATCAACCATTTGCTCACAAACACTGAAGAACAGACAAAAATTGTCATCCAGATAAATTGATTAAATCAAATTAATTTAACCAATTTGACCAATAATTTTTGCCCATTTTCAAGTGTTTAAGACCATATGGACGATTGTCATTGGCTCTCATACATTACCAGATTTTCATTCCAACCAGCCAGATTGGACAGATGTCTGACAGATAATTGTAGAGTGTATGCCCAGCATTAGTAGTTTATCTCTCACAATTTTATTTCTCTCTCAGCTTGGATACATAGGCCCCTAAAGGCACACATCCACTAGAAGATATGCAAACGACTGCATGATTACGACATTGTAATCGTGCAGTCGTTTGTCAGTCTGTGATGTGCCTGCACTGAACGAGCAGTCGTTCAGTGCAGGCTCATCAATCATCTGGAAACATGCTGAACCTGACGATATTGTCAGGTTGTACAGCATGTTTGCACGATGATAATGTCTAAACGACCAGCGGGAGAGCGCATCGCTGGTCGTTTAAGACATTTTTGCAAACGATTTATGAACGATTGAACAATAACGATAGTTATCGTTCAATCGCTCAATAAAATCGCTTAGTGGATGTGTGCCCTTAGTCACTGCTTACTCCTGCTGGCCAGTATCGCTGGGAGGTAGAACATATTGTATTTTTTAGTAATGATTCCCTATTGCTCTCCCCAATCTTGTTTTTGCAATTGCAGAGTCAAACGTACTACTGCAGTTATTGCACAGTATTAAAGGAATGCCCCTATTAGCTTAATGACTAGGTCATCTCTCAGATAATGATAACAGTTGTATTACTTATTACCTTTTTGAGGACAACTAGGACCACAGGCCGCATCGGGTGACACTAAAATAGCAGAGCTGCTCTGTTATTTTGGTGTCACCGAGCAGCTGCACTTGTGAGAGGCTGTTTCCTGTCCAGCAGCAGCTGCTGCTGCACTGAGCCGGGCTTGCTCAGCAACCCCTAGCCTCCCCCCCGCCCACTGACTGCAGAGGGCGGGGGCGTGACGCATCCCCAAGATTGTCAAACATAAGTGGGCGTAGCTTAGTGGGACAATGCCAAGCCCGCTTCCACCCGCACGCGTTACTATAGCCCCAGACCGCATCGGGTGCAATCCAGGTAAGTGGCGCCACTGACTTGGATTTTCACATACCTGTCAACAAAGAGACATCTGGGGGTAAATTTACTAAAGTGATTGTTTTTAGAAGTGGAGATGTTGCCCATAGCAACCAATTAGATCTAGCCATTATCTTCTAGAAGGTGCTAGTTAAATGTTAAGTAGAATCTGATTGGTTGCTATGGGCAACATCTCTACTTCTGAAAACTCTCACTTTAGTAAATTTACCCCCTCGAATCAGACAAAAATAAGCTACACACAAGCCCCAAGAATTATACAAACATTAAGACAATATATTTTATATTTCCCTTATTTTCACCAATAGAAATTATTAATTAACTAGTGCCACTGCATAAATAAATTCTTAATTTTATTTCATTATTTATCTTGATCACGTTTGTCCAAAATATGTGTGTTTTACTCATATACTATATGGTTATATGGTATGAAGAGCAAAAAGTGCATATATTAGATTTCAAAGGCCAGTTATTTACCTCACCAATCATGAGATTGCAAAGCCCTAAGCTGAAAACAGACGTACCCCAATTTCAAAAAGCCTTCAAAAAAACATCACTGGTTAAATACCCATTCATATTTGCCTACTCTCCATTAACTACAGGGAAACTCACACATTTCAGGGGAGATCTCACAGCCTAGTGATGATGCACATTGCGTTGTCATGCCAACCACTCCCTGCATTTGCCACTTGGTATCTCCCCACTGAAAGTGAATAGTAGGAGAGTATACCATACACCAGTGTTTTTCAAACCCAATCCTCATGGAACCCTGCATTTTTTTCCAGATCATCTACCTAGAGCACTGGTGTGTTAATTGACTGACACAATAGGTCTACAAGTGCTTCTAATTATTCCTGATGATACCTTGAAAACATGCACTGAGTCATTTCAAGGGTAGCTCTAGAATTTCAAGGTAGAGCCTCAAAGATATTTATACGTGGATATTGTGATTTTTATTTTTTTTAGAACTCTGAAATATAATGGTACCAGAGGTGTCTGTTAATGTGTGACTACATCGTACTAACTCAAACTATGAACCATCAGCAGATGAGCAAATCATTTCATATGCCTGCTCAGCACTATTTGAATTGCTGGGTCACTTGACCTGGGTTATTTTTCAGGGACACTGAGCTGCGATCCAGGTAAACCCAGCAAAAACCCAGGTTTTTGCTCTGGTGTAAAAGGGGTATTGTAGTCCAGTTTTTAAGGATATCTATGATTGAGCCCAGATGGTTAAATCAAGTTGACTGAGGTGCTAATGAAGTCACCTGTGCTCAAGCATGAATATCCTTAAAACCTGGACTGTAATGGTTGAGATTGGGAATCTCTGCAGTAAAGCAAGAATTAAATAAAACGTATACAACAACCAAAAATTTAGTAAATAGGTTACAACTCTAAAGGGCATAGTTATCACAGTCCACATTTTTGGCGGGCAAGAGCAGGCGGGTGCTGTTAGATTAGACTGTGCCGCTGGGGTGACTGTGGCCAGGCCCTCAGGTCCTGCTTGCCTGCCCCTAGAAACGCCACTGGCAGGCACAATATAAAAAAATAATCTGTGTGTATGTAGTTGGTATGTTCTACCCATGTTTGCATGGGTTTCCTCCCTCGCTCCAAAAACATGATGGCAGGTTAATTAGCATCTGACAAAAATTAACCCTAGTTGTGTAAGTGTGTGTACATGTGGCAGGGAATATGGATTGTAAGCTCCACTGGGGCAGGGACTGATGTGAATGGTCATAACTTCTCTGTAAACTCAACGTAATATGTGTGCACTATATAAATAACATAAATAGTAATAAATAATAAAAAGAAATCTGCGCTTCTACTTATTTCCACATCAGTAAATGAACCCCAATGATAATAATATGTTATACAATGAAAAAAGAGTAACTAGGACAAGTTAAAACTGGTGAATTTTGATTATTTGTGATCACAGTTTTTTTTTTGCATAACCCAGTTTTTCATTAGTTTATGATGGTATAGACAAGACAAATTCAATTTGTTTTGATGGTGGTGTTGTTGCAGCTCTGCTCTCTATTTGTGTACAGGTATTAATTATACTGATATGTTCCATTATGCTCCACTGATAGGTCAGTGGGGTTATGGTATGGGGGATGCTTATTAATGAATTTATTAATTTAAGGCATTGCAGTTACATGGTTTTTATATGAATAAATGTCAAGCCCTTAGTTAGAAGCTGCCTTCCCAGATTGTGTGCTCTGTTTACATTTTTGTTCACTTTTTATTTTATATCACAGGTTCTCAAACTTGGTCCTCAGGACCTCAAACAGTGCATGTTTTCCAGTTCGCCTCACAGAATCACAAGTAAAATAATTAGCTCTATCTGTGGATCTTTTAAAACATGTCAGTGAGTAATGAATACACCTGTGCACCTGCTGGGTGACCTGGAATATGTGAACTGTGTGGGGTACTGAGGACCGAGTTTGAGAACCACTGGTTTTATATTAGTTTTTGTTTTTCACATACTTGTGTTTCTAGTATGTTTTTTTTTTTTTCATGTTGATTAGAGGTGACTATTTATTGCTTATGGCTTTTGAACGGGACATATGTACCTCTCAATGTAATAATATTTAAATTGTGGGCATATATCAGTGTTGGAACTAGGGGTGTGCGAGCGGGACCGCCGCGCATAGCCCTGTGGGCGGCACTGCCGCTCACCCACGACACCTGGACATTCCAGACAGGCACCCTGCAGCTCTTACAGCCCCCGAAGCATCCTGAGGATGCTGCGGTCAGAGCTGGAATTACTGGTGCTCCCTGACTCCCAATCCCTCCACATGACGTCATGCCCTCTGGGTGGTGTGGCCAGCACAGGGCGCAGATAAGCCCTGTTAAGGCCCTGGTATATAGACACTGGCTGACTGTTCTACAATATATGTATAAATCCTATGCTATTTATGTATTACAAGTGCTTCTTTTTCTATGTTGCCAGTAGTTACCGATATGATTTCAATTGTGCCGTTATTTGTTTAATGGTGATAGTTGTTCACTTGTTGTTTGTTATTGTGACAATCAATGTTAATCTGTATGACGCATTTCCGGTAGTTTCAGCAGTGATATCATAGGCAGCACATGCATTTTGCTATAGGCATGTAGATTTCACAAGGGTGTATATAAGGGATGTAGTTTGGATCCCGAAGCACAGAATGCCTTTTCTAAGCATCCTGGCAGAGATGAGAATGCCGGCACCAGCAATCCGGCTCCTGCGATCCTGGCGGGTAAGTATGAGGATTAGGTTTAGGGCTTAGGCACTAGGAAGGCGGGTTAGGCTGCGGGGAGTGAGGATTAGGGTTTGGCTGTGGGAATGGAGGGAGAGTTAGGGTTAATGTAGGGGTACTTACCTTTGGACATCGAAATTCTGACTGTTGGGATGCTGCTGTTGGTATTCTGACTGCCAGGATCCAATACTTAACCCATACATAAGGTTTGCATTTACTATTCCTAATGACAGAGTAAAATACAAAAAGTTGGAGTATACCTGTTTAACAGTTTGTATCTTTTTTTTTTTTTTATTGAAGTAATTTTTATTAATTGTCAGAAACAAACAATAAAAAAAATACACTTATTATAATAAAATCAAAATAAAACAAAACAAAATTAAAACATCCGGGTAATACAATTGAGCAGAGAAAACGGCACATAATACAGAGGTGTGGTAACATTAAATTACATAATTGGGACAAAAACTAAGAGTTTGTATCTTATTTTTACCATGCCACCATAAAAAAGTATGTATCTAATTTGTGGGCCCACTTATTAAAGTATATTTACGGCATATCCCCCGAAAATAAACATTATACGTCCATCGCCACATGTACAGTAGCAGCACTGAGGAGGCAAAGCAGGAAGTAATGTGATCGCTAAACCATTACATTACTTCTCACTGATTATTAGGATGGGCCCCTGTCCCGGTGACTCAGAAATTATATATCCTGGCGAATAAGGATACCTTATTGCCGCAAATTGTGGGAATAAAGGAATTCTCATTATTGGGGGCAGACAGAAAATTATAATAAATATGCCCCTTAAAGAGGGCACCCAGGCCTGTATCTATTTAACGGGTGTGGTATAAGAGATAGACAGTAAAAAGGTTGACTGTGTCTAGACAAACACCAGATGTTAGACAGTCAATAGGTCCACGGGGACAAAAGGTCGACAAAAAAATAGTCAACACTTTTTTTTTTCTAACCCTAATCTTCACCCTAACCCTTCACTTGATACCTAACCATAACCCACCCTCCTGGTGCCTAACCCTAACCGTCAGGGTAGGTGCTGACCCTAACCGTCTCTTCTAGTGCCTGACCCTCCCTCCTGGTGCCTAACCCTCCCTCCTGGTGCCCAACCCTATCTGTCAGGGTAGGTGCCTGACCCTAACCCTTCGGTAAGTGCATAACCCTAACCCTCCCTCGTGGTGCCTAACCATAACCCTCCAGTAAGTGCCTAACGCTTAAAAAACATATGTCGACCATTTTTGTGTCGACCATTTGTAACTGTCAACATTCTTACACGTCGACCTTTAGTGTGTCGACCATTTGTCCCTGTCAACCTATTGACTAGCATTGTCGACCTATAGTCCGGAACTCCTATTTAACAGAGTGTAATGCCATTTATGGAAATAAACATGCATGATTTTAGTAAATGAATTTCCATACTACCCTTTCAAGCAGACCATAACATACACATAGTGCATTAAGACCATTTGGATAAGTAGTTTTCTCACTATGAGGGAGTTTCAAGGATCTCCTCACAGAAAGTATTAGATCAGGTTACTAGGAATAAATAGTACATTACTTATAATGGTCTTATAATGAAATTCCTACATGGTCTGTAGTTGGGGGTTCTAGAGGACCTGGTTAAGGTACGATTAAACAGGACAATTTGAATGATATCGATCATATCGTTATTGTTCATATCGTCCTGTTTTTGGGCCTTTCCAACCCCCAAACGATGGTCGATGCGCAGGCACGGATGGTCGATATAGACCAACGCCTGTGCATGCAGGCCAACCTGGTCGATATCGACCAGGTTGGCCTGGTTACTATAGGGACCCGCGATCGTTGATCACGGGGCGTTATAGTTGTTTGGGGGTTGGTGCATGTGCTGGATGTTCAATATCGAACATCCAGCACATGCAGGATGATCAGAAAACATTATCTTTATCGTGTCTGATCGCTGTGTAAGGAGCTTTAGATGCACGCTAGGAACTGTCTCTGCTAGCGTGTATCTAACCCAGTGCTCTAGATAACCCAGGATTATTTATTAGTAATTTAAACTTGCAAACAGGAAAAGTAATTAATATATATACTAATTATATGACAGCCATCATTTATATACCACAAAATTCCCTCCAATTTCCTCTGCACTGACACAGAGACTCTCCTGCTGTTATAACCTGTGCCACATGATGCTCTCCATTTCACCAGAGTCCATGACTCAGCTCAGTCAGCTGCCAATAAACGGTGATAAGTCCCGCCTTCACCACGCCTTCTTTACTCTATTGGTGCTGCCAAGCTTATTATATGCCGCCTTAGGGTATCTGTAAGAGATTGGCTCAGACAAACGCCAGTCACCGTATTCTCCGTGCTGATTGGCAGCTATATCAGATGGAATCTGATATTATCTCAGTAATAAGTATGAGAGTGGTATGGTGAAGTTTCAGTGCTCATTGCTTTCTATCTCATCTAAACTATCAGTCCAGGAGGCTCTTAGCTAAGATGTCTGCTTTTAGGTGAGGTGCTTTGTGGAGGTAACCATGTATATTGACGGACCATATAAGGGACCTATTAGTACAGTATTAGATATGGGCTTTGGGGACTTGCGTCATGATATTGTGAAAACATGCCTGCCAACCGTTGAAAAAATATTTTATTAATTGATTGGAAATATTTACAGCTAGCAGCTTTACTGGCGAACTAATATGCTGCTTCATTTGTTTTCCATTTTAATTGGGTACTATCCTCCGACATGATATATTGTGGCGTAGTTTGTAAGATTGCATAGTGTGTACGCTCTATGAAGCTAATTCAGCTGAACGCAGATACCCCATAATCACGCGCAGAATTTGTTCTGCGAATGTGCAGAACGGGTCCTGAGTGATCGCACGCAGCCCCTTCTATGCAATTTCGTCTAGTACTGAATCACCCCATATATCATATGTTCTGGGATGATTGGAAATTGGAACAACCATTGCATTGTTTGCAGGTCGTTCTGGTGTGTACCCAGCCTTAAGCTGACCATACATGCTACAATTATCGAGGCAATCCGCCCGATATCCGCTGATCGCCCCAATAATTGTAGCGTGTGTGCGGTCGACCGAGAGTTAAATATTGCTCGGTCGGGTATGCCGGATTCTCCAGCATGCCCGTCCGATGCGATATTTAACAGGTAAACTGTCGGCTGCATCAGGCTGTGTATGCCCAGGCGTGGCCGACAGACAGACATTTCCTGTGTTCCTTCCCATGGAAGGAACAGGGAAATGTTTCCTCCCCAAGGGGCGGAGCGTAGATGCCGGGCTGATACACTGCGAGAAATCTCACAGTGTATGCTGCGGACATCTGCGGCTGGCAGGCTGCCAGATAAAATGTCTGTCGGTCTGACAGACATTTTATCTGGACGTGTATGCTCAGCTTTACTGAGCACCACTTTTTCATTACTGGTGTAAATTTAACCTTTATGTACTATACTAACATTTAATTTACTGGTGGTCGGTAAACCCTGCCTATGCATCCTCAAGGACACTACTTTGAAAAAGAAAAATGTTCAGATCCTGTGGAGTCATCTGATTCTGAATAAAAAAATCAGTCTCGTTACTTTTCAATCAGCCCTCAGATTCAATAATAAATAACAGAAAACAAACCCTGAGCAAAATCTTAATTGGGGATCACAGTCTTATATTAATAAAATACAAATGTCCGCTGACACATGGACTAAAAATGTTCTGAAATGTACTTAGTAGGGAGAGAACGTTTTCAAGATACCGGTAGGTAAAAAGGTAAAGATAGCTTCTTAGAATCCAGACAGTCAGCCCAATATAATTTGTCACTTTATCCTCTTCTCACACCAGCGTGCATATCCCTTGTTCCTCAAATGATAACAAGGGGAACAAAGATGGGTCGCAAATAGTGTGATACAATTTTATTATGAGGCAAATTTCTTTAAAACAATTGTGAATCAGCGTACCTCAAGACCAGGTGTATACAAATACCATCAAGCGTTTAGTATAACTTATACACAGGATACCTCGTGGGACCAAGAATCTACCTGCTGTAGCCTAGTCTGGATGGTCACCTCCTCACAATTCCACCACCAACGCGTTTCTGCTTGAGAAAGCCTTTATCAAGACCATGTACCGATGGTTTCACAGTCCTGCAAAACAGTACATATGTGTGCTGAGTAAGGTGGGAGACCCTGTGCAGTGCTGCGAGGTCATTGTGATCGCAATGTATTAGCAATGGATTAGCATACTATCGCAGTTGAACTGCGTGCGTAATCACTATTCATTCACAGTTGCATATGGTAGTGAATCAGCCCCAAAGTTTGGTAAAGTAATAGTCTATTTTTTTTTTTTTTTTTTATATATAATATACAGTATATCAAAAGTTGAACGTATATTATGTGCTAATTTATTATACATTAGTATTGTTGAGGAATTATCTTTTTTGACTCCTCCCCATAATAGGGCAACTGGGATAGCAAATTAGTCATTCCAGTGGCCCAATTTTTTACCATTACTGTCACCCACAACCCAGCTATAGAGCACGGTGAGTTGACTCTTTGAAAGGGGATAAAGCTATTTTATCGTCCCCTGGTCTGGGAAACAGTCCAGGACTGTCTGGTGATGGTTTATAAGAAAATATTAATTTAAGAATACAGTATATGGTAGTGCTCAGTATTAGTATGTATACACCTCTTAGAGTACAGCTAAAATTACTTAATAAGACACATCTCTGCACATACAAGTTAAGTAACAAACTCCTGCTATTATTACCGGGTATCATTAGTTAGCAAACAACCAGGAATGAGCAGCTTCTTGATCAGATCAGTCTACATTTGATGTTACATCTGCAAGAAAAACAGTCTGTGGTAACTGTTGGTTACAATAATGGGTGTCCTCTATGATGTCTCTATTGAGAATAACATAGCAAGTGTAGGTCAAGTATAATATCACGCGTTTACTCATATACTGTTATACTGTGTGTGACTTTACTAGAGCCACTTGTGTAAAGACACTTTCCCTATTGACTGCAGGCATTCAATTTAATTCTAAGGTTTCACTCCATTTTTTTCTAAAACATAGATGAGGAACATGCCCTATATGTAAATCAGTAAGAATTAGTACCACACATGTGGTGACTAATACCCTTTTTACATTAAATTCCTGGGTCCAGTCCGGGTTGAAACCTGTTTAAGCTGCAGCCTGGACCCAGGTTATTGCCGGGGCTAATCCTCTGCCAGCGCTTGGAGATGTCATTATCTCCAAGATCAGGTGTGCCGGCTCTCCTTAGGGTGTTAACGGGACCCGGGTCGGACAACCCGGGTCACCAGTTCACACTGCAAAGTTACATGGGTCGTACCAGTACTCAACCCTGATCGCTACCCGCAGGGCTGCCATCAGGGGGGGACTGCCGGGCCTTGAGTCCCGGGCCCGGAGAGAGCAGACACAGAGGGGGGCCCGGCTGGCTGCGGTGCTGCACCGGCAGCTATAGAGTCAGGGGCGGAACTAGCGCCGCTGTCCGCCAACCTGGTCCCGACTCCCCATTAATGAAATGGTTGGAGCCAGAGCGGGCCCGCTTTGGCCGCTCCGGCTCCTACAAGACAGACACCCGGTCCGGCCCCTTGTTATGACACAGCGCGCGTGACGTCATGACGTCAAGCGCGCTGTGTCATAACAAGGGGCCGGGCTGCTGGAAGGGATCGAGAGGAGCCGAAGAGGAAGGTGCAAATAAGGTAAGTAAGTGGTGGTTTGGGGGGGGGGGGGGGGAGAGAGAGAGAGAAAGAGGCTGAAACACATGCTGGGGATGATAGGGGCTGACACACATGCTGGCAGGGGGGGGGGAGAGGGAGAGGCAGACACGCTGGTGATGGAGTGAGAATGAGGCTGATGGGCTACCCTTTCCTCCCCTCTCTGCCCTGAGCCTCCCCAGCTAGTTCAGCCAGCCTTCCCTGTCCCTCTCTTAGTCTAGACAGCATTCCCTGCCATGCCTCACTCCCCAGTCCAGACAGCCCCCCTCCGGGAATGCAAGCAGAAATCCGACAAAAGTCCAGGCACAATGCTGTTTTCTGCCCTTAGCGCCGGGAAAAACAGCATCGCGCCGGGAAGTTTAGTCGGAGAATGCCATTTCTCACGCTAAAACACCCTGTTTAAGGCGCAAGAACGAGCCCTCCCCGACCTAACTTCTAAAGCTATTTACACAACTTGATAATGTAAAAGAAATCAACAATTTTGAGGACATGTCTAGAAAATAATGTTTTGTACAGTTAAATCAACAACTTTACTGTACAGTATGTATATATAATATCATTATTTTTATTTTTCTAAACTGAACACTGTATAAACCTACTTCTTGCAGGAGATGGGAGACAGCTTGGAGAGCTGAGTGCCGGGCAGTGGCGGAACATGTGAATGGTGGGCCCAGGTGCAAAAATTTTCTTTGGCCTCCCTTCTCCAAGTTCAAAGTGCAGTGGGTGACAGGGAGAGGCAAGAGGTAGACAAAGAGAGGCAAGAAGGTGACAAGGAGAGGGTGACGGGGAGAAGCAGTGGGTGACAGGGAGAGATTACAGGCAAAGGGTGACAGGAAGAGGGTGATAGGGAAAGGTGACAGGCAGTGGGTGACAGGGAGAAGCAGTGGGTGACAGAGAGGGGGAGAGAGTGACAGGGAGAAGCAGTGGGTGACAGAGAGAGGAGGAGAGAGTGACAGGGAGAAGCAGTGGGTGTCAGAGAGGGGGAGAGGGTGACAGGGATAGTTGACAGGCAATGGGTGAAAGGGAGAGGGGATTGATAGGCATTGGGTAACAGGGAGAGAGTGACAGGCAGTAGTGACAGGGAAAAGCAGTGGGTGAGAGGGAGAGGAGGGGGGGCAGTGGATGACAGGGAGAGGGGAGAATCTGTGGGTGACAGGGAGAGGGTCATAGGAAGAGGTGACAGGCAGTGGGTGACATGGAGATGCAGTGGGTGCCTGACACATTATGCCACACTATACTACCTACACATTATGCCACCTCTAGTGCCCACACATTATACTACACTGTAGTCCCCACACATTATGCCACCTCTAATGCCCACACATTATGCTACACTGTAGTTCCTACACATTATGCCACCTGTAGTGCCCACACATGCCATCTCTAGTGCCCACACATTATGATACACTGTAGTCCCCACACATTATGCCACCTTCAGTGCCCACACATTATGCCAACTGAATTGCCCACACATTATGCCACACTGTAGTCCCCACACATTATACCACCCACACAGTGTACTCACCAGCAGCATCCTCAGGCAGCCAGCAGAGCAGCAGTCACAGCTTCACAATTAGTCACACCCATGAGGCTGCGCCGCTGCTGCTAAACTCCAGGTCAGAAGAGCATGTGAAGAGCACCCTCCAATCAGAGCTCAGCACATGCTCATCTGACCCCACTGCAGAGACTACTGGGAATTATTACCCAGTAGTGCACTGCAGTGCTGAACCTGACTGCACTGTGCCCTGGTCCTCTCTGCATGTAGCTGCTGGCTAGCTCAGACACAGCCTTGATGACTGCCCGGCACGCAGCTGCACTGCAGCCTGCCATACATTTATAAATGGCACCGGGCAGTGTGTACCCCTATATTGCGGCGGGCCCCCAGTGCAGTGCACCGGCTGTTCATCCCCTGGTGTTGGGCACACTGAGGCCTGGAGAGGAGAAGCAGTCATGCTGTGTGGTGAGAGAGACACTGCACCTACAGTGTAAACTACATCACACTTGCACTTGTATTTTTGCAAAATGTGTACCTGCAAAGGGATTTAACTGAACCGTAATAAAGCACTTGATTTTATGGTGCTCTTGGGTTGAAATATTTAAAAAATGTTATGTGTTTTAAAAATTTTACAAAAATAAACATGTTTTTCTTACAAGAATTTGTTTGTGTCCTCTATAACATTAAGGGAAGGTTTGCCACCAGGGTTTCCCGAATGTGTTCTGTGCCACTTTTTTCCTCCTCATAGACAGCAGAATCAGGTGCAGTGTTCTTCAGTGTCCTGCACAGTCCACTCAGGGAGAAAATGCTCCTTCTGTATCTCGCAGATATTGTGGAGAATACAGCAGGCAGCTAAAAAAATTGGGCATTCATTTGAGGTCCACATCATTGCGCTTCAAAAAGCAGCGCAAACGTCCTTTTAAATGCCCAAAGGCATTCTCCACAACTATCCGGGCAGAACTGAGGGTGTGGATAAAAGCAGTTTTCTCTGGCGACAACTGCACAGCAGAAGCGCTAGTCCTGGTTAAGCTTAGAGGGGTAAGGGAAGGCTTTTTGTTATTTATTTTTCTTCTTCAGGCTCCACAGGGAGACCTTGGGGTGTAGGTGGTGGTTGAGGACCGGGCACCACGCAGTTAAAGCTTTCAGCTCCCAGGATGCATCGATCCATCCCTCTATACCCCGCCCCCGAGCCAAAGGCATCAGACTGCATCCTGGACACAAGGGGACAGGTAAGGCGGGTCACCGCGGATTTGCAGTCTTACCTCCGGTCTCAGAGGATGGACAGGTGGTGCCAAGAGTGAACACAGGCTTTGTCCACAGTGATACACTAGACCACCAGGGTACATATGGAGCATGTCCCGGTGGTTAATAATCGGCATGGGGAGGTTAGCTTTCCCCATTAAAGTGCCCCCTCAGCTCAAGGCACCATTCTTCTGAGGTCTCGCTTCCCTGACCACGCCCCCTCAGAGGTCTCCGGCGGACATTTTCTCAGGCTCAACCACAGCTATCTCAGGGAACGCTGGGTCTGGTCCCCCTACATACCTCACCTTGGAGTCAGTTATGTAGCGCTATAGTCTACCTGATGTTGAGTCTCTGACCACAGAATCTGTGTAGTTGATTGTAGCGCCATTCGGCAGTTCTATTGTATTTCTGCATTGTATGTGACTTATTCTTGCGCTGCCTGTCTGTATATTTCTCTATACTGTCAGCATATACCTTTCCTTTTTTTTCCTTACTTGGCCCTAATATACAGGTGTGTTCAGGGTTTTCCTGTGCCTCACAGCTCTTGTATTTGTGAGGGTTGTCACATACAGTTGGTTAGCATAAGACAGGATCAGTATATTGTATTCCTACTTGTATTCTACATACCCTAGTGGTTGCATTATACCAAGTGCCATATCGTGTGCTGTACTACTCTGCTGCTATACTGTGGAGGATTTGATACAAGATGGGTTATGCGCTAAGTGTTATACCCCACCAGGCCTATCAAACCCACCAGCTCCTGCACAGGAGCCCCCCTGGGCTTCCTTTTCTCAGGTGCTGGCTACTATTGCGGACCGCCTAGCGGTCCCGGCTGTAATCCCCCTATGGGGTTGTCACAACAGGCTGTAATTCCCCCTCTGGGGTTGGTACAGCAGGTTCAGACTATACAGGTACCTCTTGTTCCCCCTCAATGGGTAGACTTATTTTCTAGCTCAGTACAGAGTCTTGTGGCTACCTCTACAGCCTTTAAACTATGTTGCAAGATGAGAAGCCCCTATCCTTTAAAACGTCTAAGCGTCCTGTGTTGTCCTCACAGTCCACACAGCTCTCAGATTCCAAGGTGTCCTCTGAGGAGGCAGAAGATGCTGATCTCTCTAACAATGACTCCTCTCTGGGGGAGGAAGAGAGTCAGTAAAAAATTTATATTCCTGCTTTGGTGCGAGCTGTTAGATCCATCTTACTAATAGAAGATGACGAACCAGCCCCTAAATCAAAGCACCCACTGTTTAAAAACAGAAAGTGGCTTCAGCAGAATTCCCTCTATCGGATCAGCTGGGTGAACACATGGCAGCAGCCTGGCAGACGTCTGGTAAGAGGTTTCAGCCCCAAAAACGTCTGACCTCCTGTTATCCATTTCCTGCGGCTCATTATTCAAAATGGGAGACTGCCCCTGCAGTGTATTCCCATGTTACTATGCTATTGCAATAGAGAGCTGGGATGACACACTTGAAAACTCTTTTCCCTCAGACTATATATCTAGGGATCAGATGTCTTTCATAGCTGACAAATACGTGATGCAGCTTCCTATATTGGAGAAGCGACATTGGATGCCAGTCTCCGAACTTGTAGAGTTTCAGCCACGACGGTGTCTGCCCACCGTACCCTGTGGCTATGCTCATGGAAGGCAGATGCGGATTCTAAGAATGGCTTAGAAGTATTGCCCTACAACGGGAATATCTTGTTTGGCCCAGACCTTTACAAGATTGTAGGCCACATTGGCGGCATCAAAAACTGCATTTCTGCCTTCAGCATCTGCTACTATAAAGCCTCGGTCTACATCTTCTTTTAGGTCCTTTTGTCCTCAAGTAAAGCCTAAAGGTCAGTCCTTTCCTAGGACCAAGCAGGCCTGGACCACCAGACGCCCTGCTTCAAAATCTGAATACAAGCCCTCAGCCTGACGGGACGGGCCTCCCCTTGCGGGGCCACAGAGTAGGAGGCCGACTTCTTCAGTTTGCCCAGTGCTGGTGTCAAACCACCACGGACGCTTGGGTAAGAGAAGTGGTCTCTCACGGTTACGCCCTCACATTTCTAAGACCACACCAATTTTCCTGCACAAGCCTTCTTTCAGACCCACACAAGGCCCTGCAAATCCAGAAAGCCATAAAGTCCTTGCTGCAAGCAAGGGTAATTGTGCAAGTCCCACTATCTCAGCGAGGGACCGGTTATTATTCCACTCTCTTTCTGGTTCAGAAGCCGAATGGGTCTCATTGGCCTATCCTCAGCCTCAAATCCCTGAACAAATTCCTCAGGGTACCCAGTTTCAGGATGGAAACCCTACGCGCTATCATCCTAGCCATGGAGCCTGGGGACTTTATGGTATCTCTGGATATTTAGGACGCTTACCTACATGTACCTATAGCGCCCTCTCATCAGCTATACTACAGCATCACTTCCAATTTCAGGCTATGCTCTTTGGACTATCCTCAGCTCCACAGGTATTTACCAAAATTATGGCTATAATAGCGGCCCAACTGCGTGGTCAGGGTGTCCGACTGCTACCATATCTGGACAACCTCCTGCTCTTAGCAGGATACCCGGAGGTGATTCAACACCATCTGCACCTAACAATCGCTTTACTTCAAAAGCACGGACTGGAAAAAGTCATCCATGAATCCTTCACAAAGAATGGTTCATCTGGGAGCCCTGCTAGAATTCCCAGAATCAGAGATTTTTTCTGACATCAGACAAGATCTCCACACTTCAACTACAAGTACACAGATTCCTCCACAGTCGCCGAGTGTCAGTCCACTCTGCATTGCAGGTTCTGGGATCCATGGTATCCACCTTCGACATGGTGGAGTATGCTCAGTTCCACTTCAGGCCTCTGCAAAGGCTTATCCTCTCCAGGTGGAATGGGTTGCCCTATCGTATCAGAGCTCAGATGATTGTGCTCTCTCCAGAGGTTCGTCTGTCCCTATCTTGGTGGCTACAGACATCTCATCTAACCAAGGGTTGTCCCTTTCATTCCGGACTGGGTACTCCTAACATCGGACGCCAGTCTCCGGGGCTGGGGCACAGTGACCGGTCAACACTCCTTCCAGGTCTGTTGGACATTGGTCGAATCAACCCTGCCGATCAACATATTGGAACTTCAAGCTGTCTACAGGGCCCTCATACTGGCCCAGGACATACTTTAAGGAAAACTTGTACAGGTCTGTCTTCCTGAATCAGCCATAAATATGTCCCACCGTATATGGCATAGATGAAATATGTTTGTGGAATTATATGACAGCTTGCCAGGCCCTTCCAAAAAAGTCATTAAGAGCCCTGTGTTCTGTTTGGAGACAGTCGGCCTGATTCAGGTTGGATCGCAAGGCTGCATTCGCACGCACCCGTTAGCTGCGAAAATATGCTAATGAATGCAATCGCACGGCAACCGCAGCACTATACCAAGATGCCCATCACTGTATAAAGCCGCCCACTTCCCATGACAGGCATCTGTAAGTCAGCTAAATTATCGGTAACATTGGACCAATACGCAGAGTTTTGGTTTCAAACGGTCACTTCCTGTCAATCACTGTGTGAGGACTCTGCGTGCTCACTGCGATTGCTTCCCGATCACAGTGGCCAGTTCGTGCACACGGACTGCGTCTTATATGCATTTGCAGAATGCAAACATCGGCTGGCTGCGTGTGAACGCAGCCTTGCGATCCAACCTGAATCAGGCCCAGTGATCAAAAGAATGGATGGACCAGGAAGACACCCAGTCTCCGGAGGTGTGAATCTCCTCACCTAGTCACTGGGCACGTTTATTGACCCAGGCCTGTTTCCCAAACTTCAAATAGAGCTGAATGTGTAATTAAAGAACCCCTGCTCAGGTGGCCAGGAAACTCTGAGCTTCAGCCAGCTAAACAATCCACTCTGAGCTGAAAAGGGTTAAAATCATCCCCAGGGAGGGGGTGAGGGGGTGCCTTGAAAAAGCAGACATAAATATGTGAGTCAACCCTGGCCCAATGTTCATTCTGCATGAGGCTATCGAATGATACAGATGATCCAGAGTTAGTCACTAGGAAGGCCTCGTCCCAGAGCCATTTAATCCGCTGTGACCCAAATGGTTTATTTCCCCCTTTTATTATTTTATTTCATTTTCTGGAAAGTGTAAGTAACTGTGTGATTTTGTAACATTATTATATTCTTTGTAACCTTGTGTACACAAAGCTTTGAAGACATTCTTGAATTAAATATTAATTCTAGTTCTGGATCTGTGTTTTTATGACCCAAGGCCTCATATGGCTAATGTTACCTATTTTTCTAAGTATTGATAATTGTGGGCCTGATTCAGACCCACTCGCAAGCGCTGAGCGCTCGCAAGCGGGTCAATGTTGGCCCGGTGCGCATGCGCACGAGGGAGCCGGCTCCATCGTGCGCATGCGCGAGACCTTGCTACAAAGGAGGCGTGCTGTCGATGGTGAGTGGCAGCACGTCCCCTTTGGTGGGCGTGCCGGGGGCATTTCTGCCAACTGGGGCCGGCCCCACTGACATCACAAGTGATGTCAGTGGGAGTGCTCTCGGCTCTGATAGAGCCGAAAGCACTCCAGGGCTTGCGGCAATGAGACCCTACAACAAGGGTCTCATCGCAAGCCCGATGGTCGCGATGGTCTTGACCATCGCGACCATCTATTTGGCCGCTCGCTATAGCTGTGGGTGGTCACCCACAGCTATGCGAGTGGCCAGGAGGCCGCTCTAAAATTAGGAAGGACGGCTCTGATTCAGAGCGAGCGCTTTTGTCAGAGCGTCCGGCTCTGAATAAGGGCCTGTGTGTGCAGGTAAGAGCAGAAGCTTACCTTATGCTTTAGCATTATATTCTTCTGCTGGTGGCAGTAACCAGGTTTAGTTAACCACACGTGCTGAGGTAAGTTGTAAAAGTCACCGGTTTCTCGGATTGGCGTATCTGCAGGACCGTGACAGAGGTTACCTTCGTAGACACATTGTCAGTGAAGTGGTCCTTTCAGTTTGCATATCTATTCCCTCCAGTCTCCCTTCTTCCTCGAGTTCTTTGGAAGCTCAAACAAGACAGAGGCACTGTCCTGCTGGTGGCTCCAGCTTGGCCCAGACATCATTGGTACTCAGATCTTTGGAGTCTCTCCATCGACACTCCGTTCTTGCTGCCTCAACGTCCAGACCTGTTGTCTCAGGGTCCTTGCCTTTACCCGGATCTGGGTCGTCTGTCTATGACAGCATGGCTCTTGAGACATCCCTCCTGAGGTCCAAAGGATTCTCTAGCTCTGTGGTCCAGACTATGCTCCGTGCGCGTAAGCCAGCCTCTGCTCGGATCTACCACAAAGTGTGGCATACATATTTCCAATGGTGTTGTACCAAAAGCTTTGACCCTCAAGTGTTTAAGATTCCAGAGCCCTGGCCTTCCTTCAAGCTGGATTGGACCTTGTACTTAGCCTTGCCTTGCTGAAAGTGCATGTCTCTGCTCTATCCATTTGGTTCCAGCGTAGACTTGCTCCACTACCGAATATCCACACCTTACTCCAGGGTATCCTCCATATACAACCTCCCTTTGTCCCTCCAGTGGCTCCATGGGCTTTGCCAGTCATTTTCCGTGCCCTCCGGGGTCCTCCATTTGAATCTCTGGAATCTGTAGAACTCAAGTGGCTCACAGCGAAGATTATTTTTCTTCTGGCTATGGAATCTGCCAGAAGGGTGTCAGATTTATGGGCGCTCTCCTGTCGCTACCCATTTTTGATATTCCATCAGGACAGGGCTGTGCTTCGGACTCGCCCTTGTTTCCTTCCAAAAGTTGTTACTCGTTTCCACATTAATGAGGAAATTGTAGTCCCGGCCTTTCAATCACCAGACCTATCGACAAGTGAGGCCTCCATGGATTTGGTCCGTGCCTTCAGGATCTACGTGGACCGTACCAGTTCCCTTCGGAAATTAGACTCCTTATTTGAGCTCTATGGATTTCACAAGAAGGGATGGCCAGCCAACAAACAGACATTGGCATGATGGCTTTGCAAGACTGTCTCACAGGCTTACACGCAGGCAGGCCTTCCTGTACCGGCTACTGTTACTGCTCATTCTACTCGCTCTGTGGGTCCCTCGTGGGCAGCTAGCCGTGGCGCCTCAGCTGAACAGCTTTGCAAGGTGGCCACGTGGTCCTCTGTCCATACTTTTCTGAGGTTCTATGCCTTTGATACATTGGCCTCTCAGGATGCTTCCTTTGGACGCTGGATTCTCCTCTCAGCGCAGGAGCATCCCCACCCTGAAAAAGAAAATGAGAGTTATGGTAAAACTTTCCTTTGTTAACTATCTTTCTTCGAAGTCCATAGGGCCCACAGGGCACCCACCCTGATGCACCTAGCTTCTTATGGGCTCTGTTTCTGGTCACCGGTTTCCCATCTTCTTTTACGTGAGAGTGTGATTCTTGTGTGTACCAGTCTTCCTTCTCTCTTCTTCTCCTCTGGCCTTTGGTTTGTCACGAACTGAGGTGCCTCGGACTCGTGGTGGGGTATAGGGGGATGGACCGATGCATCCTGGGACCTGAAAGCTTTAACCGAGTGGTGCCCGGTCCTCAACCACCACCTACATCCCAAGGTCTCCCTGTGGACCCTATGGACTTCGAAGAAAGACAGATAACAAAGGTAAGTTTTACCATAACTCTCATTTTATTAATTTTGTTATATACAATGTACAACAGATAAATAAATGTACTGCATATGCTGCAATTTGTGAAATTGTTTGCAATGTATTTTGAAGGGATGTATGAAAATTTCTGAGTGATGGCGGGAGTACACCCTGTAAATACTCTCCATAGGAATGAATGCGGTCTGCAACAATTTACAAAGCAGTGTGTGACAATTTCTGAAGCGGTGGGCGTCGGGATTCGGACCGCCAGGTTCCTGACTGCCGGTATTGTGTACCCAACCCCTATTAAGCTAGATACAATCCCATTACACCATAATTCATAGTAAAATCCAACAATCCTGATAAAGCTATATCAAATAACTTATTACAATCTAATAACTACACAATCACCATGAAAGCCTGGCACCACACTGCCATATTTACAAGACTAACAGAATTCTCCAGTATCCATTAAACATTCTATAACACACTATGAAGTTACATAATCCTAACAAGTGACACACCACAACTTTGCACTGGAGCAATTTCATCTCACCACATTCCCCCATCTCATAACAACATATGCCATGTCACCACAGCTCCATGCATCTCACAAAACAGCCTCCTGCTACTCACTTATGCCCCCTGCTTCTCACTCCTGCTTCTTACCATCTTACCACAGCTATGTGCAACGCAGCACAGGCATCTGCAACCCCCTGCTTGTCACTCCTGCCCCTTGCATCTCGCCAGTGTCACCACAAACCCCCCTCCGGCTGCTGCCTTGCAGCTGGCTGGGGCCGAGTTACTGGGATGTGCTGGGAAGGGCAGGAGTATCATGGATAAGATTTGTATTGCAGCTACCATAAGCAATATCAGCAGCATATCCCCAGGGTTGGGGCATCTGTGCATATTTCCGCAGCCTCTATGTGCACCCCTCCCCGGCTGTCGAACATGGCGATGAGCAATGTGCTCTGTGTACCCTGTATTTTCTGGGCTTCCTCACCGTGGTGCCCCTGCCTGAGAACAGTGCTGACTTCCATGGGAGGTCCCTCCTGTTCACCGAGGGCGTGTGACTGAGCAGGAATATCAAGCTGGAGAGGGAGCGCTTCACGACGGTGGCCGGAGTCCTTCTGCAGGTTCAGCGTAGGGATGGACATCGGAATTCAATGGTGACTAACAATCAATGTTTTTGTTCCATTGGTAGTGCTTTTACTATTTGATGGATGTGGTCCGATGTTTGCCATCATCGAATGGAAATAATTTGATGGTATTCCGATGTTTTGGGTTTTTTTCAATCCCTTCCTGGCTATTACATCTGCATCAGGGCATCTTCATGGGTTTGTTGGCGGCTGGCTGTCTCTCACTAAAATCGTCCCTGCTTAGCCCCCTTTTGTCACAGATGAATGGTTCATACACTAAAATCTTCCTCAACCAATGAAATATATAGAATAGTGAAAAACCCATCAAAATCCACCCAGTGGATCAAGAGATGAGCCCAAACGAACACATAGACCCCTAAACAGAAAGAGAGAGAGAGAGAGAGAGAGAGAGAGAGAGAGAGAGGGGGCGGGTTATAGAACCAGGTAATTCATGATGAGAGTGAAATATACGAGGGCTGATTGAAAAGTAATGAGACTGCCTCTGTTTTTCTGTCCCATAGGTAGACATGGCAATGCTATACTTGTTATTGTGAAGCTCATACATCGATGTGTCTGAACCTGCTGTTGGACTGCCGTAGTCTTCTTTGTTTGGTCACAGAGAGTGGAAGATCTTCATACATTTCATCTTGGCGGATGAGGAAGACGGGTCTGTGAGATTACATCAGATGTGTGATTGAATTTTGTGCTAAACTTAGAAAAAGTGGAAATGAAACTCATGAAATGTTACGGCAATTATACAGTGGAGAAACATCCAGCTGTGCTGCAGTATTTCAGTGGTGGAAGCACTTCAAAGAGGGTAATGCGCAAGTGACTGATGAAATGCGTTCTGGGAGACCATCTACCGCGGTTACAGATGTCAACATTGCCAAAGCTGCGGAGATTTTGCAAAATGACAGAAGATTAACTTTACATGAACTTTCGGCTTCACTTGGTATCTCATTCAAACGGGTTCAGCATATTGTGACAAAGGAACTGAAAATGCATTGCGTGTGTGCCAGGTGGGTACCCAGAAATCTCACAGAAGAGCAGATGCAACGACGAGGTGAATCGTACAAGAACGCTGTACAATACCCGATTTCCTGACATCGATCGTGACTTGTGATGAATCGTGGATTCATCATTATGATCCGAAATCCAAACAACAGTACAGTGTATGGAAACACACAAATTCGAATCTGCTCAAAAAATTCTGTGTGATTCCTTCGGTGTGTAAAATCATGCTTCTGCTGTTCATTGAAGAAACAGTGGTTTTAGCTCCAAGACAATGCCCGACCACATGTTGCTACTGTTGCTTTGGTGATGCTGACTGAAATGAATGGGACAGCACTGGAACAACCTCCAAATAGCCCAGACTTAGCGCCCTGTGATTTCTGGGCATTCCCAACCTTGAAAAAACAACTGCGCGGAAAGAAGTTCTCAACAGATGATGAAGTGAAAAATGCCACAGCTGCAACACTAAAAGTGATGTCACAAAACAGACTACTGCACGTGTCAGGACCCGGACGATCAGACTGCGACCATGTTCCAGGGCGTCTGTGCCTCGCGTGCCCAGATTCAAATGCCTACTCTGGCACGCTCGCCCTGGTCGGGGTGGTGTGCAGTGTTTCGGCCGCTTGAAGTTACTTAGCTCTGTCTGAGTGATGTCCGCCTCTCTGTGTCTTCCATTTGCTGGCATGTCCTGTGGCTTCAGCCAATATCCTCCGGTGCATGGGCGTGGCCATATTGGTTCTGTCAGGTGGTGTATAGATCTCCAATCCTAAGGTCCCTTGTGGTCAGCTGTCCACATGCTCCAATCAACATTAGACACTAGGTATAAAAGTCCATCACAGACAGTCAGTGTCTGTGCAACGTCTCCTTTTGGCTACTGCCAGATCTCTGTTCTATACTGTTCCTGTTGTTGCTATACTGTGCGCTACCCAGCCTCTGCCCTGGAACTTTCCTACACTGAGTGCTGCTCAGCCCCTGCTCTGGAACTTGGCTATACTGAGCATAGCTCAGCACCCTTTTGTTTTGAACTCTTGCTGTGTATCACATTTTCCTTAAAGACTCTCACTGCTCCCAGCACTTGCATTCAGCTCATTACTGGGTTCAGCCCAGCATCTGTACTCAGGGGGTCATTCAGACCCGCTCGCGAGCGCAGGACGCTCGCAAGCGGGTCGATGTTGCCCCACTGCGCATGCGTACGACCGAGGGAGCTCCGTCGTGCGCATGCGCGAGACCCGGATAGCGACGGGCTCTCCGTCGCTCCAGGTCTCGCACCAAAGGGGGCATGCTGTCGATGTTGATTGACAGCACGCCTCCTTTGGTGGGCGTGCCGGGGGCGTGGCTGCCAGACGGAGGCGTTCCCATGGGAACGCCTACCTTCTGAAGCCGGCCCCTCTGACATCACTGGTGATGTCAGTGGGAGTGATTTTGGCTCTGATAGAGCCAAAATCACTCCAGGGCTTGCGGCAGCGAGACCCTACCGCAGGGTCTCCGTCGCAAGCCCGATGGTCGCGATAGTCTTGACCATCGCGACCATCATCATGGACGTTCGCATAAGCTATGCGAGCGTCCATAAGGCCGCTCCATTTTCATGTAGGAGGGCCCTGATTCAGAGCGAGCGCTCTGGTCAGAGCGTCCAGCTCTGAATTAGGCCCACTGTTCTTCACTGGGTGCTGTCCAGCACCTGTATTCAGCTCATTACTGGGTTCAGCCCAGCATCTGTACTCAGACCCTGATTCAGAGCCGGACGCTCTGAAAGAGCGCTCGCTCTGAATCAGGGCGTTTTTTTTTTGGAACGGCCTCCCGGCCGCTTGCATAGCTGTGGGTGACCACCCACAGCTATAGCGAGCGGCCAGGTTGATGGTTGCGCACATGCGCTGTGGGCCACCATCGCTCAGCGCTTGCGACCGGGTCTGAATCAGGCCCTCAGTTCTTCACTGGGTGCTGTCCAGCACCTGTATTCAGCTCATCACTGGGTTCAGCCCAGCACCTTTACTCAGGGCCTGATTCAGACCCGTACGCTATGCTGCGCTCGCTCGCATTGAGCAATTTTTTGCAATCTGCGCAGTCATTGCGATGGGAAAGTGCTCGCCCGTAGCCTGCAGTCGGGCCGCTATTTTGAGTGACAGTGCCGTTCGTGGGTGGTAACAGGGGAAGGTGCTTATTAACGGGCATGTGGATGTGCGAACGCAGGCGTGCCCGACCATCAGAACGGCGTTTAATGGGTGTGCATAAGTAGCAAAGTAGCGTCATTACATACGTGACTGGGTTGTATTTTAGCCTGAACTGCTCGCAATGTTGTGGAGGGAAAAGGCTACCACAAGCGCTGCGAGCAGATCCGATGGCTCTCGATGTTCCCGATTAATCCTACAACTGCCGGAGATGACGTGTGTGGCGAGTGGCAAAGGGGCGTCTTTATACAGGTGCGAGCGCATAGTGCGGCCGCTCGCTATTATTTAGTGGGTGGCTTTACGCGACGCTGTGCGAGCACATGATTTAAATAGCCGGCCCTTTTTAGCCAGCGAGCGGCCGCAAATAGCGTCCGGGTCTGAATCAGGCCCTCAATTCTTCACTGGCGCTGTCCAGCACCTGTATTCAGATCATCTCAGGGCTCAACCCTGCACCTATCTACAGACGCATCTCAGGGCTCAACCCTGCACCTATCTACGAACGCATCTCAGGGCTCAACCCTGCACCTGTCTATGAACTTTCCCAGTAATTCCTCAAGCTATCAGTAAATACTCTTCCTTTATTCATACAACCTGGGTCAATCCTCATTTCCAACATTTCCTGTCACTGTTACTCTATGCGGAAAACTTACCTAAAGCCTCCACTGTTTGTGCTCCCAGAATCTTCCCCAGTTAAGTCTGATCTTCCGCAGGAGGTCCAATTTTCTACAGTCGTGACAGCACGTCTTTGAATCGTTTTTGAATCGCTGCAAAAAATGTATTGAATGTGAAGGACGCTACTTTGAACAGAAAAATGTTAAGACCCGTGCAGTTATCTGATTCTGAATGAAAAAATCAGTCTCATTACTTTTCAGTTAGCCCTCGTACATTCTTCGTAATTTTCAGCTTCTCAGTTGTGAGACCGTGTAGCTAACAGTGGGCCTAATTCAGACCCGCTCGTGAGAGCTGAGCACTCGCAAGCGGGTTGATGTTAGGCCAGTGTGCATGCGCACGACGGAGGCGGCTCCGTCGTACGCATGCGCGAGACCCGGATAGCGACGGGCAAGCCGTCGCTATGGGTCTCGCTACAAAGGGGGCGTGCTGTTGATGGTGAGTGACAGCACGCCCCCTTTGGTGGGCGTGCCGGGGGCGTGGCTGCCAGACGTTCTGAAGCCGGCCCGACTGATATCACAAGTGATGTCAGTGGGAGTGCTTTCGGCTCTGATAGAGCCGAAAGCACTCCAGAGCTTGCGGCAACGAGACCCTACCACAAGGGTCTCGTCGCAAGCCCGATGGTTGCGATGGTCTGGATCCCTAGGTGCCATGCATCACTGCTGCCAATTGTCATGGAGCTAGCCGCCTATGTGCTGGCTCTATAGGTATAACTGCGGTAGCTCTCAGGGCCATACAGTAGGTGCCTGTTGGTCGCTGCGCGCACTGCCGTGCAGGGACACTACAGCTCCCAATAGGCATTGCGCGGGTGGCCGGGGCCTGATTGAGCTCGAGCTCTAGATACTGAAGTTAATTGCAGTGGCAGCAGGCACTGTCCGAGACTCTATGCCCTGGACTCGACCACCAGGCAGGCAGGGAGGTGTGCAGTGTTAGACCTCAGTCAGCCGCTGACAGGAATTTTTTTTCCTGTCTTCAGCTGATCTGGGATTCTGTGGCCCTATTGTCACTGGGGCCTGGAGCTGTAGCTCCACCCGCTCCATTGTTAATCCATTGCTGGGAGCCCTTTGATAATGGTCATGCTTCTGAATTAGGATACATTTTTTTTAAGCAGTGTCTTTGCAAGTCCTGTGTGCCTGGAAGTCACCCTTGGAGGTGAGGTATACTGTCACAAGGGGCACTTGCAGAATCACAGTAGCAGGGCTATTCGCCACCCAGTCTGGGTTCTTTCCAGATACTGCTGCTTATTCCTGGTACAGATAACTTGGTTCTGATGGCTGGGCCATCAGTATGGATCATGGAAATTCTCCGCCATTGCCCATCTCATGAGCTGGAACTCAGAGACTATGGTGCATGCACGCCGGTTCAGTCCTTTATTACTGCTGTCGGTGATGTCATTGGGCTGCTGTCCGATGTAAGGAAACTTTCACAGTTCTGCCTTGCTTCACTATTGCAAATTCCCCAATACTAAGAATTGTATGATATCTCCATTGCAAGTACTACAACCTGTGTATTCAGTCTAACCCAGTTCCTGCTTTATCATTTTCTGCAGTGCTGCCATTATCATGTTTTTGCAAATCCTCTGAATCACTAACATTAAGTGATCAGTTCTGACCTAAAGGGGTCAATTCAATTAGCCGCGAGTCCTCTTTCTGTGTGGGTAAATGCAGCTATTTGCCACACTTAAAGTATAAAAATACACAAGTCCAAGGGTAGATTGGGCCACAAGAGGGGCGAGTTGTGGTGCCATTGGCAGCAATTCCATGCCGTTACAATGGCAACTTGCCCCTTTTGTGGCTAATTAAATTGAACCCTAGTAATTAATGTACAGTATGTTTAGACACGATTAAGGGGGGAGGGGCACAGGGGGCACACTGCTGCACTGTGGGTAGTCCCATAATGGGGGTGGGCCGGATGATGAGTGGGGTTCAGGCTGGATACTCTGAGGGAGCCACTCCCCAGCCAGAGCTGCTCTGGCGCTGCTGTCTGAGGACGATTTTTATAGTCTCCAGCCTCCACCACTAGCCCTTCAGCAGCAGCTCTCCCAGTAGCAGCGCGACAACAGGAAGGAAGAGAAGGGGATCACTGCTGTCCGAGTGGAGACTCTGGAGGCTGCACCCACTGCATATAGGACCAGCGCTGCTGGCTTATAAAGGTGTGGGGGCAGAGGTCATACAGCGGGCATAGCCAGGGGGCAAAAAAAAACAACAAATCACTCATCCTTTCCTAGGCACTAGATCTATACAGCATAAATATTGTATAATATCAAATATATATGGATACAATCTCAATAAATGTGTGACTGTTTAAAAACCATGCTTTTCAAACATATATCCAAAGAGCAAAGGGGGTGAGTTGTCATTGTAATGGCTTACAATTCTACCTGCTCGCAGCACATTTTTGCTTGCGAATACGGTAGTACCATAAGTAAGGCATACAGCTGCACTTACTCGCACCACTAGGAACTTGCTCTTAATTCGATCGAGCACAGAAATGGTACCATAGATCCTTTCTTTTAATCCAAACAGAAAATTAACTTTTCCTTTTGACTTCTTGTTGGTATCTCCCAAATTACACATGGTAGTATATGAAAAAAGAGAGAAGATGTCATACAGTGTAATATGTCACAAAAATCACACCCCGTGTAGACAAAGTTTAAATGGTGCAAACTGGACTTTCTTTTCTTTCACCACAAGTTTAAGACAGCAGTCAGAAAATATCACTTCTGGAGGGGTAACTTCAGTGATGAGCTCACTAGATCTCCCAAACAAACAGGCACATGCCATCAGCATGTATTTTACTGCTCCTTTCATGACCTTCCTTCTGGTTTATGATCCTCATTGGAGAGTATTACCCAGTACATGCAGGAAATATAAAAACCCCCATACAGTAGTATAATACTATAAAAATATGTACAAATTTTATTTTCACACTACATCATAAAAACTAGGTAGATGGCTGCCTACCCGATAAAACATTCCAAATGCAGTGTACAGGTAGTCCCCTGTAGATGAAAAAAGCCTGGGTAAAAGTGGAGACAACAAGATACTTCAGCAATGGAAGATCAGCTCACCAACCACCAATACAGGGACGTGTGTCACGGCCAGGGTTTCTCGGCATGGTAGTCACCGGGTATTACCTGTGAGTTCGTTATGGCGGGGGGTCTCTGGCAGCGGTGCTGGTGTTTGGCGAGGGGCATTGGCTGCGCGTGGTTCTAGGCCTGGTGAGGTCTGGCGCTGTTTCCGTTCCATTGGCATGGGCGCCGCCATCTTGCCTGCGGCCATGTGATTCCATCTGTCCAATCCTGGTAGGTCATGTGCTCATTCCAGCCAGTCACAGCAGGGCACTGAGTATTTAGGAAGGTCCAGAGCCTTCCTTCCTTTGCCAGTGCAACGTGTTTCTCAGCTGCAGCAGCTGAGAGAGAGTACCTGTGCCTTACCTGCCTGTTACGCTACTAAGCCTGAACCTTGCCTGCTACAACCTGCTGGATTTACCCTGCACCCTTCACATACCTTCCTTAGTACCTGAACCTGCTGTTCCCTGCACCTTGCCTCCCTTCACTCCCAGCTGGACTTCATTACCACAGCCTGCATTTGTTACAGCTCATCATTCCTGCATTCAGTTACAGCTCATCATATCTGCATTCTGTTACAGCTCACCATATTTGTTTACTGGACTGTTCCTGCCTGTCACTATCTGGACATTTCCCATTAAACCCACTACAGTTATCAAGTGCACTTTAGTGCTATACCTGGACTTTTTATTTGCCATTCCCATGTCTTCTAAGTCACTTATTAAAAACTCCACTTTTTCATTTAAGTCTGCTTCTGTGTCTGCTCCTATCACCACCCCGGGTCCACAACAAATTCAGAACCTCACAACATGTTTCGACCAGTTTGGTCTTTCTCAAGACAGTAGTGTGGAGTGCCGATGGTCATAATTTTATACCCCTTTAAACCAATCAAATGGCTTCAATCTAACAAAACATTTACAGTTAACTCAAGTGTTCCAGGTGATTACACCTCAGATTAAGTCAACGTTTAACCCCTTTTCTCTACAGACTACAAGTGCCAAGTAATTTTAAATCTCTTTTATTCAATTTAGACATCCCCCACTCCAGCACTTCCGGTTCAGGTTAGTGTGCCGAATGCCTACTGTACATCCCCATTTGCAGTCATGTGACACACACTCCGGAGCTCTGTTTCCGTGCCAGCTGGTTAGTAATGGTTCGGCTAATCAACTTCAATTCCCACGATACACTTTGTATTACATGGCGCTGTGGAATCATCTGGTGTTTGAACACTTTTAATCATCACATCCATTTACCAAGTCACTGGGTACTCGCTTTATTTAAAGAGACCCGAATCTGCCATATTTGTTTCTGACAAGAGAAAAAAAAAATTATAAGAAAAATTAATCACACACTAGTTCTATAGGACACTATTACTCATCCACCTTATATACAGATCACATATACTAATAACATATATTATCCTATTTTAACATTTTAATAATAGTAAAAGATTAATAAATGTATATAACTTAGAATCTCCACATTTCTACCACTATACATCATAAAAGCAATAAACAACCTTTATCATCTCACAAGAACAAAAATTGTTTGATCCTTTTCCTATATTTCTTTTTCATTCTACCATAGTTTTTCACAGAATCCACTTTACTTCAAACTTACTATTTAACCAATGGGAGCTAGCAGACACAGGAGTTTGGGGGTGGGCTAAACCGGAAGCCTGTGAATCACAGAGACCCAGCTGATCCTTTCCCATTGAGTTTAATGGTCGTTCCCCGAGAGCAGCGTTTGGAGCAGACTTACAGGCCCATTTATCAACGAGTTTTATCATACACAAGTTTTAAAACTCATTGCATATGATAAATGGTGCTCCAGCCAATGAGCTCCCAACCAGTTGCGGCTCCAGAGGTGGGGCTGCAGCGCAGTCCAAGATTCAAATAGGGGAGCCACACCAACTGCCGTTTCAAACAATGCCAAACATAAATGGCTGGGACTTACTGGCAGTTAGTATGGCTCCCCTATTTGATTTTGGACTGCCCTGCAGCCTCACCCCTGGAGCCGCCACTGCTCCCAACTGCCATTATTTCAAACAGATGACAGGAGATGATTGGCTGGAGCAGCAATATCAGACGCAGCGAGTTTTAATAAAAGAGCCCCTTAATTTTTTTGTTTTAACGACAGCCCCATGGCAGTTTTGGTAAGGGCTGCAGTCCCAACCTTGCAACTGAACAATAATTACTGAACAATAGCATCACATCCATTGCTCATGGTGAGGGGCATGTCTGGGTGTGAACTAAGAAAGCTGTTTCCATGATAAATGACGCACCGTCCACTGGATACTCACAGAATGACGTGGCCTAATTGCGGGAGGCATGGCCTCGCCCACTTATGGAAAAACATTTACATTTTTGCAGCAGGGGTGCTGTGAGCCCCTCAGCCAGGAGCAAATCCAGGGAAGGCTTGATCAGTTCCACCCTCCCGCACAGGCAGGGGAAACTGCAGCCCAGCGCTGGGGAGAGAGGCTGCTGACAGGTAAGAGGGAAGGGGCGACCCGGCCCTTCCAACAGGCCTGGGCCAGGGTAATTACCCACTCCCCACCTCTCTGTACCCCTGCTTGCTAAACCGGTTATGTCCTCCATTCTGTATTTAGCAAACCGTAGTAAGCTTAGCTTACAGCTGTTTGTCACTGCACTGCTTACATGATTTATAGATGGCGTTAGTGGTATGGTCCCCATTGACGGCAATAGGGACCCAGCAAAAGCCTTTCCGTCTTCAGCATAGCCTTCCAGGCTTTGCTGAGTCCCCGGTAGGTGAAAGTGCAATACACATGCGCAAACTGCTGCTGTGCATGGGCATTGCTCTTTAGTCTATTGCTGCCAGTAACACAGCAGAGGACTCCGACAAGGTTGGGTACACCTCAGGACCTCATCACAGTAATGTTAAATGCTGGCTGCATATTCGTTGGTATCACAGTGATACTATATGAAATATGCCTCAGCCCAAATTATCAGTAATAAATGGAACCCACAGTACTCTAGCTTCTCTTAAATAGAAGCTCATTGATCACATCCCGGAAGAGGGGGATAGATTGCTACACCCCTACTACTACACAAAGCATTACCATACCCCTGAAACAACTTCAATAATATACTCCCATTAATATAATTATACACCCCCAGTAACAATAACATTAATCCTACTCACCCCTTAGCCCTCCCAATTTATTTACCTAATTGTGAAGAAGGCTCTGCTTTCCCTAACTGCAGAGTTCCAGGGAAGAAGAGGAGAGACTCACAAACACAGACAGCCTGGCAGGAAAGGAGAGGAAGGGGCGGGGAATAGGAGAGGGAAGCAGGGATAGAGGAAGGGGTGGAGAATAGTGTAGAAGTACAGAGGGCCTGATTCATCAAGGATCACTATTCTGCTAATATGTACACAACTCAGTTGCTAATATCAGTGATGATCTGCAAATGTGTGCATTCGCATTGCGATCGCAGCCTAACATAAGGACACCCACTTCCCCTTACTCACATCCGTATACTTTGGCAACATAGTGAAATAATCAGTAACATCGAGTAACATTGGACCCATATGCACAGTTAAGGCAGTCAGACCTCACTCAGGAATTGCTAAGTTTCAGTCACGCTATGAAGCCTCAGACTGCGTATGGTATCGCAGTGGCTAATTTATGCAGTGGCTAATCGTTATCGTTCAGTCATTCACTATATCGGCCAGTGTGTACGCTAAAACGATGTACAATAACGATGAACGTCCAACGATGTGCGCTGCCTCGGGTCGCTGGTCATTAACGTTCATCGCCTGAACATGCAGGCCAACCTGACAATATTGTCAGGTTGTTGCATGTTCAGGGATGAGGGAGGGTGCCCGGCATTGAACGATATTGTTCATGATATCGTTCAGTGTGTGCGCTCAATGTCGTTAACGACATTGAGCACACCCCTGCCGGGGACACACCAGACGATATCGCTCATGGAGCGAATCGTCTAGTGTGTACGCTCCTTAAGCCGCATACACACTAGATGATTTTTATATAGATGATAACGATATTCAACGATATATAGTTCAGTGTGTATAAAGTGAACGACCAATGATGCGCGCTCCCGTGGGTCGTTAACGATGTCTTTTGTCGTCTGTACATGCAGGCCAATCTGATTATATCGTCAAGAATTGCCTGTTCAGAGATTTGGCAGGATGACTTCACTGAAAGATATCTTTAAAGATATCTTTCAGTGTGTACACCCAATATCGTTTGTCCTGCACTACAGAAAGTTCAAGGGAAATCTTTCACCAATATCGTTCATACAGCACATCGTACCGTGTGTATGAGCCTTTAGTTCCAGACAACACATCTGAACGCCTTCTTGATAGAGCTCACAGAGTTCTTCATAATTCTCCAGCAGCTGCTCCACTTCACAATGTTGTTTATAGACTTTACTACATATCCTCTTTGCCTGCCAGGACAATAAATGGCTTTTTTTTGAGGATCTGCAAATTGCTACATTTCAATATTTGGCCCCTGCTGCCTTAAGAAAACTATATTAGGTGTGAGCCACAACCTACATATCTGCTGGTAATACCTCAGCCTGCACATATCTGCCTGCGGACTCTACCTACACATACCTACCTGCAGACTCAACCTGTATTTATTGTGTACATTTTCTACCAGTATATTCCTGCATGCACTATTTACCATCTATACATATATATAATTTGCTTAGCCCCTTTGTCTGGAACGCTCTTTGAATTTGGACATCTCAAAGATTAATTAAGATATTAATGTGATTCTTTTGCAATGGATTTCAATAAGCAATAAATTACAGAATTTTAAATAAAACTATAAAATTTGATGAAAAAAAATGACAAAAACCATAATAAATGCTTTGGTATAGCTAACCTTACAATGTCAAGAAAACTACCAAAACACAGAGCCGGCACAGTGACCTGGGGGAAGCGGGATAGGGGTGACCGCTGCCAGCGGCTGTTCTCACGCAGTACTGGTGGTCTGTGCTCTCACATGGACCCAGCACCCTAGCCATGTGTGTACACTGTTTACACTCTGCCTAGTTCGGCTCCTGATTGGCCGCTTGGCTGTGTGACGTAGGTATTACATAATGAGGGAGGGCGCGCGGGTGGCACAACACGTGAGGCTGCTGCCTTAGGGGGAGCTCTTACCTCACCTACTTTCTCCAACACGTCAATTCCAGGCTCGCAACCCAGCCAATCAGCACCGGATTGCACCTTGAAAGCAATGCCTCTTTTCTCAGCTTTCCACGAGAGCTAGCGTCAGTCGCTCATTGGCGGGAGGTTGGGAGACAGTGAGGCGGAGTTACAGTGCTTTATTATTTGCATATATAGGGGCTCAGCTTGCAATACCTCATTTCCAGTAAATGTTGACCACCTCACAGTTCACTATATTGTTTTCATCCAGTTTAGGCCCAAAATTTGTACCAAGCTATCTGTCTGACTAAGTTAAGCGGCAGCAGTGGGCGGCACAAACACTTGGCAGTTCAACTTCCAACAAGAGAGGCCTGAGGGAGTTGGAGTATGTATGTAGTTGAAGGTAGGGCAGGGACAGGAAGGGTTGATCGGTAGTAAATTTAATACAAGTTTTTGATTCCGAAGAAAATTTATAAGGGAGAAGGGGAGGGGAGGAGGCATTTACAAAAAAATATTTGACACATTTACATCAGTCCTTGCCCCCAGAAGAATCCTTGAGCACCATGCCTGCTGCTGCTGGGAGTGGATTTTCTCATCCCAGAAGGGGACCAGGAAGACTTCTAGTAGTGCTTTCCACATAAAAAAGCATTTTCCAACCTGTACAGGGACATTAAAAAAAACATAGTTAGTTAGTGGCCTCAAAGTGCCACTTAACCAGCACAGATATGTGGACAAGCGTAATATCTATGATTTAAAGCAGGGGTAGCCAACCCTGGTCCTCGAGAGCTACCAACAGTTCATGTGCAGTGCATGTCTTTCTTGGGAATTCTTTAGCATTGCATGCCTGTTTGCTGGGAGTGGATTTTCATCCCAGAAGGGATGAATACATTGTTTTTTCTTCCCAATGGACACAGGGCCTGATTCAGAGCCGGACGCTCTTTCAGAGAGCTTGCTCTGAATCAGGGTGGCTTTTTTTTTTATTGAGAGCCGGACTCCTGGCCGCTCGCTAAGCTGTGGGTGACCACCCACAGCTTTTGCGAGCGGCCAGGTGATGGTCGTGGTGGTCGCGACCATCAGGCTTGCGACGAGACCCTTGTGGTAGGGTCTCGTCCATCGCAAGCCCCAGTGAGCTTCCAACTCTAATAGAGCCGGAAGCTCACTACTGAGGCCACCCACAAACGGCAGGCATTCCTTCGGGAATGCCTCCATTTGTCCAGAAACCCCCTTTGCCTGCCTCCAAAACGGGACGAGCTGTCAATCACAATCGACAACCGCCCCGTCTTGGTGCGAGACCCGTAGCGACGGAGAGCCCGTCGCTGGCCGGGTCTCGTGCATGCGCACGGCAGAGCCAGCTCCGGCGTGCGCATATGCAGTGGTGGACCATTGACCCGCTTGCGAGCGCTGTGCGCTCGTGAGCGGGTCTGAATCAGGCCCACAGATCTGAAGAGAAAGAGATACATGTAAATAAATAAAATACTGGCAGAAAAAAAAAGGCAATTTGGGGGTCATTTTAGTTTTACTAAAGTTTCTAACAATGAAAAGTGTTCATGTTGCCCCTAGAAACCAATCAGATTGTAGTTATCATTTCTCTATTGCATTCTAGAAAATGATAGACAGGATCTGATTGGTTTGCTATGGGCAACATGAACACTTTTCATATTTAAAAACTTTAGTAAATAAATATACCCCTTGGAGGCCCTTACACAAAAAAACTGGCTTTGCTTTATTTGAGCTGCTCACCTTCCAGTGTGTACTCAGAAAGAGGTTTTAGCACAGCCGGGAACCTTGTCAGTGATTGGCCTGAGACTACTTCCACAAAATGTGGAAAAGATGATGTCCATCAAAATGAACTACAGATTCTACGAGAAAGACCTTTACCGTCAATTACATGCATAAATTCCAGAGGCGCCTGTAATGGTGGATTCCAGTGGGGACAAATTAATATTGTGTGAAGAAGATGATGTATACATCACCCCAGATTATACCATCACCCAAGCCAATATCGTCATCCCATCCTGTGTTGTGTATAAATTACAGCTGCGCTCCCTGTTAGATTGAGGATTCATTGTTCACTTTAGTGGATGTGAGCTCCATTTTAGTCCATATCACCACACCCCCTACACATCTTCTGACCTGGGCTACAGGAGAAGCAGCTGTACTCTGGAATACGGTTGCATTGAGTTGCCCCTCTGACTCACTGAAAGTCAGGTAGAGGGGCCATGGGTAGGGAGTAGGGACACTATAATCAGAGAACACAATTTTAGCTGCTTTATTCCATTTTTTAAACCATATCCTCCATTTTCACCTTCGAAAATGTTTATGCAAATCTCAGCAGAGGCATTTGTGATGCCATGGCTAACTCAAACACACACACACACACAGAAAAAAAAAACCACATTGATTAATTCATTTTTTGGGGGCACTTGGGAGGAAGAGCACCCGACCGAGGCAGCAGCCTCTTGATAAATGACACAGGCAGCACAGCACCCCTGCGCGTTGATAACAGGTGTGGCTAACACGCACACAGAATAAATTGTTTTGTTTTTTTCACACTGGGGGTGAAGAGCACCGACTGAAAGAGGCAGCAGCCCCTTGACAGCAGCACAGCACCCCTGCGCACCTACGTTGATGACAGGTGTGGCTAACGCACACAGAAATGTATTTGTTTTTATTTTTTTCACACTGGGGGTGAAGAGCACCCCTGAAAGAGGCAGCAGCCCCTTGACAGCAGCACAGCACCCCTGCGCACCTACGTTGATGACAGGTGTGGCTAACGCACACAGAAATGTATTTGTTTTTATTTTTTTCACACTGGGGGTGAAGAGCACCCCTGAAAGAGGCAGCAGACCCTTGACAGACAGGAGCACAGCACCCCTGCGCACCTACGTTGATGACAGGTGTGGCTAACACGCACACATAAAAAAAAATAAGGTTTTTTTTCACACTGGGGGTGAAGAGCACCCCTGAAAGAGGCAGCAGCCCCTTGACAGACAGCAGCACAGCACCCCTGCGCTCCTATGTTGCTGACAAGTGTGACAAACATGCACACAGAAATTTTTTATTTTTTTTTCAAACTGGGGGTGAGGAGCACCCCTGAAAGAGACAGCAGCCCCTTGACAGACAGCAGCACAGCACCCCTGCGCACCTATGTTGCTGACAAGTGTGGCTAACACGTACACAGAAAAAAATGTTTTTGTTTTTTTTTCACACTGGGGGTGTAGAGCACCCCTTATGGACAGAGCACCCCCTGGACAACACAGCAGAACAGCCAGCCCCTATGGACAATAGCCAGCCCCTATGGACTACAGCCAGCCAGCCCCCTATGGACAGGACAACAGCCAGCCAGCCCCTATATATGAACAACAGACAGCCAGCCCCTATGGATGGACAGGGCAACCTCAGACACAGCAACAGCCAGCCCCTATATGGACAACAGCCAGCCCCTATGGACATTAAGCAACACAACTGTAGCCAGCCTCTATGCACAGCAGCACAGCTCCCTCTTCACTCTCCACAGCCGGAATGAAAAATGGCGGGAATCGCGGGACCTTTATAGAATCCAAAACCTGCGAGAATCCGACAGTGGGATGATGACATTTTGCCTTGTTTTCAGATCCGAGTCAGGCGGGAAAACCCGATTCGACTCAGATCCCCTAAGTTCGGGTGGGTTCGGTTCTCAGGGAACCGAACCCGCTCATTTCTACTCAATATGCGAATGCCGTTGTAGTTGCTAATTTCTGCACTCCCAGGAAACGGCATCAAACTGATAGGCACTCCTGCGTTTCTCCAACCACTTCTCCGTCACCACCCGCAAACGCTGATGTCACGTCACTCACTCTGTGATGGCTTTGTACCTGCATACGTGATCTCAGTGCAATCCTAATACTGGCCAGTGCACGCACACTGCGATGTATACACATGCACATGCACAGTACGCACCATTGGCCGATCTGCATGCGCTTTTGCAGTTGTGATCCGTAATGAATTAGGCCCTCTGTTTACAGCAGGGGTGGGGAACCCGCAGGGTGATATCATCCAGCCCGGCCGGCTGTCAGCAGCAGCAGCTGAGTCAGCGTAGTGTCGCTGCATCCAGGGCTCTTCTATCAGCAGCGGCAGGTAGCGCAGCAGGGGTGTGAGTGTGTGTCAGGGCTGTCATCGGCTATCATTGGCGGTGGGGGGTGTCAGGGCTGTCATTGGGCGGATTAGTGCAGGGGTTTTCTCCCTATCAGCAGTGGCAGGTAGCGCAGCGCATGGGGGGATCAGGATGTCAGGGCTGTCATTGAGTGGCATGCAGGGCTCTCTCCCCATCAGTGGTGGCAGGCAGCGCACGGGGGTGGGAGGGGGGAATCAGGGCTGTCATCTGGCTGCCATTGAGCTGGTTAGTGCAGGACTCTCACCCTAACAGCGCGGGCAGGAAGGCAGTGGTGGCATAGCAGGGAGTGTGTACAGTCAGCACTGTCGTCAGGCTGGTTAGGACTGAGAGGACCCCTGGGCTGCCTTATCAATCTGCCTGTCACACATCCATAGGGATTGCCCCTGCAGACTCTGCCTGGCAACATACAGACAGCCTCCCCCTTCTGGAACCATTAAAATAGTACTATAATTGTGATGGTGACACATTTGCCTGTGTATTCAGTGTATATATTGTGTTAGCCAGAAGACAGTAAGTGACAGGCAGGCTAGGAGCATATATATATTGCAAAATCCAGTGACTGGATAATAGTTATTAAGTGCTGTGACATCCTACAAATGGCGAGTACAAAAAAAAGGAAAGTTGATGCAGAATGTCGGTCTTTCCAAGAAAATTGGACAAATTAGTATTTTTTTATTGAAGTCAGTGGCAAACCTGTGTGCCTAGTTTGTGGCGATGCGTTAGCAGTAATGAAAAAAGTCAATCTGGAGCATCATTACAGCTCAAAGCATGCTAAACTCAATGATTTGAGAAGCCAAATGCGTCTGGATAAAATTAAAGCTCTTCAGCGGAGTGTGGAACCACAACAAGCCACTTTCACTAAGCCTCGTTGTGACCGAGACAACGCTATTCAGGCGAGTTTTGTAGTGAGCGAGCTAATCGCAAAAAAGCTGCGGCCTCATGTAGAGGGAGAGTTTGTGAAAGAGTGCATGGTGGCTGCTGCTGAGTTATTAGCACACAAAGTAAAATTGTTTCAGAGTGTTAGGTTGTCTCGGAGAACCATCTCAGATCGGATTATTGACTTAGCACAAGATATTGAAAAAACACTGAAGGTTTCTGCAGGAGATTTCCAATTTTTCTCTCTGGCTTGTGACAAGACAACAGACATAACAAATACTGCCCAACTGGCCGTTTTTATTCATGGGATAACTGAAGAGTTTGACACGAGAGAGGAACTGCTGTCACTAGAAGCCCTGCATGGCACTACAAGTGGTGAGGACTTGTTTGAAAGACTTGTTTTGGCAATGAAAAAGCTTGAGCTAACATTTGAAAAGTTAACTGGCCTTACTACAGATGGAGCTCCAGCCTGGTTGGCTCACAAAAAGGGCTAATTGCTTTTGTCAAGAAAGAACTGGATCGTCTCAGTCTTGATCCAAGTGATTTACGAGGGTTGTTCAAAAAGTAATGCCTAAATGCTCATAACTCAGAAATAATACGCAACATTTATTTGAAACTTTGTCAGTTTGTACTTTAATATATCTGCTAACTATGGCCCTCATTCAGAGCCACTCGCAAACAGCAGTACGCTCGTTGCGTTCCGATGTTGACTAACCACGCATGCGTCGGTGTTACACTGCGCATGTGCGTACGGCAGATTGCGAGCTTTTTATCTGTCGTTCCTAAAATAGCGTACAGGAAGTGACATATCAAATGTGATTGACAGAACAGGGCGTTTTTGGGTGTTGACGGGGGTGGAGATGGAAAAACGCAGGCGTGGCGAGGCGTTTTTGGGGCGTACATACATTAGCAGATGCGAACGTCAAATGTGTTCGGACCGTCACATACGTCACTGGAACATCCTCTTTCCCTTCAAAATGCTCGCACAGTTTCGGGTCTGGATTACTCGACCACATTGGCGATGGCCTTCTCCTCCGTCCCGGGACTCCACGATGTTGCAGCGATTAATCGCGGGTGGTCACAAAAGCAATTAGTGTTGTATTGAAAACCGGCTTGGTATGTGTTTGGAAAGCAGTTTATTGGGATAGCACAAAACCGTACGCAGGTGGAAATCATACCTGCTAAGGATTACACAATCAATTTGCGTACATTTTTTGGGGTTTTTTTTGGCCTCAATCTGTTGTTTATGGCCTATTGTGACAATAATGTCATCATGTTTTAATTAGCTCCCCTTTTTTTTTTTAATGTGCAATTTGCATCGTTATGTGTTTTTTTAAACGTTCCTTCAAGAGGCCTTTTTTTTATACAAATGAAATGGTTTTTGGTGTCCTTTTTTGCCTTTAGGGCCAGGATTAAATGTAACCCATTTGTCCAATAATGTCACAATACAATGTCAGATTTTTTTCATAAATTTATTGTTTAAACACAAACCAATTGGCATAATATTTTTTTTTAGTTTTTCTGCCAAAGATACTTTTTTCAAAAATAAATAATCAATAACTGATAACATAAACGTACAAAAATAACTTAAAAACATTTCACAAGAAAGGAGAGGGAAGTTTTGACCAGAAAGGAATATGAGCCAAGCACAGAAGGAGTGTGGGAAAAGTCGCCATTGCTGTCACCGTTTTTTCGCCCGTTTGGATGGGGGAGGGTGGGCGCCAGACCGGGTCCGGGATGCCATCGGGCTGGCCTGTCCAGAGGCAGATGTTGTGGCCTCTGGACTAGGCACAGGGCTAGGCACATTTGGAGGATTGGCTGATGTTGTGCCAGAGGTGGAGGATCCTGATGTTCCGGCAGGAAGGGAGGTCAGCTCCACCATGTGCTGGCGAACGAGCTGCTCCAGGGCATCGGCGATGCGGATGTTGGCCCTGGTATTTTCCGCCAGGGCCTGACCAATGGTCACGTTGGCCGCAGCATTTTGCTCCAGGGCCTCAGCCACCCGTAGCAGACTGGCGTCCATCCTCTGCAGAATCTCCGTATGGAAATCCGATTTGAAATTGAGTTCTGTGAGGAGGCCCACTGCCTGCGAGGGGGCACGCCCTGGACTGGCTTCTGCAGGGTCCTCAGCCGGATGTACTGGTTCCTCCCCTGCAGAGCCAGCAGAAATTCTGCGGCCAAGGCTTCACTCTGGAGCAGACTCATCCGCCTGTGTCTCTGTTGGAAAAATGAGAAAAGACTCACATTAGAATCTACATATTGGCACAATAGCATTTCAGAGTTGGTGACATCACAATACTTACCTGGGCCAACATGAGGAGCCGCAAAGTCTGGCATGTCCGTATCCATGTTGGACACGCCAAACACCTCCACAGGCTGCACACACCCCTGTGCCAGCTCTTCTAAATCCGTCAACTCCATTGACACAGGGGTGGGACCCCCACCTGTCCCCCTTGCATGCCTAGCCCTGTCCGCGAGTTTTTGCTTTAGGTGATATTTGAAGTCGCCCCATCTGTGGGGAAAAAAGGAAGCCATTATCCTTTGGTTTAAAATGGGGTTTGTTTTTAGGGGGGGCAAGGGTTTACTTACCGCCGTTTGACATCCTGGGCTAGACGGACATAATCACCCACCGTATTGACAGCAACGGCTACCTCTTCCCACATTCTCCACTTCTGGCTTAGACTCATATTCCTGTCTGCCTGTGGCAGGATGTCCACACACTTCTGGATCAAAACCTCCATCTCCTTTCTTGTGAAATGTGGCTGCCTTTTTTTTTTGGCCGCTTTGGCCGGAATACTGGGCCCAGCAGCCTCTTCCATGTCATCCTCCTCACCTATTTGTGTAAATTTACAGAATTCACAAAATCACAACTTGCCTCATCTTATGTTTCAAATTAATCGTTGATAGAAAATGCATGAAAGACTTACCGCCTGACTCTTGGGCATTTTTTCCCTGGTCTGTCGCCATGTCTGCGGTCCAAACAAGAAATACACCAGAATTTGAATGTGTTTTCGTGACGTATTTATACATGCGTCCTTATTTTGCGGCCGCATCATTGATTGTGCGGCCCTATGATCCCTCCTTAATTTGTGCGGGAAACGAAACACTATTTATGGCTTGGTGTGTCTCAAGTCGAGGTGGCGTTTTTGGATTGTTGGAGGTTATCTTGGCTGGAGTTTATTGATTGTGTAGAAAGGAGTTGGAGGTTGGAGAATCGTTTGTTGTTTAGATTCGCGTTTTTTTTTCCGTTATCTTTGTTGGTTTATATTTTTGGGACCTCGTTTGTTGATTTGGTAAGTTTTGTGGAGTCTAACTTTTGTTCAATTGTTGTTTCATTGTGTTTTGTATATTTTGTAATTATTGGATACCTAATTTATTCTATTTTAGATTTTGTTTATTTTCGACCCCAAAGACCTTTTGATTTTGCATCTTAGATATTTGCTCTTGGTAAGTCCATTTTTTATCTTGTATTAGCGAACTAATTAGCGCATTTTTAGTAGTTACTCTTGTGACTTATTAGCGAACTAATTAGCGCATTTTTAGTAGTTACTCTTGTGACTTGTATTAGCGAACTAATTAGCGCATTTTAAACAGCTTAATAATCATTCTAACTTTTTGATGGTTTAGCTTTCGCTTTTTGAGCCAACATTTCGACCCGTTTTGATGTACTGTGTTAAATGTCGCTTTGCGGTTTTGCTAAATGGGTGTTTGGCATATTTGAACTTTGGTCTAGCACAAAATGTATCCACAAAAATGCACAGAGTGAAATGTGTCAAGTAATTTTGTTGTTTATTTTCAGTTTGGACGTATCATGACAATACCCCGGCATGTAAGCAGCAATGGATGGTATCATCAAGCTAAGTTGTTTTAATATAGTTTGGGGGTGGGTCAAAAGCCTTACTTTTAAATTTTGGAATTTCAGGTTGATCTGGGGAGGATTGTTCTGGCCATGCTCCCGGAAGCCGACCAACCTCAATCTCATCCCAGGCGTAGGCATCGTAGGCATGCAAGGCCCCAGATATTTCGAACACGTGTCACCCTTTTTGGAATGCCCGATGATGAGGTTTTAAGACGCTACCGTCTACCTCCCAAAATCATCATAGACACTCTCTCATTAATAGAAAGTGATCTTGAGCGGCAAATTGACAGTCCAACAGCAATACCACCACTGACGCAATTTATGGCGGTGTTACATTTCTGTGCCTCAGGATCGTTTCAAACAATGGTGGGAATAGTGGCGGGCATCTCCCAATCCTCCTTTTCCCGGATCCTGAGGGCAGTGATGGAGGCACTTTTCAAGCACCTCCATCATTTTATTCAAATGCCTTTGGATATGGGTGCCCTTAGTGTGGCCAAGGCCAATTTTTACCAAATAGCTGGCTTCCCACACATCATAGGGGTTGTGGATGGTACTCACATACCACTTCAGCCTCCAGCACGGCTGGAGGCAATATTTCGAAACAGGAAACACTATCACTCCCTGAATGTAATGGTGGTATGTGATGCCTCCCTCCAGATCCTGTCCCTGAATGCTAAGTTACCAGGAAGTGCACATGACTCCTTCATCATCCGGCAATCAGGGATATGGCAGAAATTAACCAACCTACAAGCTGGTGATGCGTGGCTTCTGGGTAAGTGGAGACCTTTAGTACATAACAATGTTAAGCTTGATACACAGTGTTCCTGATGTTGTCTCTTATTTTTCACAGGAGACAGTGGATACCCTTGCATGTCCTGGCTGCTCACTCCTTATTTGGCTCCCACACCAGGCCCACAAAGTGAGTATAATTCCGCACTTACAGCCACCAGGCAAGTGGTGGAGCGCTGTATCGGCCTTTTAAAAGGCCGATTCAGATGCCTCCACCGCTCTGGTGGCGAGCTCATGTATTTGCCGGATATGGTGTCAAAAATTGTGGTCCTGTGTGGGATATTTCACAACATCGCCATAAGGAGTGGTGTCCCAATGCAGCCAGAGGATGCCTTACCTGAGGATGGCCCCCCCGAGGTTGGTCGGAGGTCAGTATGTGGGGGGGCCATACGCGATGATGTGGTGGCCAGATTTTTTAGGTAAGTTTGACCCAAACTACAGTGTTTATACCTAATGTGTTTGTGTTTGTTTGCGAACATCTAATTTATTTTTATTTTTTCACCATCTTCTGTTTGTTCACATAATCTTTGCCACTCCAACGCTCACTACTTCCTGCTACCCATACCAAACCTGGATCTGGTGATTTTGTCCATATATTCTGGAACCCATATCGCAACGCCATGTTTGTGGAATCATGTTGGCATGGTCCTTCGTCAACCAGTTCTTGATTGTTTTTTTTAATTAAATATTTTATTTGTATGTGTTGTATTTGAGATTATCACTGTTTTTTTGTTTTGGGACTGACCACTTTGATTTCTCATTTATGTTGTGAATAAATGTTTGGAGAGTGAAATGGTCTTCCTTTTTTTGGACGTTAACAGCAAGTGGAACCAGGTTAACACACCTTACAATTGACTAAGGGGTAATCCAGTACTGACACCAGTTGATGTAAACTGAAATATGTTTGCAGGTTCCCAACCCACACCAAAAGGAAGCCTGTCCAAACCTTTGGATTTTGAAGATTGGCCTAAGCAGCTTGCACACCAACTAGGAACCTGTAAAATGGCGAAATATCTAATTGACACTACACCCAAAAAGGGAAATGACATTGTTACTGTTATGTGTTTCTTGTGGCTGTTTAACATACAAATACAAAATACAATCTAACTTTTAAAAAATGGAAATCCGTGCAGGAACAGTCTACTTATGTCAGGGAAAACTATTTGTGTTTTAGAAAAAAAGAATGAGCCAGAACGTATATTAGAACTACAAAATTTATTTACAAAACGAAAAAAAAAACAAAAAACTACTGGCGAAGGATGCCAGACAGCCGGTCAAGGGCCACAAGAAGGCCAATTACATGTTGGCGCATCTGGCCAACACAATCCTCCACCTCTTGACGACGCCTCTGTTCCTCTGTGGGTGAGAAAAGTGTGTGGATTAATAAAACAATAGGGAATCCACATTAAAAAAACAAAAACACAACGAAATCACTCCTAAACCGAAAAAAAAAAAAAACAAAACAAAAAGGGGGTGCTGGCAAAAATACAAGGCCTATGTACAAATTCACACAGGTGTGATATGTGTATGTTGAAATCAGCAGGAAGAGGTAAAGGCAAACTGCTAAATCACCAAAAGTAAACCAAACAAGCATGAATAAAGGCACGACACATGATTACATACAGTTTGTGGTTAAAAAAAATGAGAAATAAAAACATACCGGGAGCCAAAACGGGAGCTCCGGAAGTCCCTCCATGTTCCTCCTCGGAGGAGCCTTCATTCCCCAAAGAACGGGGAGGGGTAATGATGGACTCCGGGGAGGGGGTAATTGGAAGAGGGGTGGGTGGAGGAGAGGGGGAAGTGGGACGGAGGGGAAGGAGGCCCGACAGTTCCGGGAGAGGGTCTGGGAAGCTGGGGAGGAGTGGGGTATAGGGGAAATATTTGGGGTGGAGTGTTGGCTGGGGGTTGGGGATAGTGGCCGGGAACGCCGTCTGGCCGGACGGTGACGGCGTAGTCTTGGCCGTCCGCCTAAAATATGTCAAACAAATTGAGGTTAGTTTCTGGGCAAATCCGGGGCCCAAATTAAAAAAAAAAAGCCAGCAACAAAAAACATGCAAAAAGGAGTAGAATGAAAAAAACAGAAATAGAGGGAAAACAAGCACACGCTGATATGAGGACAAATAATTAATAGGACAGACAGGAAAACATGCACACGCAGTTTGCCCCACAAACACAAACATGAAAACCACAATACATAACACTTACTTTCAACGATCTGCATGCGAAAGCATGCCAGCAAGCGGGGCGTTCGCCGTTGCAGGTCTGACCACCTGCGCTCAAGCTGCCCGATGTTGCGGCGTGAACCCATCGACCGCAGGCGGGACCGTGCCTCCGCGGAGCGCTTCTGCCGGTTGGTGATGGGTGGAGGCTGGCTGGTGATCCGCCTATCCATCACCTCCGTAAGCACCAGCAGCTCGCGCCTGGTGAATGCGGAGGCTCTCATAATGGCAATGGAGTTTTTCATACAAAACATTTTTGATAAAGTGTGGCCAAAATTTCTGATTGGCTAATGTATTTTGGAAATTAACAGGAGCAATTTTATTGGTTAGTGTATGAGTCATGTGTTCAACAGGGCCAGAAATCTCTGGAGAGTTATGATAGGCTTGATGCAGTGACATGCGTTTGCAAATTTAAATAAAGAAATGAACCCCGGAAAATATGCGGGGATCCACAGCAATAGAACAATTGTTTAATTGTGGTTCACATGTTTTTTGAACAATAAAAGCGAATGTTCCATCCGTACGTATTCTGCGGGTAAACACAAACACGGACAAGAGTAAAGTTTCTTGCATTGTGTTGAAAAAAAAAAAACAATTAAGCTAATTGATACATTGATTGGCATGATACGATTGAGGGAGGTAGGCAGAATAAAGGAGCAGGTAATCGACATCTGACAAGGCCACTTCCGGTTTCACTTGTGCGTGCGTTCCCTTCAAGCCATTTCGGGGATGTATGCTCGCTATTTCGCACGCTCGTTAGAGGAGGGGTCGCCTGAGTTTAGGGAGGAATTTTAGATGCGAACGAAAATACGAGCGAGCCATTGAATTTAAATATTTTTGTACGTACGCCTAACGTACGTGCGCCCGCTTGCAAGTGGGTCTGAATGAGGGCCTATATGTTTAGTTTTATTTAGGTAGTCAAAGAAATACCATGGAATCCAAGATGAAATAAAGAGCAGTCATTGAATTTCTGGAAGGCTGCAGTGCTATAGAAATCCACAGAAGACTGAAAAAAGTGTATGGTGAGCGTACAATTGCCTATAGCAATGTCAGAAGGTGGATGAAGTGTTTTCAATCGGGAGAATCGTCCATGTGCGACAAACCTCGTGGTGTCAGACCATCAACTGCAGTGACAGCAGAGAACCGACACAAAGTCGATGCCATGATTCAGAAAGACCATTGTGTGACCATCAGAGATATCAGTGATGAACTGGAATGTAGCCATGGTACTGTAGAAATACTAATCAATGATTTGGGATATCGTAAAGTTTGTGCTAAATGGGTTCCAAAGCAATTAACCAGGGATCATAAGGCCCAGAGGGTGGAAGTGTGCAATGACCTTTTGACAAACTTTGAAGCCAACCCTGAGATGTTTTTGGAAAATGTCATTACAGGAGATGAGACCTGGGTATTCCTTTATGACCCAGAAACAAAGGCCCAATCAAAGCAATAGAAACACCCAAGTTCACCTAGGCCAAAAAAGTTTTAAATCACCGCGATCCATAAACAAAGTCATGGCCACATTCTTCTGGGATTGCCGAGATGTTATTCTCATCGATTACTTGGAACAAAACCAATCAATCAACAGTGATCAATACATTATTACACTTAAGAAGCTGAAAGAAGCCATCCACAAAAAAAGTCAACAATTCGACTGTCAAATGTCATCTTACACCACGACAATGTCTGACCTCACACTTCGATGGCAACATCTGCGGCCATTGCTAAAATGGGGTGGGCAATAATGCCACCTCCACCATACAGTCCAGATTTGGCCCCTTCTGACTTTCATCTGTTTGGCCCTCTCAAATACTGTCTCCGTGGTCAACATTTTGAAGACATAAAGGGTGTTAAAAATGCCATATGTTCCTGGGTCAAACACCAACCACTGGAATTTTTCCAAAATGGATTCACAGCTTGGGTTGAGAGGTGGAAAAAATGTTTGAGGGCAGATGGTGAATTTTTTGAGTAGAGTCATTCTGTTAGTAAGACATCAAAATATTTTACTGCAATTTTTCAAATCGGTATCTATAATAAAATTTGAGTTGTGAGCATTTAGGCATTACTTCTTGAACAACCCTCGTAATTATATGCCACTGCATCATACACCAAGAAAGTCTCTGTGCACAGTCATTGAAGCTCAACAATGTGATGTCAACACAGTGGCGTAACTATAAATTTTGCTCCCCCATGTCAAAAAAGTTTCAGGCGCCCCCGCCCACCCAAAGATCAAACACACCCAAAGACTACGTTTAAGGTGTGTGGTTACATGATACAGCAATGTGCCTTACACATTATGACACACAAAGTAATGCCACTTATAACACAGTGTGCCACACCGAAATGCCCCTTACAACACATTATGCCACACCGGAGTGCCCCTTACAACACATTATGCCACAATGTAATGCCACATACAACAGATTATGCCACATACAACACATTATGCCACACAGTAATGCCTCTTACACATTACGCCACATAGTAATGCCCCTAATAGCACATTGTGCACACAGTAATGCCAAATACACATTATGCCAAACAGTAATGCCCATTACATCCCACCCTGACAGATCTACTTCACCAACCCTCCTTTCTGCTCCTGCCAGTCCGTCACCTCAGCTCAATACAGGTTGCACAGTTTTTATGTCCGTGTAGAACCAGATTATTGGGAACATAGTTTATAACCTGTAAACTGTGTATCAAATTAGTGCCCCTTATACAGTGCCCCCTGTAGTTGTGCCCCAAAATGCAATGCCCCCTATACTAGTGCCCCTTATGCAATGCCCCCTGTAGTAGTGCCCCTTATGCAATGCCCCCTGTAGTAGTGCCCCTTTTGCAATGTCCCCTGTAGTAGTGCCCATTATGCAATGCCCCCTGTAGTAGTGCCCCTTATGCAATGCCCCCTGTAGTAGTGCCCATTATGCAGGGCCCCCTGTAGTAGTGCCCATTAAAGTAGTGCCCCTGTAGTAGTGCCCATTATGCAGGGCCCCCTGTAGTGCCCCTTCTAGTAGTTAGCCCCCTGTAGTGCCCCTTCTAGTAGTTAGCCGCCTGTAGTTAGCCGCCTGTAGTTAGCCCCCTGTAGTTAGCCGCCTGTAGTTGCTCCCCCCCTCCGCGTGCACACAAACAAACACACACACACAAAAGAAAAAAACACAAACACTTACCTTTATCCCCGCTCCAGTGCTGCTGCCGTCCATACCCCGGCGTCCGCTCCTCGGCACTATGGGAGTGACGTCATTACGTCACTCCCATAGTGCTCTGCGGGACCCGGAAGACGGAGCTCACTCCTGAGCTCCGTCCCCGGCGTCCGCTCCTCGGCACTATGGGAGTGACATCATTAAGTCACTCCCATAGTGCCCTGCGGGACCCGGAAGACGGAGGGAGCTCCGTCCTCCGGCTGCCGCCGGGGGTTTGAATAGGGGCCGGGCGCCCGCTGGTAACACACTCAGCGGGTGCCCGGCAGATGGAGGGTGCAGGGGGTGCGACCGCACCCCCTGCACCCTCCGTAGTTACTACTACTGCCCCCGTCGCCCCCGAGCTACCCAGCGCCTCCAAGCCACCGCGGGGGCTGCGGGGGCAGTAGTTACGCCACTGTGTCATGTATAAATTTTGTCAAAAGCCGAGGGCTTAACAGCCGCCAATTTAAGGAGTTATTGAATGATCATGACTCTGAGTACGGTGATCTTGTTTATCACTGTGAAGTCCAGTGGCTGAGTCGCGGGAACATGCTCATGAGGTTTTACGAACTGCGGGATGAAGTCAAGCAGTTCATAGATATGAAGGGAAAACCTGTCAGGGAACTCAGTGATAGAAAGTGGCTGTGTAATCTAGCATTCATGGTGGACATTACCAAGTACTTCTCTGAGCTGAACATCAAGCTGCAGGGACTCAAATGTGAAATCATCTGAAACTAAATTAAGGCTGTGGAAAGTGCAATTAGAAAGGAATAACACGGTGCATTTCCCCACTCTGGAAGGACAAAGGCCCTCATTCAGAGTCTCTCGCAAGATGCGATCGGTCGCTTGCAAAAAGGGTCTGGGTATGCAAATCAAGCGATCGCTCTTTGCGCTGTAAGGACGCCCTCTATGTCTAAGTGAGCGACGGCAGTTAGCGTACGCTGGACTGTAAAACCTCCCACCTGTCACTCGCAGCACAGGTCATCTCTGATAAGAGTCTGATTAATCGTGAACATCGAGGGCCATCGGAGCTGCTCGCAGCACTTGGGGTTGACCTAACTTACACCAAGCACTGTGAGCAGCTCAGGCTAAAAAACAACCAAGTCACGTGTGCAGTGACGTTACTTTGCTAATTATGCACACCCATTAAACGCCGTTCTGACGGTCAGACACACCGGCGTTCGCACATCCACACTCCCGTTCACAAGCACCTTCCCCTGTTACCACCCACAAACGGCACTATTTGTCACTCAAAGCAGCGACCTGAAAGTGGCTTGCGAGCTAGCAAAATGAGATCGCAACAAATGACTTGCGCACGCATACTGCGAATTATACGCATGCACAGATGTGCGATTATCGCTGCCAGCGAGCGTGCCCTAGCGAGAGACTCTGAATGAGGTCCAAATTCCTTCTACGACACTCAAATATGCTGGTGAATGTGCAAAACTAATTGAGGCATTTGATGAACATTTAAGGACGTGAAAAGTAAACAAATGGAATTGAATATCTTTGCTACACCTTTCAATGTGGAACCGGCTGATGTGCCTGATAACCTCCAACATGAAATCATTCAGCTGCAAAGCGATGATGAGCTGAAAGCTAGATACCACAACCTTCCACTGCTTGAGTTCTATAAACGTTATATAAGCAATGCTGAATTTCCCACTTTGAGGAGACATGCATTGAAATATGCATCACAGACCCGGTCGCGAGCGCTGAGGGCTCGCAACCGGGTCGATGGTGGCACAGAGTGCATTCGCATGACTGAGCCGGCTCCGTCGTGTGCACGCTCGAGACCCGGATAGCGGCGGGCAATCCGTCGCTCCCGGGTCTCGTACCAAAGGGGGCGTGCTGTCGATGTTGAGTGACAGCATGCCCCCTTTGGTGGGCGGGCCGGGGGAGTGGCTGCCCAAATGGAGGCCTCCGTTTGGGGGAGGCCCCACTGACAGAGCCGAAATCTCTCTGGGGCTTGCGGCAACGAGACCCTACCACAAGGGTCACCACAGCTATGCGAGCGGCCAGGAGGCCGTTCTAAAAAAAAAAAAAGACTGGCCCTGATTCAGAGCGAGCGCTCTGTCAGAGTGTCCGGCTCTGAATTAGGGCCTCTTTTCGGAACAACTTACTGCTGCGAGCAGTTCTTTTCAAATCTAACCATCGCAAAGAGTCGACTGCGCTCCAGACTGACCGACGCAAACCTAAAAAAAACAGTTGCGAGTAGCAACATCAGCAATACCAGCTAACATCACACGCCTCACCAAAGAGAAGCAGTTCCAGCCATCGCATTAAGAGTGAGTTCATACAGTTTTTAACCAAATATAGGAGGCTAAGTTTTAAGTTAATCATTTTGTATGGCCCCCGAATGATTTTCTAAAAATCCAAATGGCCCTTGGCAGAAAAAAGGTTCCCCACCCCTGGTCTACAGGCTTCCAGCATCCACTCCAAACCTCACCTGCAGAGGGCGCATATCCCTAGTGTGTATTTTACATTTGGACTATTCCACAGTGTTCCTGATACTAACACATCAAGCACCATTTTTTACTTGTTCTAGGTTTCAGTTGTGTTATTGCAGCAGTCAGGTAGTACACCAGTTTCCTAGTAATTACTCTGCTCCTTGCTATTCAGTATCCTGTGAGTAAAGCTTATGAGCAGTGGCGTAAGTTCATCCCAGTCGTCCAAAGGCAGTTTAGAGTTTGCCGCACCCCCCCCCAAAAAAAATGGGAAAATAAATATTGTGCACATATATATATATATATATATATATATATATATATATCAAACACACTAAATTAGAATATGTGAATATGTTTCTATTGGGCCTATTTACTGAAGCAAATTTGCTGGAAGCCCCCCGAAAACAGGTTTGTGGGAGGTATCCGCAAATTTCCAGCATCCCCTTAATGTATCTAGGGGGAAACCGCAGCAGATATCAGCTGCTGTCCCTCTTTATCACTCAGAAAAGCAGCCCCCATAGGTTCCAGTATGATATGGGGTTCGCAGACTCCAGGTCTCCATGTTGATCCCATACTCTGCTGTAGTGGGACCCAGTCCACACTGTATAATGCTGGGGTTGGTTGAGAATTTTGAGAGGGCCACACAGCCACATTATTTACAGATCTTCTCCCATTTATTGGGTATCTGCATCTAGTACACATGCTGTAGAAACACACTGAAATAAGATCGGGGGGTGTTCAGATAGATGGTAATAGCCATGTGCAGCTTGCTTCCTTGACACTTCTGCAAACATATATTTGTTTGCACAAAAGTCATGCTGAATGTCAACCAGTCTCATAGAAACATAGAATTTGACGGCAGATAAAAACCACTTGGCCCATCTAGTTTGCCCCATTTTTAAACATATTGTTACCTCAACCCTTATTGATCCTTTCTTCTGAAGGATATCCTTATGTCTATCCCATGCATGCTCTACTGTCTTAGCCTCTACCACCTCTGATGGGAGGCTATTCCACTTGTCCACTACCCTTTCTGTGAAGTCATTTTTCCTCAAATTTCCCCTGAACCTACCACCCTCCAGTTTTAGAACATGTCCTCTTGTTCTAATGCTTCTCTTTCTTTGAAGAATGTCTCCTTCCTTTACCTTGTTAAAACCCTTTATATATTTAAACGTTTCTATCATGTCCCCCCTTTCCCTTCTCTGCTCCAAACTATACATATTAAGATCTTTTAGTCTTTCCTGGTACGTTTTGTGGTATAGACCTTGCACCATTTTAGTTGCCCTTCTTTGTACAGTCTCTAATGTATTAATATCCTTCTGGAGATATGGCCTCCAGAATTGAACACAGTATTCGAGATAAGGACATACCAATGACTTATACAGTGGTATTATCACTTCTTTCTTTCTGCTACTGATTCCTCTCCCTATGCAACCAAGCATCTGACTTGCCTTCCTCATTGCTTTGTTACAATGTTTGCTTGCCTTTAAGTCACCTGAAATAGTGACTCCTAGATCCCATTCCTCTTCAGTACTTTCCAGTATAGTGCCATTAATACTATATTTAGCCTTTGGATTTTTGAGACCCAAGTGCATGATCTTGCATTTTTTGGCATTAAACTGTAGTTGCCACGTTCTTGACCATTCCTCTAGTCTACCTAGATCATCAATCATTTGTTTTACCCCTCCTGGTGTGTCTACCCTGTTGCATACCTTTGTGTCATCTGCAAAAAGGCATAGTTTCCCTTCAATACCATTTGCAGTGTCACAAATAAAGATATTAAAAAGCACTGGTCCAAGTACAGATCCCTGAGGTACTCCACTGGTAACATTTCCCTCTTGAGACTGCACTCCGTTTACTAAAACCCTCTGTTTCCTATCCTCTGATGGGAGCCAGGGGTGTATCTAGGGATCCAAGTGCCCCTGGCAATGTAATGGTCTGGTGCCCCCCTCCCCCCCATGCAGTGCCCCCAGTAGTAATCCCTCCGATGCTGCATTGCCCCCAGTAGTAATCCCCCATATGTTGCATTTCCCGCAGTAGTAGTTCTCCCTATACAGTGCCCCCAATAGTCCCCCATATGCTGCTTTGTCCCCAGTAGTAGTCCCCCCTATGCTGCATTGCCCCCAGTAATAGTCCCCCCCAAAACAGTGCCCCCAGTAGTAGCCCTCCCTATACAGTACCCCCAGTAATAGTCCCCCCCTATGCTGCATTGCCCCAAGTAGTAGTCCCCCTTATTCAGTGGCCCAAGTAGTAGTCCTCCCTATACAGTGCCCCCAGTAGCAGCCACCCCCTATACAGTGCCAGGCTTACACACACTTACACATACACACACGAAAAACCAAAAACACAATTTACCTGATCCCCGCTCCTGACGCGTTCGCCGCTGTCCGCTCCAAATCCTGGCTCTTCTCTTGCACTTTGGGGAAAGACGTCATGACGTCTCTCCCATCACCCACTGCGGAGGGAGCCGGAAGACTGAGCTCGTAAGTGAGCTCCAGCCGGCTCCCTCCGTGGACGAAGCAGCAGCCAATGAGTCTCTCTGACTCTCATTGGCTGGCTGTTATAACACACAGCCACAGCTGGCGGCTGTGTTTGTAAACTGTGTAGGGCAGACCGCTCTTACTGCAGTCTGCCCTACACTTGTGGGGCCGGGGGACTAGTGGGGGTAGTCCACCCCTTGGCTGCTGGCAAACGGTGCCCCCCCTATGGTCAGCACCCCTGGCGAGTGCCATCCTGGCCAATGGGTAGATACGCCCTTAATGGGAGCACCCCTCATGCTTGTTGTTAACAGTATGGGCCAAATGTAGTAGGGTGCCTGTTTTAGCAACAGTACGAACTCGCACCTTCTCACATTTTTTAAAGGTGCGAGTTTGTGCTATTACTTGCAAATTCAATAGCCTGTGAACTTTTCAGCTCGAGGCTACTCCATTTGTTTGTTTAGGCGAGTTGTTCCCTAGTTAAACTGACACCTTTTAATGCGACTAGCATTAAAAGGTGCGAGTTTTAGAGAAGCCATCACAGATCAGTGAGATCCGTGATGGCTTCTGTCTGTATATCTCCACAAGGTTAATTGAGTTTAATCTTGTGGTTACATCATTGATACAGCATGTGTATCATTGATACAATGTTGCAACATTATATCAATGATGTAACCACAAGATTAAACTCAATTAACCTTGTGGATACGATATAGCGGTTCCCATCATAGACTTCAATGGTGAATTCGCACCATAAAAGTCTAAGGGGAACACAGGCTGACCGCTGTTGAATTTGTAAATAAACCTTTTAATACATTCCTGCCTATAAACCTCTAAGATTCACCTGCCTAGAACCTCTAAGACAAAACCTGCCTATACCTTCTGAAACCACAAGATGTCGCTAATTAGCGCTGTGTTTGATTATACCATTAATGAAATACTGAGACAGTTGAATAGCGGCACAAAGCGCTAAAGATTATTATTCAGGTAAAAGTACAGATGTTACAACGCTATGATCTAATAATGAGCGCAAATAAATTGTACAAACATTAGGTCATAAGGTACAGTTAATATACATGAAATGGTTATTAAAGATCAAAATACAATGAGCAATATGAGACAGGGAGACAGAGGACAGAGAGACAGAGAACAGAGAGAGAGAAAGAGAGACACATTAAAATACAATGAGAGATATATCAATGTCTGCTGAGAGCACATGTTCAAGATGGCTGGTGATGGTGTGTGTTTGTGTGTGTGTGGGGGGTTGGGAATGCTTCCTGCCCTATTGTCCAAACCGCATGGTCTACAAACAAACTCCATTATGAAGCTACCTCATTGAAATCTCCCATAATGCCATAGTTAATTAATTATGCAAGCTGGATATCATATGCCAACACATCAGGCAAACACTGCACCATTTAATATTCCAACATGTACAACACAAGCTGATTCCAATATACAACAATACCATCCTACAACAGACCTCATCCAGAACCCACTAGACCGTGGGGAGGGGGAAGGGCTGAAGCACATGCTCTTCCTTTGTTTGCAAGCCTCATGATCCCTAGGCAAACTCCAATTTGAAAACTCACATTAAGTTGTAACTCTGTAAATCATACATCCATCAATGATCACAATTATAATAAAGACAATATACCTATCTGACCCATACAACACCATAACTGGGTAGAATTATAATTTCCTTTGTTCACCCCACATGGAAGTAGCCATCTCTAATAAACTGCAGACAATATACCTATCTGACCCACACAGCAATTACTTATGACCATTCAAAGCTGTTATTAATTCAACTTCCATAATATATAACTGATACCACCCTATGATTACATTCATGAGTACACAACATATACCAAGCCTATCTCTCCCAAGCAGAGATATTGTTCAAGCACATGGGAAGGCCCTAACACAGAGGACATGGGAAGGCCCTAACACAGAGGACATGGGAAGGCCCTAACACAGAGCACATGGGAAGGCCCTAACACAGAGCACATGGGAAGGCCCTAACACAGAGCACATGGGAAGGCCCTAACACAGCTCACCAGAGGATCTCAATCAACCAGCATCAATCATTTACAAATATTACAAAAACTCCATAATCAATCCCTTTCCTGCATGCTGATAACAGACTATTGTACCCTACACTGTAGATGAAAAGTACAGATTAGATAACATATCATCCACTGTATGCTAACACAGACTCATGAATATCCTTAGAAAGCTACAAACCACACACCATGCTAAGCTAATAACAGATTAACACCAAAAATAGCTACAGACACCCAAATAGGCTAAATATTGCACAATTTATACTTAGTAGAAAAGAGAGGGGGGTTTAACCCCCAATTGTTCCTCAGCACACTGAATAATACTAGCAACAATATATGAACACTATATGGTAATAGAATTTCAGAGATATTAGTTGCACGCATTTGCAAATACATGGGATGCTGCTAGGCCTCGTCAAGGCTTCTCTGTCACTAGCAGTCCCTACACTAAATGGTTCACGTTCGGGGCGCAGAGCACCCCAAAATAACGGCCTGCTCAGGACCCCCCCAGGGCATCACACGAAAAATGGAAAAAGAGTGACAGTGCAGTGTAAAGTATAGAAGTGTGCAAGTAATTACAAAGTGTTAAGGAGTTAAAATATATGTGAAAAATTACATGAATATTAAACAAACATATAAAAAGGTGATGTGAAGAGTAACTATTTGTATTAAGTGGTGATGCCCTCAGGAGGCCCAGCTAGAGCAGCCTCAGGGGCCCTACACCCAAACGCTCACCCCAAATGTAATGTATGCCAAATAAAGCCTCATAATAAAGGCACATATATATTTTTGGCAAATGTAAGGCCTCATGATAAAGGCACATACATAAATGCATCCGAATTGAGAGCCAGCTTACCTGGGAGTCACCCCTGGGAACTCCAACTAGCACTTCTAGAACCAGCATGCCCTGCTAATGCTGGCTCATTCATGCATCTCATAACCACAAACAAAGAAATGGCAGCTGCTCAATCAATCTGGTAGTACTTTTTTCAGGTGCATGAAAGGGAGGGGTCATACCAAGTAGAAAAGAGAGGGGGGTTTAACCCCCAATTGTTCCTCAGCACACTGAATAATACTAGCAACAATATATGAACACTATATGGTAATAGAATTTCAGAGATATCAGTTGCACGCATTTGCAAATACATGGGATGCTGCTAGGCCTCGTCAAGGCTTCTCTGTCACTAGCAGTCCCTAAACTAAATGGTTCACGTTCGGGGCGCAGAGCACCACAAAATAACGGCCAGCTCAGGACCCCCGAAAGGGCATCACACGAAAAATGGAAAAAGAGTGACAGTGCACCTGAAAAAAGTACTACCAGATTGATTGAGCAGCTGCCATTTTTTTGTTTGTGGTTATGAGATGCATGAATGAGCCAGCATTAGCAGGGCATGCTGGTTCTAGTAGTGCTAGTTGGAGTTCCCAGGGGTGACTCCCAGGTAAGCTGGCTCTCAATTCGGATGCATTTATGTATGTGCCTTTATCATGAGGCCTTACATTTGCCAAAAATATATATGTGCCTTTATTATGAGGCTTTATTTGGCATACATTACATTTGGGGTGAGCGTTTGGGCGTAGGGCCCCCGAGGCTGCTCTGGCTGAGCCTCCTGAGGGCATCACCACTTAATACAAATAGTTACTCTTCAAATCACCTTTTTATATGTTTGTTTAATATTCATGTAATTTTTCACATATATTTTAACCCCTTAACACTTAGTAATTACTTGCACACTTCTATACTTTACACTGCACTGTCACTCTTTTTCCATTTTTTGTGTGATGCCCTGGGGGGGTCCTGAGCTGGCCGTTATTTTGGGGTGCTCTGAAAAAAGAACTACCAGATTGATTGAGCAGCTGCCATTTTTTTGTTTACAATTTATACTTAGCTATAACCCAGAGGAACTGAGACCCATTTTCCGTTGTCTTGTGAGAGAGTGAACCTCTCTCTCTTCCAAAATCTGCAAGCGTGTCTGCTGGCTGTGTGTTCTCAGAATGTGCATGCTATGTTCCCGCCCCCTTTTACCTGTGAGGTCATCAGAAAGGGAGTATCCTTTTGGTTACCTGAACTACTGCTAATTAAATCCTAGTCCCAGTTAGCTATCTCTATTGATTAGACTGGAATAACCAGTCCTTTGGACAAAAATGTAAACAAGCCTACACAATGTCATTGTTCTTTGGTAAGGGTTAGAAATCTGTTACAGGGCATTTATTGGACAATTTCAAATGGATACAAAAGGTCTCCAACCTCCCTTTGCATCCCCCACATGCAAATCTAAGCTGCTATTTACAACATTTCAAATAGTTATTCTCTCTAACATTCATATTTCATAGCCGCATGTTCTGATCTTCATATTGATGTCACCGGAACGCTGTGGAAACAGAGTAGATCAGTACGGTTCACACACAGTCCAATTGTCATTTACTAAGCCATAGTTACAGAAAACATTAATTTCTTTATATACTGACATTGCGTTTAAACCAAGTAATAATTATCCTTTTTGCGTTACGGGACCATTGCTTTTAAATGTATGTATGCGGGGAAAACACCACTGCCTTGCTGTTGCTCAAATATAAGTCTGTGGTGATTTTAATATGTTGGAAAGTTATTTTATGTATTCTGAACACTGTCGGTATGTGTTTGGGGAAGATTGTTAAAAAGCTGTTCGTGCTACTTTTAGCAACTTTGCACTGTGGTTTGTGTACTATGTATTTTTGACAAAATGGCACTTGTGTAAGCTTTCTTTTCTAAAATGGAGTCTTGCTGCCATTCACAAGATGGCGTCGTGCAGGTTTTCCTGATTGCAAACAGATTCTGTTTTACCCAATTATCCGGTTTCGACAGTCCACCCTTTGATAGCCAATCAAGCGCTATCACAACCTATTCTGAATCTGTTTAGCCATGCATGAGAATATACCGTTCAATGTTATTATGGTATGACACAGTGTGGTCATTTGAACCATTCAGATAATGCGTCTCCGGGAGGGACATAAAACTGCCCTTATACGCACACCGCGGATCCTTAAGGGATCATGGGAAAGATGTGGGGATGCACCTATCCTATAAGGGGAGCCTTGGAAGGGGTTGGGACTGCATTACCTAAGATGATTTAAAACAACATAAACATTATATTTATGCATGACCACTCAAATTCAGGTTACCTTAGCATAGGGTATGTTCTTAATCAGGGTTATAATACAATTAATTATTACTGTACTATGATTAGTCAGACACTCCCCTGATTGGCATATCTCTCCTCCTTTCGACTCCTCTGCATCAATGCCGACATCAGCTCCCATTGTCTGTATCAGTCCCCCATCACCGAAACCAGGAATCCCCGAGCAACTCAGGATGGTGAAAACTCTGAAAAAGAATACAAAAATGAACACAGCGGACTGGTCCATTGCTGCAACACTGATCTGCAATTTCTTTAGCTCAGATAGCTCACAGTCACCTTTTAATCTCCCCGGCACAAGCTCGCAATCGACAGGTCCATGCTATCGGCCTCATCTCCGCCTTGTATCTCCCCCGGTAGATTAATCCTCCCTGTATTTGGTGGAATGGACTCTGGTATCTTAGTCGGCCACCCTTTGAGGATGTAGAATTTTGTTAACACGTCGGATATGGTTCTATCCCCCAATCAATCAGGCAATCTGAACACAAGAAATTATTAGATCAAATGAATTTTTCTCCAGGTTTAACATCATTACAGTTTGCTTCAGGCATGTTAGTAAATAACACTTCAATTCCTGTTGTTCTTACACATTGTCATGAGAACCTGCACAGTAACCTCATAATATTTTCACATGAGGCTACCTGGCAAACAGTATCTCAACGGGAGACAGACAGGTGGTCTGGGATGATCTTGATACTAGTACCTATCACCTTACACATGTTGTAAAAGATATTACTTGTGAAATGAGTATCCCTTCTATTACTAATTCTAAGGATACTGTATTGATACAAAAATTCCTGCAATAAAAAAATTCTGTTATAAATGTCTATGGTTCTATTGTTTGCTTGGCCCCTGGGTAGGGCAGTACTTCAACCTTAGCCGAGTATGGCTGTCGTATGTCTTTGGCAGCCTTGCGTCCTGTATGTGAAAGATAAAGCACAACAGTTTAATATCATTTAAACATACGGGCTGAAAAGATTTTAAACAGTTCTATAAGGCTTTGGCAAACAATACTGGGTTAGTCCCTGGGACCCTGAGGCTTTCGTGTCTATGTGCAGTGTACCTCTCTCTTATATGGAAGCAAGAGGGCACTGGTAGTTGGGGTATGAGAGGGAGAAAATAAACAATAGTTAATCTACCCCACTCTGGATCTCTCTTTTCTTTTTTTTTTTTTTTTAGCTTAAGAGAGGGTATAAGTGGTTAGTTACATTTTTATGGGTTTTCACATTGACTGTACCTACACCCCCATCCGCATATGACGGTAGTGGTGCGCGTGAACCATCTGTACTTCCTTCCACAACGCTACAGTGCCGCACGTGCTCGCTATTTTGTAGCTCGCACGCATTGCAATTCAACGCTGCGGGTTTATTCTCTGGTAATGTGCTCACGACGCTAGTTTGCGTCGTTTGCACATTGTTAAGCCACGCATCCCCTTCATGCTGCCACAGTTTTAAACAAAATACTTAATCTTTTTCTCTCAGGATCGCACCATACTGATGTGATCCTGGACATTGTCTAACACATTTTTATCAAAACCACCAATTCTGGGAAACGGTCTAACACTCATTCTCATCATATTAAACCATATATCACAATACCTTATTGCATAAGTACCGTACTTAGTATGCATGATACGACGGGCCGATCTGATCGGCGCTTCCATTAGCAGCACATCATTGCCTAACATTTCTACTGTTTGCGTGGCTCCCATTCTGAGACAACTCCTACGCTTTTCAATAAAAATTTAAGCTGGTGAAAGACAATCAAGATACTTTCACTTACCTGTGAACGATTTAAGTCGGCAGCGCCCACACACCTGGATAAGATTTCGTAAGGCAACTTCCACACCTAGATAAGTTTTGACACAGGCAACTTCCAGACCCGGATAAGCTTTAGTAAGGTAACTTCCAGACCTATGAGAGTTTATATGTCGGCCACTCTCACGCACCTCTATACAACAAAGACAACATGTACACCTGTTACTGTGTTTAGAACGGTAAAGCTGCATACCGAGCGACTAGGCTAACCCTTGCACCTAGCCCTTAAGGATCATACGATACCCTTAACTTTAGGGAATAAATTACCCCTACCAACAATACACTCACTGTTACACACTTTTTCTCTGCGCAGAAAATAAACGTTTAACCCAGATATTGGTAGATAGAAAAAAATTTAAACCTCAATGGCTTTGTTCAAACATGTGGCAGCAGAACCGGAAGTGCGTATACGCTATTGTGCGACCGGCCGCATACACAATTATGCGACTACCACACAAGCGTATAATGATTTTTTTAACTGCGTACGCAAAAATGCGTCTCAGCCGCATACTCAATACTGCGGCACCCCTCTAAACGTAAGGTTCTATCAACAGAGAAAAAAAACCTTTTTTTTTTCCTCTCTTGTCCCTGGATTCTGATCAGCGCTTCCTCTACACAATAACCGGCAGTACACTCTCAGCAACACTGTGGTAATGAAAGACTAATGCGGCTCTCAAAAGGCGCATCCACCCTTTTGCTGAGAGAGAACTGACCGAGTGTTACCGTGTATCAGATAACGTGATAAACGGATGAGCCCCCACTGTTGAATTTGTAAATAAACCTTTTAATACATTCCTGCCTATAAACCTCTAAGATTCACCTGCCTAGAACCTCTAAGACAAAACCTGCCTATACCTTCTGAAACCACAAGATGTCGCTAATTAGCGCTGTGTTTGATTATACCATTAATGAAATACTGAGACAGTTGAACAGCGGTCCAAAGCGCTAAAGATTATTATTCAGGTAAAAGTACAGATGTTACAACGCTATGATCTAATAATGAGCGCAAATAAATTGTACAAACATTAGGTCATAAGGTACAGTTAATATACATGAAATGGTTATTAAAGATCAAAATACAATGAGCAATATGAGACAGAGGACAGACAGACAGAGAACAGAGAGAGAGAAAGAGAGACACATTAAAATACAATGAGAGATATATCAATGTCTGCTGAGAGCACATGTTCAAGATGGCTGGTGATGGTGTGTGTTTGTGTGTGTGGGGGGGGTTGGGAATGCTTCCTGCCCTATTGTCCAAACCGCATGGTCTACAAACAAACTCCATTATGAAGCTACCTCATTGAAATCTCCCATAATGTCATAGTTAATTAAATATGCAAGATGGATATCATATGCCAACACATCAGGCAAACACTGCACCATTTAATATTCCAACATGTACAACACAAGCTGATTCCAATATACAACAATACCATCCTACAACAGACCTCATCCAGAACCCACTAGACCGTGGGGAGGGGGAAGGGCTGAAGCACATGCTCTTCCTTTGTTTGCAAGCCTCATGATCCCTAGGCAAACTCCAATTTGAAAACTCACATTAAGTTGTAACTCTGTAAATCATACATCCATCAATGATCACAATTATAATAAAGACAATATACCTATCTGACCCATACAACACCATAACTGGGTAGAATTATAATTTCCTTTGTTCACCCCACATGGAAGTAGCCATCTCTAATAAACTGCAGACAATATACCTATCTGACCCACACGGCAATTACTTATGACCATTCAAAGCTGTTATTAATTCAACTTCCATAATATATAACTGATACCACCCTATGATTACATTCATGAGTACACAACACATACCAAGCCTATCTCTCCCAAGCAGAGATATTGTTCAAGCACATGGGAAGGCCCTAGCACAGAGGACATGGGAAGGCCCTAATACAGAGCAAATGGGAAGGCCCTAACACAGAGCACATGGGAAGGCCCTAACACAGAGCACATGGGAAGGCCCTAACACAGCTCACCAGAGGATCTCAATCAACCAGCATCAATCATTTACAAATATTACAAAAACTCCATAATCAATCCCTTTCCTGCATGCTGATAACAGACTATTGTACCCTACAGTGTAGATGAAAAGTACAGATTAGATAACATATCATCCACTGTATGCTAACACAGACTCATGAATATCCTTAGAAAGCTACAAACCACACACCATGCTAAGCTAATAACAGATTAACACCAAAAATAGCTATAGACACCCAAATAGGCTAAATATTGCACAATTTATACTTAGCTATAACCCAGAGGAACTGAGACCCATTTTCCGTTGTCTTGTGAGAGAGTGAACCTCTCTCTCTTCCAAAATCTGCAAGTGTGTCTGCTGGCTGTGTGTTCTCAGAATGTGCATGCTATGTTCCCGCCCCCTTTTACCTGTGAGGTCATCAGAAAGGGAGTATCCTTTTGGTTACCTGAACTACTGCTAATTAAATCCTAGTCCCAGTTCGCTATCTCTATTGATTAGACTGGAATAACCAGTCCTTTGGACAAAAATGTAAACAAGCCTACACAATGTCATTGTTCTTTGGTAAGGGTTAGAAATCTGTTACAGGGCATTTATTGGACAATTTCAAATGGATACAAAAGGTCTCCAACCTCCCTTTGCATTCCCCACATGCAAATCTAAGCTGCTATTTACAACATTTCAAATAGTTATTCTCTCTAACATTCATATTTCATAGCCGCATGTTCTGATCTTCATATTGATGTCACCGGAACGCTGTGGAAACAGAGTAGATCAGTACGGTTCCACACACAGTCCAATTGTCATTTACTAAGCCATAGTTACAGAAAACATTAATTTCTTTATATACTGACATTGCGTTTAAACCAAGTAATAATTATCCTTTTTGCGTTACGGGACCATTGCTTTTAAATGTATGTATGCGGGGAAAACACCACTGCCTTGCTGTTGCTCAAATATAAGTCTGTGGTGATTTTAATGTGTTGGAAAGTTATTTTATGCAACACTGTCGGTATGTGTTTGGGGAAGATTGTTAAAAAGCTGTTCGTGCTACTTTTAGCAACTTTGCACTGTGGTTTGTGTACTATGTATTTTTGACAAAATGGCGCTTGTGTAAGCTTTCTTTTCTAAAATGGAGTCTTGCTGCCATTCACAAGATGGCGTCGTGCAGGTTTTCCTGATTGCAAACAGATTCTGTCTTACCCAATTATCCGGTTTCGACACCGCACACAGCCAATCAGTGAGCTGCTCCGACGGAGATGCCCGCTGATTGGCTGGCGGCTTCTTCAATGACGGGGCACATGTGTGCCCCGGTCATTTACGCGGAGTAATGGTATGTGGAAACCCATACCTTTGCTCAGTCCGGCATGGTATTGGGTACCCTCGTTTTGTTGTTTTAACCCCTGGAATGCCTACTTGGTCAAGTGGACACAATCTACGCACAGGAGAGGTGAGTATGGATTTTTTTCCAGGTACCCCTATGGATTACTTTGGATACTAGGTGAGCATGTGTGAGTGTCCAGGTATGTTTTATTAAACTTTTACTTTCATGGTGTGTTTGTTTTTTTACGTATTTCTTTAGTTGTGGAACTACAAGTGCCAGCGGGCCTGTAATGCCACGCATGCTGGTATTTGTGGTTCTCCAAATACCAGCACGCGGGAAGGCTTGCTGATACTTGTGGTTCTACAACTAAAGGCAATATTTAAACCTTTATTTTACACAAAACACTAACACTATCAACCCGTCACCCACCGCCCTAGGGTGCTGGGGATAGCCCCGGGCTATCAGTCTAGGCCTGGGGTGCCCCGGAGAGGGGGACCCCTTTATTGGAGGGGTCCCCAACTCCCCAGAGATCCCCGCCCTGGGCTGACTAGCGGTCAGAGGTAATGCTTTGGCCAGGGAAACCGGTGAAAGGTTTTCCCTGGCTGTGGCATTACCCCACCGATAGAAAGAGTTCGATGCTGGTTTTGGAATTTTATGGGGACCCTTACTCGTTTTGTCCCCTGATTTTCCAGAACCAGGACCAGCTCAACAAAGCCCTGTGCTGGTTCTTAATATACAGGGGGCCCCCTACGCATTTTGGCCCCTGTATTTTTAGAACCAGGACAGGCTTTATAAAGCCCGGGGTTGGTTATGCTTTTGGGGAGGGGGTGCATGTAATTTTTTAAATAATTAAAAACCTTTTCCATAAGTACACACAGAAACATACACGTATCTCATGGATATGTGCATGTTTCTGTGTTAAGGGGCCTATCCATTAGCAGATGAATTGAACGACTGAACGATATATCGCTCAGTCGTTCAACTTATCTGCTAATGGATAGGCCCTGAACGATGATAGATGTGCACTCCCACGGCCGATAAATTTTATCTTTCGTCTCCCCAACATGTTGGTCGATTATCGCATATCGCTGCCAGATATTAGAAATATCTGGCAGTTTATATGCGGTAAACGATGAACGATATTAACAGCAGCTACAAAGCACTGGAGAGAAAATAAATCCACTCCCTGAATGATGTCATGCAATATCGTTCATCTTTCGTCTTTTGCAAAAATCTGTCATGTACATGACAGATAATCTTTCAGCACAGCCACCAGAATTTTCAATAGATATCTTTTGTCTTTCATCGTTCAGAAAAACATCTGCTAATGGATAGGCCCCTTTTAATCTGACCTGCTCCGGATATACTCGCTAGCCTGAAGCAGGTCTATTATTTGGGGACTTTTGGTTATATTTTTTTTTTGTGAGTCTAAAACAGACACTCTATTACATTGGGCGAGTTGATTGTTTTCAATGTGAAAACATCTGAATGCGAGTTTGAGAATGGGGAGTTTTAGTAACTCTGAAAAATGCGAGTTTTAGTGAACTGACATCCTATTACATTGGAGAGTTGTGAAAAATTGTGAATTTAGCACCAAACTCGCAATTTACCAAAACTGACACCCTATTACATTTGGCCCTATGTGTATGTAACTGGCGCTGATTTATTGCATAATTTTGCAGCACTGTAAAGTACATGTTGGCACACACATTCTACAGTAAGGACACCTTTGAGCTCCTCTGACCCTGACGCTCAGCTGGAAAGTGTGCTCAGTCCTGTAGCTGACCTCAGTTTGCACACACAGTATTATTGGGCAGACAACACCACCACAACTGTGAGGGGCATAGTGGGTGACACTCTATGGGTAGGTTTCGGCAGCTGAGCTAACCGTTGCTGATTACATTACTCTCCAGGCAACAGCAGCAGTTGTGCAAGTTGATGTCACATGAAAGATGGCAGCAGCTCGGTTCAAGAACCCAGCGCTGCCCGGGTCCAAGGCAGACCTCGGAGGACATTGAAGCAATGGAGGAGGTGCCCCTTTAGCGCTGGCGCCTCCATTGCCTCCTGTAGTTCCACTTCTGCTTATGAGGAGAAGTGTCATTCATGTATCTAGTTTAACTCACTCCAGTTCATACCAGTCCTGTGCCCACAACAAATACTGAATCTGAAATACATTGAGAAAACAGGGTCTGCTATCATGGTATCCGGATAGAAGATCGACAATAAAAAGGTTGATAGTCAATAAGTCAACACCAAATGATAGACATGCAATAGATCGACAGGGACAAATGGTCAACATTGACAAAAAAGTCGACTGACAAAAAGTCAACAGAGCAAAAGGTCTACAGGTTCAAATGGTCGACCCAAAATTGGTCGACATGTTTTTTACCCAACATTTTTAAGGTGAGGGTTAGGCACTTGGGGTGTGGGTTAAGGTTAGGCTGCCAGAGGGGATGGTTAGTGTTAGGCACTAGGGTTAAGGTTAGGCACCAGGGGGAGGGTTAAAGTTAGTCACTAGGGGGAGGGTTAAAATTAGGGTTAAATTCAAGAAAAAAAAGTGTTGACCATTTGTATCTGTCAACCTTTAAACCCTGTTGGCCTTTTGTACCTGTCGATCTTTTGTGCTTGTCGGCTTATTGCATGTCAACCATTTGGTATCAACCATTTTACTATCAAACCTTTATATCACACCCGCTATCACTTTACATTTTTCTCTTCGCTTGCACAGTTTCTTACCGGAGCCTGTGTCACCGAAAGAGAATTTTGATACACACCTGCAAAAATATAATTTTTTTAATTGTCAAAAAGAAATGATGCTTATGAATGGAAAAATACAGCCAAAGATTCAGACAGTATTCCCTAGCCAACACTAGATGGTGCTTTATACTCAGAAAAAAAACCATATGCACAAAGACATAGTAATAACATGTAAGGATATAAGGAGCTGATTCAGACCCGATCGCTATGATGCGAACACTCGTAGCTGGCCAATAGTCGCTTTCTACGCATGCGTACGCATCGCAATGAGCGAGCACGAACCAGTGTGAAACATCAGGATGCGTTCGCTCGCTGCATATAGACTGCACAGCAGAGTGAGTAACCGGAGAAGCCGTTTGTGGGTGGTGACAGGGGCTGAGTGTCTCAACGCCATTTCAGAGGCGTGCATAATTAAAAGGCAGCGTCGAAGTATACGTCACTTGGCGGGATTTCACTCTGAAGTGATCACAGTGCTTGTGGCAGGGTATAGGCACCCTCAAGAACTGCGATCGCATCCGATGGTGTACGATGTACCAATGTTTTCATGCACTTTCAGGAGATGATGTGCGCAAGTGGGCGTCTTAAGAATGGCTGGTGGGCGTCTGCATAGGCTAAGTGATCGCACGCCAAGACTTAGTGGTCATGGTAATGCCTTGCCGTGCAATCATCTGCCTTGCTGGGCGTGCGCTGGATTTGCATATGCAGGGTGCGAGCGAACGAATCTAGCGAGTGGGTCTGAATGAGCTCCTAAGCGTTTATAATAACCAATGTACATTGATGGCACAATCCAAGAACAAAGTGAAAATTTCCCCTAAATTGTACTGAAAGATTTATGAATAAAGTAAGGTAGATCAATTTCATTGTAACCATTAATTTCTAATACTTAATACTTTCACTATCTTTAAATAAGTTATAAAATATCTGAATAAATAGTTTAAAAAAAATGTTGTTTTTTAACCTTCTGTAGATGCTGCATAGAAGTTACAATTAAGAATATATAAAGTGCAAAGCTTTTATTAGATTTCTATTTAGATAAGGTCCCGTGTGACACTGCACCCCTGTTAAAGTTACACTGCTTCTCTTTCATATCAGCACTCTGTGTCAGGTTACTGTGGTGGTATTATATATACTGAATAGAGTTACATTATGCATAGGTTTGCCTAATGATAACACATGCACGGTCTGTGGGCATATGTATCTGATACCAGGCCACTAGATTAGTAGTTTGCAGCAGCCACAATGAGTTAAGCTGGGTACACACTTTTACGATTGCAGGCTGATCGGGTAAAACTGTCCCGATCAGCCGTGCAGTCTGTCCCCAGTGTGATCTCCTGTCAGCTGTGTACACACTGTGCAGACATAGCACAGTGTGTACGGGCTTCTATGGGATCGGGAGGTCGACCCGATAAGTATTAAACCGTACGTAAGATGCGACCTCCCGATCCCGACCGTTGCAGGAGCGTTAAAAGCCATTTATCGGCTAACGCTCCTGCATCGGGACAGCATACACACTAAGGATTCTGGATTTGAACCTCTATACACTCCTGCCCATACCTTCTAATATCCTTCCTATATACCTCTAAGGATGACGCTATTTTGCAGTCATACAATAAATAAAGACTCCAGACCTTGAACCTGTGGTTCCAAAGCACAAAGTATTATTCAAGTAAAAGTACAGTCAGTTACACGCTATGATCTAAGTACAATTTAGCGCAAAGACATTATACAAACCCAAGTACAGTTATACATACGCATGCGCTCTGGAACAGATCCCGGCATCAGCAAGAAACCTCCGTCAATCAGCATTCAGCAAGAAGACTAGAAACCCAGGGTCAGAGCACACATATTTATACCCCCCAGAAATAGACAACACAATAGAGGAGTTTGTTGCTGATCCCATTGGTTCCCAGTGCGGGTGCATTTGTTACAGGGCATTTAACAGGTTGGTTCAAATGGACACAGAACAGCCTCTAACAGCTTGTTGCCTCCTCTATTTCCCCTGCATGCAAATCTAGGCTGTTGGTTTCACAAAAATACATTTTGGTTCTTTATGTCTTTACGGTCCATAAGTTGCGAACGCATGTTCCGATCTTCACACCGTTGATACCGGAAAGCTGTGGACAAAGTGCGGATCAGTATAATATCAAACACGGCTTACTTATCATGTATTAAACCTTAGATACCAAAATAGTCTTTATTTCACAGCATTTGTAATAAATGAATAAAACTTGGATCTTTTACTTTATAGCTATGGAACCTTTTGTGTAAGTGTGCATTATATAAGTATTAGGGATATGGGAAAAGACGCTAGTTAGGTTTATCTGATTTGGGGCAGATGTGCACGCATGCAGCTAATAAACAGCATTCGCACGCAGGATTGCATTCGCTACTGAGCGTCATGTTAGCAGCGCAACTGTGCGTAATGTGCGGTGTTTATGCATGAGATTCTATCTATGATGGACTTAACATATATATATATATATATATATATATATACATACTTACATATATACATACACACACATATCTCATTCCTTACTTACAGTTTCAAACTGCAATGCAAATGTGCTACCCCCAGCTGTGAAGCTGGGGCCATTCTGTCTGGGAGTGAGACTAAAACCTGTTTAGGGTTCAGAGAAATTCAATTGTGTAGATCAATGTCTGGGTTATATTACAATTGCCACAACTATACTTGTCTATATACAAGGATTCCCAATTTGTATGTAAAATACTCACAGTATTCTGGTGTATTGTCTATTCTATTTACTTTTCTCAGGAGGCTGCTTTTCTAGTTGTTTTTGGTAGATTATCAAAAACATTGCCATCTGTACTTAGCTCGTGAGTTGTAACTTAAAATGGTGCTGGTCGCAAAATGGCATCTTGCAGATTCTTATTTTTAAGATGGAGTCTAGCTGCTATTCGCAAGATGGTGTCGTGCACGCTAATTTTTACGCTGATTCCGTCTCAGCCACTAATCCAGCTTCGACAACACCTATACAATCCAACGGCCATTCTCTCGATATTGGATGAATGGCCCTATGATTGTATAGGTGTGTAACCAGCTTTAGGAATGGACCTGGATCTAGCTAATGATCAGTGGTGTAACTTCATCCCAGGTGCCCCCCCCACCCCCCAAATTAAAATTTACCACCCCCCATCACCTATGCCAGCCCCAGCTGCCACCACCCCCTATGCAGTTCCTTTTATATAGTGCCCTCAGTAGAGGTCCCCCTATGCAGTGCCCACCTATATAGTGCCCCCCAGTAATGGTCCCCCTATGCAGTGCCTCCAGTAATGGTCCCCCTATGCAGTGCCTCCAGTAGTGGTCCCCCTATGCAGTGCCTCCAGTAGTGGTCCCCCTTATGCAGTGCCCACCTATATAGTGCCCCCCAGTAATGGTCCCCCTATGCAGTGCCTCCAGTAATGGTCCCCCTATGCAGTGCCTCCAGTAGTGGTCCCCCTATGCAGTACCTCCAGTAGTGGTCCCCCTTATGCAGTGCCCCCAGTAGTAAGGGCCTCTGCAGTGCCCCAGTAGTAATGCCACCATTCTAAAGCTTAAAATGATCTGACACCTGTATTGACTTGAAGCATATAGAAGGTAATTAAGTCATTCATGTGCCTTTAATAACATATAATAGGTCTTAGTATTTAAGGGGGTTCAACCTTTGCACTATCACACCCCTCTGAAGAAATTCCTACTGGGAAGAAACGCGTTAGAGCATTGCTAAGATTGATACACAACAGTGCCTATTGCATGCAGCCATCCCTGAATGCTCATCCGCTACCAAGTGCCGCTTAATCCAAGCCGCTAACAGCATAATTGGCATGTATATCAAACGGCTTTGCATTTCAACAGATGCTGGAGTGTTGTTACTATTTCTAGCAACAAAGTAACTTTATTGGCTCCATTTGCAACTTCTGTATGGAACAATTTATTACTATTTCCATTTTTTGAGCAGAAGAATTCCCATTGTTAAACACCAAATCTACAGCGGTGTTTTTTCAATTTATAGTGGGTGATTGATTATGTCTTAACATTGGCTGTTGCAATTTAAACAGAGTAAATTGTGTATGTATTTACGAGTACATACCAAATAGTTACAAAATTATCATTATTTTTTAACACTGTTGTGGTGGATGTTTTTTTAATTTATTATTAATTTTTAATTCCTGTTATATTATATAAATTTGCATATAGATCATGCTTATCAACAGATATATTGCACATATTTATACATTTTAAAATATATATAAGAATATAATTAGATGTTTAATAAATGTAATTTTGTTTTATACATATGGGCATATTTCTTTATCTTTTATAATTTTTGTTTATTACTATTATTTTTTTCCCATCAGCGCTGTCCATTAATTTAGTTAATTAATTTCTCTTTTTGGTTTGCTACCATACGAGACAGCTGCAGAGGTATAAGTGATTATATTGTGATTCCATTCAGCGCCTGTGGCTATTTTGTTTACAAATCCAACACACGCAGATGTTGTGTCTTATAGGAGTGTCGCTAGAAGCAGCTACGTCAGGGGAAGAACTATGGAAGACAATGGAGGTGCCTGCCGCCGGGCTCCAGCTCTGAAGGGGCACTTCCTCCATTGTCCACAATATATTCATCCCACTTAGGGCTGTAACTATGTATCCAGAGTGTACCGTCATGGCCGCCCAATACATGGCACCTCTTCCCGGCACCTGAGAAGCTACCATACACTAGCGGAGAGCTCCATTTCAGACCATCAGCTGCTGCCTTCGTCTATCTATAGCCTGTTTGCATGCGAATTGCTTTATTACAGTATCAGCGGCTGTGACGGGGGGGGCACCAAATTATAACTTGCCTCCGGGCATCTGGGATGAATTTACACCACTGGGCTACGTACAGAGACACAGCAGCTTACATAGGAGGCCTTACTCAGATGGAGAAACTGCACCTGCCATTGGTAATGTAGCAACTTCAGATGCTGTGAATAAGCGTCTCAGTCCTTGTAAATTTGGGTGCAGGCTTGTACACCAAGGAAGAGATTTTTAGCAGCATAAAGACACAGACATAATTGCAGCAAACGATGCAAGAACACCTGCTTCTGCGTCAGTTTCAGAATCAGACCCTATATATATTGAAAAAGATGGATCCATACTAACTTCATAGAAATTCCTGTTTCTCCTCCCCTATTTTCTCTTCTTATTCCATCTCTCACTCCCCGTTCTCTCCTCCCCATATCTCTCCTCCCATCATTATTTCTCTTTCTCCCTCTGATATTCTTCACCCTCTTTCTCTGATCCTGATTCTTTGCCTCTTCCATCCCTTGTCTTGCTGTTTTCCCCTTGTCACTCTATTGTCCTTCTATGTCTATGTCTTTGTTTCCATTCTGTTCCTCTTTCTTTTTCGTTTTGTGTGATGGAGTGAGGGTGATTGTGTTACTTACGCTGGGCATTTACTATACAATTATTTGGCCGATCCACTCAATATCAACTGATCGGCCAGATAATTGTACACTGTTTTATGTATTTATTTATTTATTACCAGTATTTATATAGCGCACACATGTTCCGCAGCGCTTTACAGAGAATATTTGGCCATCCATTGCCCCAGTGGAGCTTACATTCCCTACCACAGACATACACACTTCGGTTAATTTTGTAGGGACCCAATTAACCTACCAGTATATTTTTGGAGTGTGGGAGGAAACCGGAGCACCCGGAGGAAACCCACGCAAGCACAGGGAGAATATACAAACTCCACACAGTTAGGGCTATAGTGGGAATCGAACCCATCACCTCAGTGCTGTGAGGCAGTAATGCTAACCATTACACCGTCTGTGCTGCCTGTTTACATGCTACTGATCAGGAAATATTGATTGGTCATACATGCCGGAGGGGGAGTTATGGGGAGGGTGATGGGGGGTTACAGGGAGGGTGAGGATGGGGACACTGAAGGGGGTTACAGGGAGTAAGGGCTGGGACACTGATGGGGAGTTCCAGGAAGGGTGAGGGCTGGGACACTGAGGGGAGGTTACAGGAAGGGTGAGGGCTGGGACACTGATGGGGAGTTCCAGGGAGGGTGATGGCTGGGACACTGAGGGGAGGTTATGGGGAGGGTGAGGGCTGGGACACTGAGGGGGGCTTACAGGGAGGGTGAGGGCTGGGACACTGAGGGGGGGTTACAGGGAGGGTGAGGGCTGGGACACTGATTGGGGGTTACAGGGAGGGTGAGGGCTGAGACACTGATTGGGGGTTACAGGGAGGGTGGGGGCTGGGATACTGAGGGGTAGATACAGTGATTATATATATTGTAATTGCAGGAGACCCGCACTCCCTGCACATATAAAGCTGTCTGTTAGTAGGTTAAAAAGCAACAGATTTAAAAGGAAAATAAATGCACATACTTACCTGATAGTGTTTGGTAGTGTCCCCTCTCCTGTTCAGGGTCCAGGAGATGCAGCTGTCGCATTGTGTCTCCTCCTGCTCCTGTATTAGCGCACTACTGCTCCTCTTCAGCACTTCCAGTTCTTCACACAAAGCTGGCAGGGGAGGGTCGCTGGTCTGGGAGGGGCCTCGGTCTGGGGGGGGCCGCAGTCAGGGGGCTGGGCCTGGTATGGCCACTGGCAGCAGGAAAATTTCCTGTATATCAGCAGTTCAAAAGATGTCAATATGGCCATGTGCAGAGGGCTGTGTCAGACCTTACCTTTTATTAGAGGTCCCGCTGGTCCACTAGTGTCTGCTGCCAGAACATGGCCAGTGGAGATCTTACATTTCTTAATGTGCAATAAATGTGTTCTCTGTTTTGGGAAAGACATTTTCTATAGCATCCATGCGGATGGCCAGACTGGCCCACTTGACCATCAGCCCTTCTGGCATTTGCCAGAAGTGCCAGAGGGCCAGTCCGGCCCTGGTTATAGCCATAATATTACTGCCATCATAGTTGGATCTGGAGAACACACGTTGGCACGTTACACTGACAATGTGCTTTTTACACTCTCCAAGACTTGTACCTCCGCGTACTTTTACAGGGACTTGAAATCTACAGTATCCTCTATAACTATAAAATTAACTTTGCATTGCAAGTTGTGAGATTTCACACAGAAAAACTTGCATGAACTCGCATTTCTTACACATGCGCATACTACAATTCACAAGCTATTACATAGTGTGAGTTTTAGAAGAAAATTGCATCATACTCACTGCAAATTTATGTGAGTCCATAGTTGCACCAAAACTCGGACTCCATTACATTTCCTCCCAGGAGTTCTAAAAACCGGATCCAGCAGGGCAAGAAGCAGCTAGGAATCCAGAGGATCTAGCACATGGCAGGCAAGAGACAAACACAATCCATCTTGACATCTGAAGTCCAGCACAGGAAACAATGACCCAGCAAAGAGTGCTGGAATCCAAATGTAATGAATGAATAATACTACAGTGACCAGTGCCAGTGGGATTTTACCTTTGTTTTAATCTATCAATTTTAAATCAGTGGTATTCTTTTCTTGTGTTCGTTATTTTGTATCTTCATGAGTACATTTTTTGTGCTGTTTGTAAGTACATACGAAAGTAATGGCAGCCACTAAGTTCATGGATGTGTAAACTATCCTGATAACTTTTGTTATGTATATGGTAAGCTCACACCAAAAAGTCAAAGAAAGCCTATTAGTGTCTTGATATCGAAGGCTTATAAAATGTTCTTTGACTGTGCTTTTATTGACCAGGATGAATTCTAGGAATCCCATATTTCTTGCTTAACCTGCACAGCTAATCTGACAGAATGGTTGAAAGAAATGGTATGGCATGAGCCTAAAGACCACTGTACTGACTGTTATTTTTGTCTAATTAGTATTGCATTCCAGTAGAACTAAATGCACTATCAAATAAACTAAAGTGTCTTCAGCGCTAAAACCTGTGCCTTATGGAGAAGAGCTGTCTGTTCCTGCACCATGTATGTGTACCAATGAATCAGGGACATCAAAGGAAAGCGAATCTGAAGTTACAGAAATTAGTGTCAACCCAAAACTCAAGATAAATCTCCTCACATCATAGAACAGGAAGAATTAAATGATTTGGTTCCTGACTTGAAACTGTCAAAACAACAAGCCGAACTTTTGGGTTCTAGGCTGCAACAGTGGAACCTTCTGGCTTAAGGTAATACAAATTTCAAGTTTGAGAATCAGAAACTTTTCTTTGGCCACTGATAATAATGGTTTAATGTTTAATGATTGAGTTTGATGTTCAGCACAATACTAGTGAGTGCCAACTGTTTATTGATTCCTCAAAGAGTAGTCTGAAAGCAGTGTTTCTCCATAATGAGAGCAAACTCCCTTCAGTGCCTCTGGCCTATACAGTGGACATGAAAGAAACTTATGAAAGTATGGAGGGAATCAAGTATAAGGATCATGGATGGAATCTTTGTTGTGACTTAAAGGTAGCTACACTGTTAGGTTTGTAAGGTGGATTCACAAACTACTGATGTTTTCTGTGTTTATGTTATAGCAGGGACACTCAGGGGTCTATTTACTAAGCAGTGTTAGGAGACAGAGTGAAAAGTGATAAGGTGCCAGCCAATCCGCTCCTAACTGCCATCTCACAGGCTGTGTTTGAAAAATGACAGTTGGGAGCTGATTGGCTGGCACCTTATCACTTTTCACTCTGTCTCCTAACACTGCTTAGTAAATAGTCCCCTAAAAATCACTGTATTACAAAAAATGGCCAGACAAAGAAACCTATGTTGCTGAGCACAAAAACATCAAGTACACTTCATTGGTTGAGCCACATAAAATCATTTTACCTCCAATTCAGATTAAGTTGGGTGGGCCTAATGAAGAATTTCATGAAAGCTATGGATAAAGAAGACCATGTCAGTTAAGGAAAAGTTTCCGAAGTTAAGCGAAGCGGAGCTAAAAGATGACATATTTGTTGGCCTCCAAATAACTGATTACGGCAGTGGTTCCCAAACTTATTTGAATCACGGCAGCCTAGTGTATCAGCATTGTTTTCATGGCACCCCTAAGATGAAAATTTGTTATTGAGAAATTCAGAAAAAAATATAGTAAAGTGAAGTAAATTGTGCTTACCTGTCAACCTTAGGTTCAGTTATGTAGTGGTGGACAGGTATGCACTTCTGTTTGTCCACATATTTACATTGACCATCAATAATGTGTTGAACCACCAACCTGAGGCACCCCTGCAAGTGTCCCGAGGCACCCCAGGGTGCCACATCGCACAGTTTGTGAACCACTGGATTACCACTGGATTACGGATAATTATTTAATGCCAAATTGATGGAAATTGAGTCTGGTCCTTGATCCTCCTACAAGGCTGCTGTGCATGGATACTCTGGGAATTATTTGTCCATCGTGAATTAACTAATTAACTATTAGACAACTACAAGAATATGGGTTGTAGAATGTCACTTACAATTCACTTTTTACATTCCCATCTAAGGCCCGTCTTCAATTTGAGGCAAAAAAGTCCAGACTTTTCACCTGCTGGACTTTTCGCCTCCTTCGCCTGTTTTCCAGGCGGAAAAGTATCGTACGCGTGCCAGCTATTCCCCGTATTCAATTCCAAAGTAGGCGAAATCGGGAACTGGCGAAACTTGGATTTTTCGGGAAATAATTGTAGGACCCTCCTAAAGATGTCCAGACCTGGGGGATCACTATGGGTACCCCCATTTTTGCCTGCAGAAGAAAGTCGGGTTTTTACATAGCCGCGGCAGGTGTTTTTTTCCCGACATTGAAGAAATGATGCAGAAGAGCACTTAGCTTTTTTTTAATTTTTAAAAGTGGTCCCATCAAATTTGGGGTACATGAAAATGGGTACTAGCATATTTTTAAGTCCCTAAACTAATTTAAAAAAAAATCGGCAAAAATGCACCTGCTGCTAATAGCCGCATACTTACAGAATACCCCTGAACCTATTTCGCTATTTTTAAACACTGTTACTCTTTTTTTTTTTTCATCCCCAAATTTTTAATAATTTTTTTGGGGTATCCCGATTTTTTTTGCATATTTCGTTTTAAGGGGGCATTCCCAAGGGTGCAGGCTATTTTTTTAAGCCCAATTCTGCATTTTTTTTCGCCTGCTAGAGGCAGGCAAAATATTATCCTCGTTTTTTTACATTGACTTTTCGCATTGGCGAAAAGTCAATGTAATTGAATATGGGGATATTTCAAACAGGCGAAAATTACGTCATCGGCGATAAATTATTGCCGATTCCAACATTTCGCCTCAAATTGAATACAGGCATAGGTGTTTTCCCTGACAAACTTGCTACTGTAAGTTATAAAAGGGGAATGTTTTCACCAAGACATTCTGACAATGGAGCATCGCTACCAAGGATGCAGGGACCCTGCAATGAGGTACTATTGCTGGTTCCTTTCTAGAGAGACCAATGTGACACTTTACAAACGGAAAGTGTCAACATCCTATTTCCCTAAATCAAAGTGACTTTACATTTTATCTTTTTTTAACAATTACATTACGGCTAATTTGGATTGTTAAGAGTGTCTGCAGTTTTTAAGCGTTTTTGTAGTATTTTTTTTTATATTTTATGAATGAATACAATGAGAATATTTCAATTCTATAGAGATTGATTGAAATTTTCACTTATCTTACTTTTTTCAGATATAGCTATTATCGCTTTTTATTTGTCTGTATCTAATAAATGTGACATAATAGAGAAAATCTAAATTTTCCATTGAATTCAGCTTCCTTAAATTAGGGATGCCAGATGCAGAGATTTTTATTGTTGAGTAGTGTAATTATTCATTTGACACCTGGCCACAGAACAAAGTCAGAAGAGCGACCCCTTTGGCAGGATCCAGAACTGCAGCTCACATATTAGGATGCATAGTGACCCCTAGTGGTGGGGAAACCTACTGATAGGAAACATGGCAAAACAGAACAGAAAGATTCTGTTAGAGAATTCTAACAAATTGCTGTCCACTTGACTCCAAGTTCATCCATATATCTCTTACTAAAACATGTGCATAAATAAAGTACCTGTCACGACTGGCTCAGGAGGATCTCCTACTGAGGAGCTGAAAGCTGAGGTCCGGGTTTGAGGAAGAAATCGGAGTCAAGGAGCCTGGATGTACGACCTCCTCATCCATAAGTATCGGATGATGACGAGACCTGACCAAAGGCGCAGAGTGTAACCTGCTGGGAGGTGTTCACCAGTGACCCCTCCAAGTGGGTTATGGGTTTAAGCTGCACCCATCAAGCAGGTCGTGGCCCTTTGGTCAGGAATCCGATACAGGTGGGAAATGGAGGGAGATAACACAGATAAGGCCCAAGAGAGTGTACTTCTGAAAGAAGCACTAGAGAGGATTCTGAACTATGATATTGTACTGAGTATGCGGGCAAGGTATCAGATTCACCGCTGGCACAGGAGAGACACTGTAATTGTACTTGAAGGATGTACAGAGTATGCGGGCAGCGTATCAATACACACCACTGGCACAGGAGAGTGACACTGTGGTTGTACTCGGAGGATGTACAGAGATGTATAGAGTACGCGGGCAGGGTAGCAGATGCACCGCTAGCACAGGAGAGTGACACTGTGGTTGTACTGGGAGGATGTACAGAGTATGTGGGCAAGGTATCCAGACACACCGCTGGCACAGGAGAGTGACACTGTGGTTGTACTGGGAGGATGTACAGAGTACGCGGGCAAGGTATCCAGACACATTGCTGGCACAGGACAGTAACACTGTGGTTGTACTCGGAGGATGTACAGAGTATGCAGGCAAGGTATCAGGTGCACCGCTGGCACAGGAGAGTGACTAGAAATGACTCAAGAGTAGAACAGCAAGGGAACCTGGAATGAAGTGACGGCAAGCAAACACTAGTAGTAACAACGTTGTACAGGCAACTTCCTTTTGTCCACAGCCCAGTAATATACCCCAAGATAGGAGTCCATTAGAGGACAGCGTCAGCTGACAACAACTGTGCTACCATTGGACGAAGGGTCAGTCAGTTGATGAAGACTGTCATGGATGCGCCCAAGACATCAACCTCAGTAACCAAGTCACAGAGCAGCACATGAATGTCCAAGTGCACTTTAGGTATAATCCTCAGTGCGTCAGTCGCCGCCGCACCTGACCGCACAAGAAGTCAGGGGAAGTCGGCGCTGTGGTGAGTAACAATCGATCCTAGGCCGAAACCTGACAGTACCTGAGTTGTACCCAGTGGGCTTAACACTCTGAGGGGGATGGGACAGAGTCCTGATATCCAAATAGGGAACAATTTTCAGGTTCCAGGGCTTTGGAATTTCCTATGGTAATTGAATAAAGATAAATAATAAAAAAACATATATTTAACATAATATTATATTAATAACTATCTGTTCAACCAGCCAAAAATTAGGGTGAAAATTCAGCACACTATGGAGTAAATTTATTTTAATTGAATAAAAATTAATCAACGTTGATGTCATCAAAATCCAACATGTTTGACATTATAAATAAAATATAACAGTACTAGTTGAACCAGAGAAAAGCCAAAAATGTCCCTATTCAGTTTAAGTCAAGATTTGATTAATAGACAAGATAAATGGAAGATGGAGGCTTATTCCATTTTTGGAGAAATGTCCAATAAAAATGACGACCCAACAGGGACAAATTGGAATAATGACTTAATCGAACTAAAATTTATCTTGTTGAAACAAATGAAAACCTTCTGGAACAAAACAATGTTTGACAATTACCAACAAAGCAATATGGCACCAAGGGGTCTTAGGCCTAAAATATTCCCAGCTTTTGAGCTGGAAGAACCTTTGAGAAAAGAGTGGGAAAGAAGTCTTCTAAGATGCTCGAGGGAATTGATAAATATCCTCTAAAAACATGATGAAATGTTACTGGAACAATATAATAAGGATATTCAAAAGATTGGGGATAAACTTAAGTAATTGGAAAGTCTGGATTCTTTAAAAAAAATTGTATCATAAACATAAACTAGAAGTAGAACAATTTGAAAAGAATATAATAGAAAAGAAACAACAAAAGTTTCTACATGATAAAAATGACACAGATAATATCTTCAAATGGAAAAGAATATCATCAAAAAATAGAAACCAAAGAATTTCCTATAAGTACTCAATATCAGAACTCGAGACATCAGAGGGAGAACTATCAGACAACTCAATAGTGGATCCATCTTTTAAGGGGAGAAAGGATCAACATTTTTTAGGATTAGACCCCCGAACATCTATAGATCCTACGAATTATACAGAAGGACTAGGAGGGGAGGCAAGAGGGGGAAATCAAAGAAAGAGAGAAAGGGGAAAGTGGGGTTCTAATGTGCAGAGGAGGAACAGGACCTTCAGAAAATAGGAGATAGTAATGAAACCCTACAAATTATAAAACTTATGTCTACAGTACTGAATGAACATCATATCAGTCTATTGTCAAAAGGACTGTAATTTTCTCCCACAAAATCAATGAATAGATTTGAGGTAGAAAAGGACCTCAACCTCTTTACAAGGAAGATCCTTCTCAAAAATGTTTTCATTAATCAAGAAAAATTAAGAGAAGAACATTTGGTCATGACTGATATTAACAACGAAACAGATTTACAAGCATTAAGCATACTGGAAGGAAAGAAACTCAACAACTTAAAAAGAAGGTTAATCCCCTGAAAAAACAATCAACCTTTTTCCCCAACTCACAGATTTGTCCTCAAATAAGGCTTTATATGGAACAAGTGTCCAAAGATTTGGATAAACTGTATGAACAAAAGAATAAAAAATCTGATTTCAACCTCTCCAAACAAGAATATCTAGCATTACGGGACATAGAAAAATGGGACGAGATCGAAATCAAACCCTCTGATAAAGGGGGAAATATTGTTTTGTGGAAGAAGGAAGATCACACAAAGGCAGTTCTCAGGCAACTTGATGATACCAACTGTTACAGGAGACTGATTTTTAACCCAACTGCAATTTCCTATGTGAATATAAAAGGATGATTGAGAGAAATTACAATCAAGGTATAATCACCAAAAATGAGAGGGACTATTTATGGGTAGAGTATCCTAAAGTTCCAACATTCTATATCCTACCAAAAACCCATAAGAAGTTACAGCAACCACCGGTAAATTCACAAATTAACAGTGACGAAGGAAACCTGGCTGTGCACATGCAACGTGGAATTGCTGTATACAAGCATTAACCATATTAACGGTATAGATGCGGTTAAATACTTCCTGGATATGGAAGAGGGTAGAGACTTGGACAATTTCATCCTACAACTTCTTGAGTTTTTCCTGACGAAAAATTTCTTTACTTTCAATGAAAGATACTACTTGCAAACCCGGGGTACAGCGATGGGCACAACTTGTGCATAAACGTATGCCAATCTGTACCTTGGGTGGTGGGAAAAAGAAGTGGTATTCTCATGGGAAAATGACCGATATACCGACCATATAACATCTTGGTTTCGATATATTGATGATATTTTGATTATATGGGAAGGAACGAGAGAAAAACTGATGGAATTTATCACCATTCTAAATCACAATGAAATTAATCAGAAGCTGACCAGTGAAATAAGCCAAGAAATGGTAACCTTCCTAGATTTACAAATTAAAATAACAGGAGGGGAGCAGATAGTCACTGATATGTTCAGAAAGAAAACAGCGACCAATAGTATCCTCCATGCCAGCAGTTCCCATTTCCCTGCCACCATCAAGGGAATACCTAAAGGGGAGTTTCTGAGAACCCGATGTAATTGTACTGAGATAACAACTTTTGAAGAAAGATCTAGGGAATTAACAAGTAGACTACGGAGGAGAGGATACAGCAGGAAAACCATCAAATCAGGCTATCATGAAGCCAAGAGTAAAAATAGAGAAACACTTATTTTTCCAAATAAAAAAGCCAAAGAAAATGACACTAAAGTCAGATTTATTAGTACATTCTGTAATGAATGGAAACAGATAAAAGAAATTTAGCAAAAACATTGGCGTATACTCACCATGGATAGGGATCTGGAGAAAGTGCTCGGGAAGAGGATGGATGTCAGTTGGCGGAGGTCTGATAACCTGCAAAAAAGATTAGTTCACAATCATTTCAAAAGATAAGATAATCAGAAAATAAATGTAACAGGATGTCACAAATGTGGAAATTGTACTACATGCAAATATATAATATCTAAAAACTAAACAAACAATAGATTCGGGAGAGATATTGAGATAAGAGACTTCATTAATTGTAAAACAATAGGAGTGATCTATTGCCTCTTTTGTACATGCGGCTTGAACTATATTGGCATGACCAAAAGACAAATGAGACAAAGAGTCTCAGAACATGTACGAAACATAAAAAATGCCAAAACAGATATAACTAAATTCAAGCCACTAACAAGTGTAGCCAAACATTTTCTAAAGAAACACAATAGTGACCCGAACCAGTTAAAGGCATATGGTATAGAAAGAATCAAATTAGGAATTAGAGGAGGGGATATCAATAAAGAACTACTGAAGAAGGAATCAAGGATGATATTCCTGATGAATAGTGTGGACCCTTATGGACTGAATGAGCAGAACCAATTTGGAGCCTTTCTATAAATAAGATGATAATCTCATGATAACCTTGAAATAAACTTCCTTTATAAAATAGGATCACTATATAACATTATTACCAACATAAAAGTATGTTTTTTTAACATTTAAAAATCTTAGGGTAAATGCGTTATAGATATCTGAATTCCCTCATTGATCTTTTTATCAAAATTTCATTGAAGATAGAATGATCCAACTAATGCTCATATGTGTATTATATTTATATATAGAGAGACCTGCACATATGTATATAGATATTAAACAATATGAGTAAGAACTGTAGTTATTGTACCATTATATTTTTTATTATTACACTTTATTATTATAGGTTGGTTTAAACAGGATATTCACTGTTAGCACTATAGATATATATCTTTTATTATATATTTTTCATTTTTATTTATTATATATATATTTTTTTTTTTATTACCTGTTTTCATTTTAAATAATATGACACACTATTTACACCATTAGATTAAATCTTAAGGATGATGTCACTAGAGCAAATTAGGCTTAAATAAGATAGGAGATCAACTAATGTAATAACAATAAGTGGATTTTTGTATAATTTTCACAATATTAGAAGCACAATTTATTTAAGATTTTTTGGCACCTTACTTTATTACACAGATTGTTATTCACCTTTCAACATTTGTTTTTATATATTTTTTCTCACTAGAACACACTAAAAATAAGTTTGTATTAAGCACAATTAAATATGATGATATAACTACATTAAAATATGAGATTGTGACATACATTATAAATTTCAAAAGACTATCTAATATAATAGGTAGAATTAATTTAATTCTGTGATTACCATCCCCTTTGTTTAATACTCAACTGCTTAAATAATATCAGCACAAAAAATCATAGATACTGTTAAAAGGCATTAATAAATTAGGGTCTGATTAAATTAATTAGGGTATTTTTAATATTCAAGAAGATAAGGATAATATGGATTCAGAAACATTATAGCATAATGGATAGATCTTAATAGTACATCTTTTTCATGTACGATAATTCCAATAAGAATCTTATAGATATTGAAAGAATATATATCCAGCTAATAAGGTAATTAACTAATTGACAAGGGTATAGTGCCGTATAGCTAAGATTGATACCATACAAGAGTGATGAGAGGTTTATAACATTATTGAAGCACAATGATAAAACGGAGCTGGATGGATCATTTATAACTATTGGAAACATTAATATTAATCCATATAATCGTTTAATATATCTGTTTGCAATTGACATGCTGGATAAAAGACTATACTATAAAGCCCGCAGGAGAACCAGTTAGAAGACAGCTACGGAGTGGGAAATTCAATTTGACCAATGGGATTCCCTTAGTAGGGATAAAAGCAGAATACGGCAGACACTCTGGTTGCACTGCCTTGATAAAGCAGCCATTGGCAAAAAGCGCGTCGGCAACCACGCTGCCGCCGGACTGTAGTACAATTGAATGCTACACGTTATTGATAATACCAAAATATATATATGTAATACCGGGCTTTAGGGGGGCGCTCCGTATTGGGAGAAATATGTATTGTCGCTAGCAGCTTGAACAGATTAATTGAGACAGTATAACGTACCACCGCTTGTATTGGAAAAGCTGGTGGACTGTGAGACATGAGCCTGTGAAGCTAGCATTACTATATTGTAATACTATATAATAAGACACTTTAAGTTATATGCAAGTTGCTCTCTAAGAATTTTGAGACTAGCAGCTGACCACACTGTACACGATTCGATTCGTGAAGGGATCTGTGTTTGTAATACACCTGCAAATGTATCACTTGTTGCATTTTTGTTGCTAGCACTAAAGCAACAGAAACAAGCAGTTTAAAACATTGATACAAAAGGAATTTACTGAATTTAGCAATAGAACTCAGTGTTACTGCTGGACCAAAATAACATTGTTTGAACAGTGGGCCTGATTCAGAGGCGGATGCTCTGACTAGAGCGCTCACTCTGAATCAGGGCCCTCCTACCTAAAATTGGAGCGGCCTCCTGGCCGCTCGCATAGCTGTGGGTGACCAAACACAGCTTATGCGAGCGGCCAAAAAGATGGTCGCGATGGTCAAGACCATCGCGACCATCGGGCTTGCGACGAGACCCTGTGGTAGGGTCTCGCTACCGCAAGCCCAGGAGTGCTTTTGTCTCTATCAGTTGGGCCGGCCCCAGACGGTAGACGTTCCCATGGGAACGCCTCCGTCTGGGCAGCAACGCCCCCAGCATGCCCACCAAAGGGGGTGTGCTGTCACTCACCATCGACAGCATGCCACCTTTGGTGTGAGACCCATAGCGACAGCTTGGCCGATGGTGCCCTAGTGCGCATGCACACGACGGAGGGAGCTCCGTCGTGTGCATGCGCACTAGGGCACCATCGGCCCGCTTGCGAGCACTCAGCGCTCGCGAGCGGGTCTGAATCAAGCCCTGTGTCCATTATAGTATTATATTGCAGGGGTGGGAAAGACACTTATAAAAAAATTAAATAACATCACTTTTTAACCCCCCCTTTTTTTTTCTCTGTTTTATTTTTATGTTTATGTGTAGCAAAATTGTGATATCTACATAACACAATTATATTGATACTGTGAACACATATAATAAACTACATTATTTAGGCACCGGGTACATTATACATAATTATACATACGTGTAACAGTCCGGCGCCAGGTGGCATTTTAAATCACTCTCATATTCTTTCTACATATGTATACACACTTTACTTATATCTGTTTAGTTTAATTACATTTCGCCTTGAATTTTGGACCCACTCATTATAATTTTAAGAAATGTTTGATAAAAGCTATATTTTAATATGAATTCAGAGAAATGTATTGATACTGAGATATTCAGACCTTATTAAGTGCCTCTTTTGTTCTCTCATATTGTGGTTATTATAGGATTCTAAGGTACAGGGGCTGGCTGGCAACTTTTGGCCTGGGGGGCAGACACAAGTAAGTGGCCCGATTTCTCCACCTGCGCATTGCAATGGAGAAAAGACACATGATAATAGCCTCTGTAAGTAAGGTGTGCCTAATGTGGGTGTGCTTTAAATAATGTAGAGAGGTTTGCAGTGACAGCCAGATTAGGGAGCATCGCAGTGACTTCCATATAATGCAGAGAGGTTCGCAGGGACCATTAGATCAGGGAATATCGCAGTGACTGCCATATAATGCAGAGAGGTTCGCAGGGACCATCAGATCAGGGAGAGTCGCAGTGACTTCCATATAATGCAGAGAAATTCGCAGGGACCATCAGATCAGGGAGCGTTGCAGTGACTGCCATATAATGCAGAGAGGTTCTCAGTGACCACCTGATCAGGGAGCATTGTAATGGCTGCCAGATAACGCAGTAATCACCAGATTATGCAGAAATCATCAGTGACCCACATATAACACAGGTATTATGAATATACAGTAGCCTTCACACACAATAATAATACCACCCCCCACATTCACACACATCATTACATCACCCCCAGCACCGACAGTTAAAACACCCCCTCCCCCCAAGATAAAAATAACTACAGCCGCCCATCGCATAAGTATTCCAACACCCCCCCCCCTTCCCTCTCAAATATCATTTAAACATGTACACCTCCACTGGCACTTACCTGCCTGGAAGGCTGCTCTGTCTCTGGTCCCTGCGGAGCTCCAGGGTACAGGAAGAGATGACAGAGACAGGTTAGACTAGAGAAAGGGTGGAGACTCGGGGTGAGGGGGCGGGGTCTTTAGCAGGGACAGGAGAAGATAGATTAATATAGTGAGACAGGGTAAGAGAGGGGGTGGGGCCTATCAGTGAGGGGGCGGGGCCTTAGCCTGGGAGAAGAAGGAGCCCGAGGGAAGGGACAGAGGACACAGAGAGGTTGGTGCACAGCCCCTGCAGCGGAGCAGCCTCAGAAGGAGTGGTGCTCAGTGTGCAGCCACAAGCTACATAGATGTGACAGACAGCCCGGTAACAGGCAAAGAGCGCTGCCCAGCCGCTCTGATGCTGTTATAGTCGGAGCGACTGAGAGCACTTTCTGCCAGGCACCCGTCCATCAGTCATACATGTGCACTAGTGATACCGGCCCTCACTGAGGCAAAAGTCTAATGGCCCGGGGGACATATGGCACCCTGCCCCCCGGCCCAGCCTGCCACTGGTAAGGTAACACCTTCATAAATATGTAAAATATCATAGTAGTATAGATGAAGTTGATGGGTCATAGATAGTTAATAAGATATTATACATGTATATATTTATTGGTGCAAGATCATTTTTTGTTGGTTTCTATGTTTGAGAACCTATTTAACCAATTCCAATAAATATTTGGTCAGAATCGACAATCGGTGAACCCAATACAGTGCCGATTTTTTTACCCAATCATCTGCAAATGTAGAATTGCCCAAAATTATTGCTGATGTACAGTATGGGCCCCATTACTGTCTGTATCCTAACTTGTCTGCTAACGTTGATGTATAGATATCAGGAAATTCACTCTCCCCATCTATTCTGGGAACATATGCCCCTTCTGGGATTATCAAGAACACAGCTCACATTGAAGTATATTTTTATGTGTCTCTCTTAGATTTAATTGATCACAAATTAATATGTTTGTAATAGTTGCAGTCTGTGCTTTACAATGTCTAATGAGCTTGGTGAGAGGAATTTTTATATATTTGTTTTCTTTGTGTTTCCTTATTTAATGTTTGAGATCAAAACATAATTGATTTTTATTCACTATGTATTTTTTCCTCATATTATATGTGATAAAATACATAGCCAAGTCATTTCATGGTTATGGATTTATCATGGCCTATTACAAATTATGGCCCTCATTCAGAGCCGCTCGCAAGCAGCAGTACGCTCGTTCGACGAACGAGCGAGAAAATGTAAATTCCAGCGCTCGCTTGAAAGTTCGCTCGTAGCTAATCTTCCGCCCCAAAGTCTCCCAACCCCTCCTCTAGCTAACGAGCGAGCAAAATTGCGACCGTCCATTTCCCAATTTGGTTGCAGAGAACGCTCGCACAAGTCCAAACCGGAAGTGGGCCTGTCAGATTTCGATTACCTGCTCGTTCATTCTGCATACATACTTTAATCGTTTCATGCCAATCAATATATTAATTAGCTTAATTGCTCTTCACATGTTTGCAATCCGTTTTTTTTTTCATTTTCAATAAACTTTAATCTTGTCCGTGTGTCATTTTTCCCGCAGAATACGTACGGTTTCAACAATGTTTAACTTTATAAAAAATACATGTTTGAACCAATGATCCTATTGTTTTCCTGTGTTTGTGATAGGCATATTTTAGTTTTTTCATTTCTTTATTTAAATTACCTTACGAATGTCACTGCATCAAGCCTATCATAACTCACATTATATTTTTTAGGCTGGAGGACACATGACTCATACAATAACCAATAGAATGGTTCCTGTTAATTTACCAACTACATTAGCCAATCAAATTTTTTCTCTGGCCTTTATTAAAACTGTTTTTTAAAAAAAAAAAACATTGCCATCATGAGAGCCTCCGCGTTTACCAGACGGGAGCTTTTGGTCCTAACGGAGGTGATGGACCGTCGGATCACCAGCCAGCCTCCCCCCATCAGCAATCGCCAGAAGCGATCCGCCTATGCGGAGGTTTGCCGCTGCCTGCGCTCCTTCGGCTCACGCCGACAGATCGAGCAGCTCGACCGCAGGTGGTCGGATCTGCGCCGCCGCACGCCACGCTTGCTGTCCTGTTTTCGACAGCGGATAGCTGAAAGTAAGTATTTGTTTGTTTTTTTTCCTTTCTTTTTTTGCGGCCCTATCTGCGTGTGCCTATTTTCTGTCTAGCCCTGTTGTTATTTTTTGGACAGGCCTGCGTGCGCATGTTTTCAGTCTAGCCCTGTTGTTATTTTTTAGACAGGCCTACGTGTGCATGTTTTCAGTCTAGCCCTGTTGTTATTTTTTGGACAGGCCTGCGTGTGCATGTTTTCATTTATTAAAATGTTAGAACATTTGTGTAGTTGTTAATTTGTGGCCCAACCCCCCCACCCCAAAAAAAAACCAAAAACCATTTTTCTCTACTCATTTAGGGGCTGAACGCAGAATCCGCCATCGCCGCAGGCACAGATGCCGGGCTCGGCCCCTCAGTCCTACGCCGAGCACAGCAGCCACTCCCCAACTTTCCCCCAATTCCTCCTCCACCCCTGACCGGCCACTTCCTGAGGCCCCTCCCTCTGGAATTTGGAGCCCCCCACAAATTTCCAACTCCACTCCCCCCCTTCTCTTTTCTTCACCCTCCCCTCCCCCCCCCCGGCACTTTTCATTGCCATCAACCAGCTCACAGATCTCCCCTCCGTGGAGCCTACATCACTGTCCCACCTCCGAGGAGGAGGAGGATGTACGGCCTACAAACCCCCAATTCCCGATGACCGGTAGGTTTCCCTGTTATAAATCTGAAATTTTGTCTTGTTGACCTTTTTATTTTGATAGACAATGTATTGGTTTTTTACCAATGATACATATCACACATGTCCAAACACTCATACTTGGGTAGTTATTGTTTACCCTAACAAGTGTACTTCTTATTGTTTGTGGTTTCCTTTTTGTGTGTTCATTTGTAATTTAGTATTTCTGCCATCTTTGCATTTGCCAGTACTTTGTTTTTTTCATCACAACTGGATCTTTGTTTACACTTTTTTTTGGAAGGAATTGGTTTTTTAAATTTCTAATGTAAGTTTTTTGTTTTTTTCTCTTAGTTTTTTCCAACAGAGGACCAGAGGCGGCTGCATTGTATCCAGGAAGGTTTGGCCGCCTTGCGTGGCCACATGATTGCCATGTTAGTGGTCCTTGAACACATGGCGGCGGACCTTCGGCGATAAATTTTTTGTTTCCTTGTTTTTTTGGGGCAAATTATTGTTTTGAAATTAAAATTTCGTTGTATTTTAACGAGTCTCATTCATTGTCTGAAACAATTAAATTGTTTAACCTTCCATAAGTCCACTATTTGATCATGTTCTTTAAAGGAAGGTAAATTATATTGTACATAGCGCTAGGAAGTATGTAAGCTGCCACATTAAGCACCTCACCATACCAATAGGTTATTACAAAATCAAACATTTTCTTGTTTTTCTTTGGGTGGGTAATGTAATTATTTAAAAAAAACAGCTTAGGCCTAGTTTTTGAAACCTACTGATTCAACATAATACCTTTGATGTTTTTGTTAAGCCAAAAAGCATGTTCAAACACGTAAAAATTTCACACATTACAGGATTAGGCATTACGAAAGTTGGCCTTTTTTGTGCCAGGTTACACGTGACTAGAAATTAGTAAAAATCAGTCTTTTTAACGTCAACCAAAAATTTAATACACACCAAACACATACAGAAAGTGAATTGTGACAAGCAATTCACACAGTGAAAAGACAATCCCCAAAAAACACAACACCAAAAGCAAAAAAAAAAAGAAACAATCAAGAACTGATGAAATAAGTAGCAGGACAACATAAAGCCACAAATGAGGCGATGAAATAATTGATTCCAAAGTTAGATCCAATGCGGCCATATGTACACAATTTAGTGGAGCAGGTAGTAGGCATCGTTTTATCGAGGTGTGTAAAGGAAGACAAGAAAAGTTAAAAATAAATTAATAATTTCAAAAAGGAACACTACAATGGTACATGTCGACATTCTGTCAATTAAGTAAATGTTTGACAATAATTACCTGAAAAATCGTGCCACCACATCATCGCGTATGGCCCCCCCACATACTATCCTCCGACCAACCTCGGGGGGCCATCCTCAGGCAAGGCATCCTCTGGCTGCATTGGGACACCACTCCTTTATGGCGATGTTGTGAAATATCCCACACAGGACCACAATTTTAGAAACCATAGCCGACAAATACATGAGTTCGCCACCAGAGCGGTGGAGGCATCTGAATCGGCCTTTTAAAAGGCCGATACAGCACTCCACCACCTGCCTGGTGGCTGTAAGTGTGGAATTATACTCACTTTGTGGCCCTGGTGTGGGAGCCAAATAAGGAGTGAGCAGCAAGGGCGTGCAAGGGTAGCCATTGTCTCCTGTGAAAAAACAAATACAACAATCAGGACCACTGTGTATCAAGCTTTGCATTGGTTTCAACTAAAGGTCTCCACTTACCCAGAAGCCACGCATCACCAGCTTGTAGGTTGTCTAATTTATGCCAAATCCCTGATTGCCGGATGACAAATGAGTCATGTGCACTCCCGGGTAATTTTGCATTCAGGGACAGGATCTGGAGGGAGGCATCACATACCACCATTACATTCAGTGAGTGATAGTGCTTGCGGTTCCTAAAAATTGCTTCCAGCCGTGCTGGAGGCTGAAGTGGTATGTGAGTACCATCCACAACCCCTATGATGTGTGGGAAGCCAGCTATTTGGTAAAAATTGGCCTTCGCCACACTAAGGGAACCCATATCCAATGGCATTTTAATAAAATGATGGAGGTGCTTGAAAAGGGCCTCCATCACTGCCCTCAGGATCCTTGAAAAGGAGGATTGGGAGATTCCGGCCACTATTCCCACCGTGGTTTGAAAGGATCCTGAGGCTCAGAAATGTAACACCGCCATTAATTGCGTAAGTGGTGGTATTGCTGTAGGACTGTCAATTTGCCGCTCCAGATTACTCTCTGTTAATGAGAGAGTGTCTATGATGATTTGTGGAGGAAGACGGTATCGTCTTAAAACCTCATCATCGGGCATTCCAAAAAGGGTGACACGTGTTCTATATATCTGGGGCCTTGCACGCCTACGATGCCTACGCCTGGGATGAGGTTGAGGTTGGTCGGATTCCGGAAGCATGGCCAAAATAAGATGACCAACATCAACCTGAAATGGTAAGCCAGGTAGTTAATGTTTGTTGAAATGAACTTTCAAAAATATATTATCTTTGCCGCAAAATCCAAAGATGCTTACATGCCGGGGTATTGTCATGAGTGCAACAAGCTACATTTCAAAATTAGAAATTCAGTTTAGAATTTTGGGGGTACACATTAGTAATTTAAAATTTTTTCAAAATGTGTTCAAAGATAGGGGGAGCACACATTATTTAGAAAATGCACCATACATTGAGTGGACAAACAAGAAAGGCCAAATTTAAAAACAAACAAACATTCGTGCGCTAAATAGTTCGCATTTTTACATGGGGAATAAGGAAACATTAGTGCACTAAATAGTTCGCATTTTTACATGGGGAATAAGGAAACATTAGTGCGCTAAATAGTTTGCATTTTTACATGGGGAATAAGGAAACATTAGTGCGCTAAATAGTTCGCATTTTTACATGGGGAATAAGGAAACATTAGTGCGCTAAATAGTTCGCACTTTTACATGGGGAATAAGGAAACATTTGTGCGCTAAATAGTTTGCATTTTTACATGGGGAATAAGGAAACATTAGTGCGCTAAATAGTTTGCATTTTTACATGGGGAATAAGGAAACATTAGTGCGCTAAATAGTTCGCATTTTTACATGGGGAATAAGGAAACATTAGTGCGCTAAATAGTTCGCATTTTTACATGGGGAATAAGGAAACATTAGTGCGCTAAATAGTTCGCATTTTTAAGGGAAAAACAAAGGAAATATATTTGGCGAAACATTACGCTATATTTAGTGTTAATACATGATTGTTAAAATTAGAAATAAAACAGTAATGTCCAAAATATATGCGAAGACCAACACATCAAATTTGGTAAATCCGGAAAAAAGAAAAATTTACCGAAATTCGACTAATAAGTCACAGTCCAAAAACTTCAATGGGGCCCAGCCAAAATAACTGTTTAAAAAAATAAAAAAAAATTAATCAAAAATAAGAACATTTGGTTTGTAGATCCCTTATTTTTTAAAGGAGTTGTAAAAATTACTTACTCAAAAAATAACCGACAAAGAAAATAACCGCAAAAAAAAAAGCGAACGGGAAATCCAGATAAAAAAAAAGAACCAACTCCTACTCCAAAAATCTACCTCAATCCACTAATCCCGCCAACAATCCACTACTACACACGAAACCTCCAACAATCATCACCCGCCACCTCGACTCGAGGCGCCAAAAGCCATAAATAGTCTTTATTTTCCCGCTCAAATTAAGGACGGATCATAGGAGCGCACAATCAATGATGCGGACGAATAATACGGACGCATGTATAAATACGTCATGGAAAATCCCAAACGGTCTGCTGTAGTTCAAGTTGTTGTGCTCAAAATGGCTACAGAGCAGCAAAACAATGGCCAAGAGGCGCCCGGTAAGTATTTGACTCTTTTGGCTTAAAGGATTATTTAGAACCCGAATTTAGAGAAAGTTGAACATCTAAATTTAAACAATGTTTTTGTAAAAAGGTGTTGAGGATGCCATGGAAGAGGTTGCTGGGCTGAGTAGGCCAACAAAAGAATCCAAAAAAAAGGCAGCCACAATTCACAAGAAAGGAGATGGAGGTTTTGGTACAAATGTGTGTTGACATCCTGCCACAGGCAGATCGGAATATGGGTGCAAGCCAGAAGTGGAAAATGTGGGCGGAGATAGCCAGTGCTGTCAATAGGATGTGTGAGTTTGAACGTCTACCCCGGGATGTCAAACGCCGGTACGTAAAAACTAAATTTTTTAAAAAAGTGGTTACAGGGCCAAATACTGCAGGAATAATGCCAACTTTTTCAACCACAGATGGACCGATTATAAATATCGGCTGAAACAAAAACTGGCAGAGAGGACTAGGCATGCAAGGGGGACAGGCGGGGGTTCCACCCCTGTGTCATTGGAGCTTAATGACTTGGAAGAGCTGGCACAGGGGTGTGTGCAGTATGAGGAGGTGTTTGGCGTGTCCAACATGGATACGGACATGCCAGACTTTGCGGCTCCTCATGTTGTCCCAGGTAAATGTTGTTATGTTACTAACTCTGAAATGTGTTTGTGACAATATTTAGATTCTAATGTTGGTCTTTTCTAATTTTTCTCACAGAGACACAGGCGGATGAGTCTGCTCCAGAGGGGAGCCTTGGCCGCAGAATTTCTGCTGGCTCTGCAGGGGAGGAAGCAGTAGATCCGGCTGGGGACCCTGCAGAAGCCAGTCCAGGGCAATCCCCCTCGCAGGCAGTGGCCCTCCTCACGGATCTCAATTTTAAATTGGATCACCACACGGAGATTCTGCTGAGGATGGACGCCAGTCTGCTACGGGTGGCGGAGGCCATGGAGCAAAATGCTGCGGCCAACGTGACCATTGGTCAGGCCCTGGCGGAAATACCAGGGCCAACATCCGAATTGCCAATGCCCTGGAGCAGCTCGTTCGCCAGCACATGGTGGGGCCTCCCTCCCTTCCTGCCGGAACATCAGGATCCTCCACCTCTGGCACAACAACAGCCATCCCTCCAAATGTGCCTAGCCCTCTGCCTAGTCCAGAGGCCCCAACATCTGCCTCTGGAGAGGCCAGCCAAAGGACATCCCGGACCCGGTCAGGCTCCCACCCTACCCCAGCCAAACGGGGCAAAAAGCGATGACAGCACTGGCTAATTTTCCCACAATCCTTCAGTGCTTGCCCCATATTCCTTAAGGGCCAAAACTTCCCTCTCCTTTCTTGTGAATTGTTTTTAATGTGTGTTATTTTATTTCTGCAAAATGCCACTATTGTTTTTGTTACAATTTTTGACGTTAGCCAGAGCTGCAAACTGGCAAATGCACATGAAAATATAAAAATGTGTGTAAAAAATAAAAACCATTAAAACTCTGCTCCATTGTATTGTGACATTATTCTAAAAATGGTTTTTAGGTAATCCCGGCCCCCCCCCCAAAAAAAAAGAAAAAGAAAAAATTTTAATTCAGATTACAAAGGGTTAAAAACCATTTAGGAGTTTAAAGGAACACTTTGCCCAAACAAAATGGATAAGAAATTTCCGGGACCATTAAAAATGTTGGTAAAACACAAACATGATGACAATATTGTTGCAATAACACAAAACCAAAATTAAAAAACCCAAATTACAAAAAAAAAAAAGGTACGCTAATTGATTGTCTAATCCAGAAATTAGCAGCTGAGTATTTCACCGGCGTACGGTTTTGTGCTACAAAAAAAAAAAAGTTGCTAAACACATTACAAGCAAGTTTTCAATTCTAAGTTGATTGCTTTTCTGGCAAGAAATGATAAATCGATGAAACATCAAAGAGGCACGGGAAGGAGGACGAGACCATCGACATTGTGGTAGAGTATACCAGACCACAAGCTGTGCGAGCAGTTTGAACGGAAAGTGGATCAGACAGTGACGCATGACTTGTTCCGATCACATTTGCCGTTCGCATGAGATAATTTAGGGACGCCCACAAAATGCCTTGCCACGCCTGCGTTTTCCCATCTCCACCCCTGTCACCGCCCAAAAACGGCCTGTTCTGTCAATCACATTTGACATGTCACTTCCTGTTCGCTATTCGACGAACGACTTAAAAAAAGCTCGCAATCAGCCGTACGCACATGCGCAGTGTAACACCGGCGCATGCGTGGTTTCACAACATCGGAACGCTACGAGCGTACTGCTGCTTACGAGCGGCTCTGAATCAGGCCCTATGTTCTTCTGGGGTTCGGTTATAGTTCTGCCCACACAGATAAATAGGAGTTTTAGTCCAACTCAGGAAGCCTGAAGCCGGGCTTGTGTAGTTTCATAGTATGTACATTGATAATAGTATCCTGTGAGCAGAATACACAATTACCTGGGACCCCACCCAGTGTGCCAGCTACCGCCCGATATCCCTTCTGAATACTGACGTTAAGCTGTTTGCTAAATTGATTCCCAACAGGCTGAAGCTATCTCTCCCTAACCTAATACACTCAGATCAAGTGGGTTTTGTGCCTGGGAGGGAGCCCCGAGATAACACCATCAAAGCTATAGACTGAATTCACCTAGCTTTTGTTGGTTCTGTTCCAGTAGTGTTGTTGTCCACTGATGCTGAGAAGGCGTTTTACAGGATCAGCTTGGTTTTTATGGAAGGGGTTTTGAAACACCTGGGCCTTGGTCCTGTTAGCCTTTATTGCATACTGGCACTTAATCGCTCCCCCCACGGCACGGATTACAATCAATGGGGCCCTCTCAGAATCAGTTTTCATAAATAATGGTACTAGGCAGGGGTGCCCCCTCTCCCCTCTTATCCTTATATTATGTGTGGGAGCCTTGGCCAATTCCATTAGACTTAATCCAAATATTACCGGCCTTTGGGTTGGTGGAGCTGATTATAAATTAGCCCTGTTCGCGGACGATTTACTGGCTGTTTTGTCTAAATCGGTTGTTTCAATCCCCAACCTGATGGCTGAGTTTCAGAAGTTTAGCCTCCTTTCCAATTTTAAGATTAATTTCTATAAGTCTGTAGCAGTGAATGTGTCGGCCCCATCTCAATCTCTAGATAGGCTCAAACAGTCCTTTCCATTTTCCTGGCATCCTACCAGTCTCAAATATCTTGGTGTTACATTATACACTGATCCTTCCCATCTCTTTGATGATAATTTTAAATGCCTAGTTCATACACTTCGTTCTGAACTTAGAGATTGGAGCTCTAAAAGGCTTTCATGGTTTAGAAGGATTAGTGTGATTAAAATGGGTTTTGTATCTCCTTCAGACCTTACCAATACATATTCCTAAAACTTGGTTTCGAGATCTACACACTTCGTGTGGAGAAATAAGAGACCATGATTTCAACATGCTATCCTCTTTAGATGCAGATACATGGGATTACTTCAGTTGCCTAGGGTATTAAAATGGTCCCGGAGGACTGATATTAAGCAGTGGGTTTAATTAGAGAAGGAAACTTTCCCCATACATATCACACAGTACCCCTGGAGGTCTAAAGTCCCTGTTATTTCTCATCCTACCATTGGCCTCACTTTAGCTCATTGGAACAGATTTTCGAAATTATCATGCGTGTTTTTTAAATTCTCCCCCCTGACCCCTTTGTTCAATAACCCTGATTTTTCTCCAGGAGTCACCAGCTCTGCATTTATTATATGGGTGCAACATGGAGTACACAGAGTTGGCCAGCTGGTGGAGGGTGGACTCTATCTGCCTTCTCTGCTCTGCAAGCTAAATGGAACCTGCCCTCATCTGAGATTTGGAGGTATTTGCAACTGAAGCATTTGTCCAGAGTGGGGATTTGGCACAGCTTCCATCAGACCCTTGACCCCTTTTGAGATTATGTGTCTGGCCCATGGGCATACAGCGCATTTTCTCTCAAGGGGGTATGGACTCCTGATTGAACATATGTATCCTACTCTTCCTAAATATGCTAAAGATTGGTTACATGATGTGCAGCTCGATTTGGCAGTTGAGGAGTGGTCCAAGATATTTCAGAATACATTTGCGAGTTCTGTAAATTATTTTGTAGTTGAGACTCAATTTAAGGTTCTATCACGTTGGTATAGATGTCCCCTTTCTCTGGCCAAGATGTTTCCTGGGGTTCCAGATACTTGCTGGCGCTGTAATATAGAGGTTTGCTCCCCGCTACACATTTGGTGGGACTGTCAGCCCTTGCGCAATATTTGGGACCAAGTTATATCCATCTCAAAGTCGATAGTGGGTGCGGAGGTTCCTTCTACTTCCTCTTTTTGGCTCCTTAACTCATACTTTGGCTCGCAGGCCAAATACAAAAAATGCTTGTTAAAATTTTTTAACAGTGCTGTGAAAGCTGTGATCCCAGTTCACTGGCGATCTACATCCTCTCCCTCCATTAAGGAATGGTTCACTCATATTGACATGTATTGGATTTTGCAGCTACCTGTCACCCTTGGTTGGAATTTAAATCCTCACAAGCCTACCATGTGTATGTTATCTGAGCTCAGGCTACTTATTTATTTCATTTATATTTATTTATTTTTCGCTCCCCTTTGACTGAGTTTTTACAGCTGTCCATGCAGGAAGACGATGTGCTCTTGGTACCCTCTCTATTTGTTTTCTGGGGCTTCATCTTCTTCCCACCTTCCCCCTTTCTTCATTCCCTTTGGTCCTGTTGTGTGCTCTCTGTGTCTATGTTTAACTGTCTAATTTTCTATTTGGAGTTTTCTTTTATTTTCATCATAATGAATACTGTTTTTGATATTTTTGATACATTTTGTATGTATTACTATGATCAGTCCATGCTATGTATAGTTTTTAAATTTGCATTTATTGTGCTATTTTTGGAATATTTTCTATTTTTGTATTCTGTTTTTCTTAAAAATAATAAATATATATAGTGTAAAAAAAAACAATTACACGGACAGGAGATGGGTAAACAAAAGCTCTTTCATCCGTTCCTGCATATAAATTATTATTATTATTATTATTATCATTTAAATATATGGCGCCACAAGTGTTCCGCACCGCCTTACAAAGTACATAAACAAATAGGTTGAGATTACAGTGACTTACAGTACAGTACAGCACAATACAATACAGGACATGGATAATATACATTGCTACATTCGCGACCATAACACCCAGATAAGCAACAATGCAAAGCAACCAAGTGTTAGGTGCCCTAGTAGAGAGTAAGAAGTAGATGAAAGTAGAGTAAGGAGAAGCACAAGAAGGTAGAGGGCCCAGCTCATAAAAGCTTAGTTTTTAAATGAAAGCCATCTTTGGCCACCAAAACGCTAGGGGTATTTGAACAGCAGTCTGACTAAAAGGTGTGTTCAAACTTGAAGCAGGAACAAAGACCAAAATAATATGTTATCTGTCTTAAAGTAAAGTGTATATTTCTACAATAACTGTGAGCTTCAGAAATCATAGGAAAATACCTGTTGTTTATTTGCTGGTTAGGTGTAATATGGGGGTAACGATATTGGATCAGAACCTCTATATACCCCTGCCTGTACCTTCTAAAATCCTTCCTATAAACCTCTAAGGATGACGCTAATTTGCGTACGCAGTCATACAGTAAATACTTAGACCTGGAATCTGTGGTTCCAAAGCACAAGTGTTATTCAAGTAAAAGTTCAGACAGTTACACGCAATTGATCCCAACACAATTTAGGTGCAAAAGGAATTATACAGACCCAAGTACAGTATACATACGCAGTGCTTCCGGACCCAAAGATAGGCATCAGCAAGAGACCCCTCGTCATTCAGCATTCAGCACAAAGACTAAGAACCCAGCGTTTGAGCACACATATTTATACCCCCCCAGAATAGACAGGACAATAGAGAAGTTTGTTGCTGATGTCATTGGTTCCCAGGGGAGAAGCATCTGTTACAGAGCATTTAACAGGCTAGTTCAAATAGACTCTCCCTGCCTCTAACAGCTGGGGGTCTTTCCCTTCCCGCCCCTGTAACATCCTAACAGCTGTTCATGAAATATACATTTTGTTGCTTGTAGCCTCCGCAATCCATAACTCGAGAATGCATGATGCGATCTCCCCACCGATAACACTGGAATACTGTAAAAAGAGTACGCATCAGTACGAAACCAAACATGACTTGTTTAGCATGTATAAAACCTTAGTTATCAAATATCTTTATTTCTCAGCCTTTAAACTAACTGAACCAACTTAAATCATATACTTTAAAGCTTATTAAACCTTATGTGTGAATATGTAATGTGTGAGTATTCGGGGTTTGATATAAGGACGCTAGTTAACTTGGGGCAGATGCATGCGCATAAAGCTAATAAAACAGCGGTTTCATACAAAGTCCTATGCATTCGCTAATATGCGACTAACTAACAGCGCAATTGTGTGTATTAATGTGTGTATGAGAAATGATGAAAGATGCAATCGCATGGTGCTAATAGTATTATCGCCACATGTACTAAAATGTGAGTTTATCTAAAATGGCGCTTAGGCGACCATTCGCAAAATGGCATCTTACGATCTCATTTTCAAGATGGCGTCTTGCGGCCAATCGCAAGATGGCGTCATCGCGATTAAAGCTTAAACTGAACTTGTCTCAGCCAATTATTCAGCTTCGACAGGGGCACCTGGGATGTATGTTTTGTTTTTTTTCAAACAATTTTATTGAAAGATTGACATACAAATCAAAATACAATGTTAGGTACAAAAAATCTCTACAAATCCACCTTATAAGGTGTGAACAGTGACATACAGTTATGTCTAAAGTTATACATATATGTCTCAGCTATCTCCCATAAAAGAAAATCTGGCTCTTAAGGCTAATTGTAGGAATTAGAAGGATATACCTGAATTTAGGACTTCCAATTTGTTAAACCAAAACATTTTCTTAAGGCTTCCTTTAATAAATCTGAAACTGTGTGAACATAAGGAAGCCAAGTTTCAAAAAAATGTCTCCGTCAGTTTTTCCTTATGTAAGGAAGCTTCTGTCTAATCAATTTGGTATAAAATAAAGTTATAGGAATGGGATCGGTTGAAATCCACTGTGACAGAATAGCCTTTTTGGCAGCTGCTGCTAATTTAATAAGTAGAATACGATTGCCCTTAGCCAGTCCATCCTCATTGCTACTTGGGTAAATACCTCAAAACACCAATTCCTTATTAATGTTGTATTTTATCTTTAAAACATACACAGTCCTCCGCTATATACGTAGCAAACAACACAAAATTCCCCTCCCCTTTCCCCCTTAGTTTTGGGAGAAGGTTTAGAAAGGAACAATAGGATGCTCGATAATTTTCACCGAACCGAACATAAAATGCTGCCATGGTACAATGCACTGCACAACATACCAATAAGCACCCCTAAGCACACACACGTAACCTAGGCAACACCCACTCCCCACATCATTGGACAACCACCATCACGTGACCAATTTGGTCACACACCCCGCAAACCCTGTACAAACGCGTTACCATGACAACGCGGATCACCTGACAGTCCATACACGCCCCCACTGTATAAGCCATGAGGGCAACCAGCCCCTTTAGCCCCGTACACACACGTTACCATAGTAACGCGTTAGCATGCCCTAGTTCACACAAGTCCATGCTCCAACTCATTAGGACGACACAATACCTCATCTAACCCGAACACTGCTGTCATGTGACCCACCAGGTTACACGCCCCATGTGATCTGGACAATGCGTAACCATAGCAACACGTTGTCATTTACGAGCCCAGACATGCCCCCCACTTCTACCAACCGGACATGATGGTTTGCGTCATGCTTCCACCCTGGCCTACCCAATCATATGCATACTCCTTTTGACACACAGTGCACACCTTTTTGCAATACCCACTCAGCCCCACGTGACAAGACACGTCATGGGACTCGTCACAGGCCACACCAACACCCATTACACCTAGGCCCTACTACCACGCCCACACAGACACGCGATTGGCCAATTGATCACATGTGATTGCACACACACCCGGAAGTCCCCTATAAGACACAGAAATTTCAGCATTACAGTAGCTCCTTGATAAAGGCACGCAAGCCGAAACGCGTTGGTGACCACCACGATCAGCACCTATTACTCCCACCAATTGTACCACTACAGTTTACTCTCCACCCAACTTCTACCTGTCCCCCTTGGGACACATACGCCAATCCCACGGGCTCATGGGATTGCCCAAGCATGCGGACCTCCGCATAACCACATCATCACCCAGTGAGTGTACCAGTTGGCCCTCATGGGCGCCCATCCACCAGACAACCCCGCGGGACCATGGAGGCTACAAAAACTGCTTGGCTTAACATTGGGATCACCACAACAACTGCTCCCCACCGTGGATTATTCCCCACCTACCGGTAGGTAAGCATATCCCCATAAGCAGTGCGGGATGCCACCAACTGTAAGATACACCTGGCTACACCAACTATACTACACCCCGGTTGCCATAAGTCTGTTTGATCATAGGTCCAGCAGGGGGACGTGCAGGAGTGAGGACCGTACGCCAAAGGAGCCCCCTAAAAGGGTCCACCCACCCCCCCAACCGTGGGCTACACAGAGGCTATCACCACCATCCACTATATGTGAATTCAATAACGGAACAACCTAGGGAGCATTGTGTCTACCCAATAAATAGGTTTGGATCCCACACCACTTGTCAGTATTTCTTTCATCCGTACTAACATCCACCTACATATTACCACATCTTCTCCACGCACTCCTCCCCCCCCTACACCTCCTCATCCACCATCCCCCACCCACGACCTCATCCCCTCATACCTAGGAGCGCGCATATACCCATTATATCTGTCACATCAACCTAGCAGGAATTGGTACTCTTGCCCTATGTTGCAGCACCTACCCACTCTAGACACCTCACCCCCATCCCTTTCCCTGACAGATAGGACCCCATCACATCACCACAACTAGAAGTGTGGCCCACCCCTATAAAGTTTACAGTTTCTATATTGAGGATAGGGCATGAGTGTGCATAAATGGACGAAGTGGAAAGATGATCTCTAAAGTAGTATTCTATCTAGGGAGCAAAGTTGATCTATCTTTAAATCCTTAAATATTTTTTGAGCGTAACTCACCGCTTGCAAAAAGGGAAATAATGGTATTAAAAGAGAATGACATTTGGGTTGTATGGTTTACAATAATTTTATATCTTAAATAATAGAGATTAATGTGAACATACCATAATTATTGTGGCTACTACACATGGTAAATTATTTACATTTACATGGATCCTGGATTATTAACTGGCCAGCCAGTCATCAGGGACTCAGTCATTACATCATGGGGGTGGGGTGGAAAAGTTGCTAAAAAGCATGGGAGCATGTTGCTCAGTGTCATATTTTGGGAGATCAATTCTAAGTGGAAGCCTGGACCTGCATTTCCTGCCATTCTCCCCAGTCCAGAATAAGATCAGTGTAATCCTTTTTTTTGTAGTTGTAACACTCTTTTGTCTATGTATTATGTAACCATTTTTTATTTATATCATCCTTGTAACTAAGCATTGTATTCCTTTTCATAAATAAAGTAAAGTGTTCCTTTATTAGTCTATTTATATACATTCTCTAGAACACATTCATTCAAAGAAGCTGTTAGATCACTAAGGTTACGCTATAACAATTATTTATTGCTAGAAGTAGGTGGTGAAAATGCAAAGACTCAAAAGATTCAAAGGTCGATATCTGTAATGCCAAAAACGTATTACGCCATGGTAATGACAGATGGTGGAACATGGTTGGTAGTACATGGAAAAACCACCTGAAGGAAGGCTGAACCCCCGGGAGCTATCCAAGGCTTGCTCAAATAATTTAAAAACTGTAGGGCCAAAACTGTAAAACCAATTTCAGGCCATGGCTTTGTACCACTCTGGGGGAAACAAGTTACCTGTATGCACCTAAAATAGTATCTCCACACCTGCTGGTTATGTATAGAAGACCTGTGACCCGGCACAATCTTGGCTGACTTGCCAGAAAGGAAGGGAGGGAGGGAGAGAGAAGTAAGGAGGGTTGCCCAAGTAGGCAAAAGTAATGCAGTCATAATGAGATTGAAAAGCGGGCTCCAAAACAGGAGATCCAGTGCACCCAGACTTTATTAAAATATTTAGAGGAATAATGCAAGAAGCTTGTCATATATTCCATCTGGTATGCCAGATTCTATTAATGATGGGCTGAATAGTTGGAGCAGTGGGCTTGCGCCAGGTGGAGACAATCTGGCAGGTAGTCGCTGAAGCAACGTGGTGAATCAGCTTGCTCTGAAGCTTAGTTGCTGGGGGAAAGTACAACGGCAGGAGGATGTACCAAGAAAAGAGCAGGAACAACCGGCAAATGCTTTTACAGATGGGAGCAGCTTAGGGCAGTCCCACTATATTTGATAGAAAGAGCCCACTGCGGAACAACCTCAGCAGCTATCAGAGAGCTGTGCTTTGAAGTGATGAAGCTTAGAAGGAACAAGGTACCATCAGTACAAAAGCTTACAGACTCTTTCCTTTATGCAAACGCATAGGGAATGCATAGGGAACAGGAGCCAGCGTTAAGCCTAATATCATCCCAATCCTCATCTTTGAAGTCTTCCCCAAAATCTCTCTCCCTGACTCCTTCATGTGATTCTCTATCTAAAGACCCTGGTAAATGGAGTGAGTATACCAAGGATATCAGGGTGGAATCAACATTTGTCGGCGAGCAGTTCTATGATGAGGGCAAATATAAGGAGAGAGAGAAGGCGGCCCTGGCGGGTCACATTGGAGATGTTAAAGGGAGATGAGGCAGGGCCATTGACTGACAATTGCGGAAGGAGAACAATACAAGAACATGATACCAGTGAGGAATTTCTCATTGAAGCTCATCAACCTTAGCATTCTTAGAATAAACAACCCAGAAATATGTTCTAAGGCTTTTTCGGCATCTAGCGCCATGATTTAAGATGGCTGTTATTTTTGCGTACAATTTTGGATCCACATTTAAGAGTAAGTTCAGCCTATAATTAGTACAGATAGTGGGATTCTTCCCAGTTTGGGAAGAACAACTATGTTGGGCAATGTCGTCGCCCAATCAAAAAGTGCCCCATCAAGAACTTTATTGAAAAAAATCTGTTAAAAAAGGTGCATCCGCATATTTTTTGTAAGACAAGGAGATTAGGCCATCTGGACTGGAGCAAACAAGGTTTTAATCTGATCTCTATTTGAGTCTCCTCTGTAGAAATATCGAAGCGTGTATAAACACGGTGTGGGGCTGAATAATTGGTGTACATTTGGCCATTAAGTGATTTAGATGCCAAGTATCAAAAAGAGTGAGCTGTATGCGATTTTCTAGGAGAACCAGAGAGTCCCGACAGGACTTCAGGAGAGTGTGCTTAACAAAGGGATCATATAGGGGTCAATAATTAAGTTGAAATCACTGCCAAGAATCAAATAGACCCACACAACACATTCAATGTGTCAAAAAGCTTTAGAAAAAAAGAGAAGTCACAAAAGAGGACAGAGTAGGAAAATGTAGCATAGAAAGGCTAAGGGCCTGATTCAGAGCCGGACGCTATTTGCGGACGGTCGCTCCAAAAAAGGGGCCGGCTATTTAAATTGAGTGCTCGCTCTTTGAGGTTTGTTGACGCCTCTATGTCTGAGCGAGCGAACGAAAAATGCGCTCGCTATTTTGTAAAGACGCCCCTTTGCCATTCGCAATACACGTCATCTCCGGTATTTATTAGATTAATCGGGTACATCGAAAGGCATCTGAACTGCTCGCAGTGCTTGTGGTAGGTTTTTCTTACCGCAATCACTGCGAGCAGCTCAGGCTAAAAGACAACCAAGTGACGTGGTCGATGACGCTCCTTTACTAATTATGCATTCCCATTAAAGGCCCTTTTTACCGTTAGGCACGCATGCGTTCGGATCTCCACTCCACCGTTTTCAAGCACCTTCCCCTGTTACCACCCACAAACGGTACATTCTGTCAATCAAATTAGCAACCCCTCGCTGTTTTGCGAGTACACGATTTCCGGCCGCAATGACTGGTTTGCGCATGCACATTACGACCCATACGCATGCGCAGTTGTGCGAACATCGCTCAGAGCGAACGAGCGGCCGCTTATGAGCGGCTCTGAATCAGGCCCAAAAACCCTTAAATAAACTTAATACAGATGAAAATAAGGGTGCTAGGGTTGATAGTCAAGCAACAAAAGCTGTCTAGAGGGGACCCGATCACGGGGAACCAATGAGAGACATAAAAAGAGGGGAGAGTAGGCAAAAAAACACCCAAGAACCCTCAGCCCTATAGTAGAGGTGTTTTAAGAGAGGAGGGGGACCATGTGCAGTCTCTGTGCATGCCCCCTCCTCTTTGTCAGCATCCACTCTACCAGAGTCTACTGCACATGCGCAGGTCTCTGAGAACATGACACCGACGGGTGTCTTAAGAGAGGAGGGGGCCCGTGCGCAAAATGGTGGCCATTTTCCGGTGTTCTGAGCAGCGCTGACACCCGCCGCAGGACCACAGACAGGTAAGTTTAAAATAATATGGGTGCAGTGTGTGCGGTGCGGGGCCCCCCTGGACCCGAGGACCCATGTGCCCCCCACACACTGCACCCATTATAGATACGCCACTGCCGACAATATGTTCCCGGAGACATGAATGCGCAATTCACCGGGAACATTGCTCCATTTCTCCAATGATTTTAGTTTGCAGAATCGGCCAATGCAGGACTCCATAGAAGGGATCATGTCCTAAAAGGCTTGCAAGCACATATCTTGATATTCCACAAAATCTGCGTTTCTGGTTACAGCCAGTATTTTTTCCTTGACAGTAATAGAGACACACTATAATGTCTCGTGGAAGTGGATCAGTGGCTAGCTTAACATGAACACGGTGTGCCAAAGAGGTCATCAGCTGAGAGGGTACTATTGTCTCTTAGGAATCACAGTGTAAGACCCCTAGAGACACTGGCGAGGTCTTCTGCCAATAACAGCCACCGGCTGTTCCCTTAGAGCTGGTCACACTCACCGGTATTTAAGTGGTTGTCTGTTTTTACACTTGGGACAGTAGGAGCTTACACGGTGAACAAGATGTTATGCGGCTGATGATGGTTCAGATGGCAATTCTAAATTGGCAGAGGTACGGCTTTGGTGGCAGGATGTGGCTTAGGAAGCCAAGATGCAGCTTTGAGAGCTAGGGTGCGCTACTAGTGTCGAGAAGCGGCCTTGAGAGGTGAGGTGTGGCACTAGTGTCGAGATGTGGCCTTGAGGGCCGAGGTGCAGCTTTGAGAGTCGAGATGAGATTTTGAGAGCCGTGGTGCGACCTTGAGGGCTGAGGTGCAGCTTTGAAAGCTGAGATGCAACCTTGAAGACCGAGGTGCGACACTGTGCAGAAGTGAGGCCTTGAGGGCCAAGTTGCAGCCTTGAGAGCCGAGGTGCAGCCTTGAGGGCTGAAGTGAGGCCTAGTGAATCAAGGTGCAGCACTGGTGCTGAGATGACCTGGAAGCAGACAGAGGCCGTTAGATGATATTGCTGTAGATAAGGTGGGCCCGCAGACACAGATCAGGCTAGAGGTGACAACTGCTTGCTGCAAACATCTCTAATGGCTGGTACACTGTTCTGGATGTAAGCAGCAGTGAACAAACTGCAGATGGCAGCTGGTATACAGCAAAGACAGTTTTTACAAACAGACAAAGCACAGACAGGCAAGAGCTTAACTGGCAGGAACCGGGCACACATGTAGCAATACGCTATCACTGGCAAGATGGCGCTGAACCTGCTGGACTACAACAGATAATGCACCAATGGCATGCAAGGCAGAAGATGAGCTGTTTAGCAAGCAACTGAGACTAAGCGCGTCAGTCAACATTCCCAGGAGTACGTGCACCAGCCCGGCTTCTAGCAACCGCAGGTGCTGTCCCAGTTCGGCGTCTTGGTTGCCCAGCAACAGATGGAGTAGTCTGAGGCTGCGGCAGGAGAGCAGGGCGTCCTGGAAGAGGAGCGGTAACTGGGACGTAAGAGAGAAAAAGCCACGACGATGGCTTGTGACAGACGGAATGGTGGAGATGTCGGAAGTAATTTGTAAGACCATCCCAAATGGATGGAGGAGAGAAGGATTCCGGAACATAACGAATTCTCAAGTTTTTCTGCCAAGATCTGTTCTCCATGACTTCTTGTTTGTCTTTCAGTGTTCATTTCATAATGAGGCTGAGTGGAGCAGTGTGCACTGACCTCGTACCCGCCGCTGCACGGATCATCAGAAGCAGATGGAGAGGTCCACAGGAAATACTGGAGGAGTGCACCCAACACACTCACCGGAGCCTCAGTACAAGATGAGCAGCAGCCAGAAGCAATGAAGGCTGGCGGGGAGCCGGCACACCATCACATGGAGGTAGACTGCCAAGACTTCACTCCTGAAATGGAGCGCTACGGGCCAACGTGAACCAACATGGAGTAGCTGGCACAGTCAAAGTCTCTGGGAGCCCCGGGGAATCAGAGGCAGGTCCAGTGATCCTGAGGGCTATGGAGCAGTGAGGTATGACAGCAAATGAGGCCCAATGATGGTGGTGGGCCCAACAGCAGAAACAGGGTCTGGGGAAGGAGCGATCCCGGAGCAGACTTTGAGAGCTTGACAGAGGTTCTGCTATGTCAGGAAGGGTAAAAAAAAGTGTCTGCAGATCTCAGTCACCGAGCAATAGGCAATAATAACAATACACTAGCTGGGAGCACCGCTAGGATGCGCTCGCCATGTTAGCCTAGTAAGCCACACAACCATCTCAGATTGGATTTTTATAATAGTGTCAATATATGTCAGAGTGCTGGATTACATTAGTTATACAAAAAACACATTTGCAATTAACAATCCAGTGGGAAATTATATTCAACACTGCCATGCCGCTTAGCTGGACTGCTTTTTACTATACAGTGCTATAGGATTTTCATCATCAATCAGTGTTCCAGGGTATTCAGCAGTTCAATGTTGCTTTTAACAGTTATTCATGCTCTCAATCCTACATTACATGTACTAGTATGTGTTTTTATGACTTTATTGTGTATTAATTAAATCAACATTTATGTGCTAAATACAACGCTGCTATTTCTTTGTTTTTCTTTACATTTGCAATTAAATATGGAACTTTTGCTTTGTTGTCTATACTTTAAATGTTGTGGTTTCTGAATAGAAAGTCCGTTTTAAGAATGGTTCAGATGCTGCAAATTCACAAATGAAAGCCATTCCTACAAATAAACACATTTATTTTCTGTAGTGTGTCCAAAAATGTGTTCATTATTATAACAAGCTGAAAGGGTTTGTTAGGAGACAGAAATTGGGGAAAGGTTTGGCTGCTGGTGAATCTGCAGATGTTTTTTTTATGAGCAGAAGCTGGGACATGGGGCGCAAGTTACTGCTTGATCCTCCTGTAATGTGCAGAGGCCCCAACTACAGTTTATGAAACCTTTAGGATGACCTGTATTGCTACATGTAATGATCTGTGCCACACATGCAGTGATATCACTTTATAAAGATTCCAAAGTCAATGAGCTATAGAATTGCATCAGACTGAGGAGCTCATTCAGACCCGCTCGCAAGATGCGATCGCTCGCTGGCAAAAAGGGGCCGGATATTTAAATGAAGCGCTCGCACTGCGTAAGAACGCCCACTATGTTTTAGCGAGCTACGGCAAAGTGCACTTGCAAATGTCTGAAGACGCCCCCTTGCCACTCGCAACACACGTCATCTCCGAGAAATTAAGAAATACTCGAGACCATCGTGAGCCATCGGAGCTGCTCGCAGCACTTGGGGGTGCCTTAGCCTGCCGCAAGCACAGCGATCAGCGCTGGCTGAAATACATGCAGGCGACGTGTACAATGACCCTACTTTGCTAATTATGCATGCCCTTTAAATGCCGTTTTGGCAGCCAGACATGCCTGCGTTCGCACAACCACTCCCCCGTTTACAAGCACCTTCCCCTGTTACCACCCACAAAGTAACAACCTGATAGTGGGTTACGAGCTACCAAAATCAGATTGCAATGAATGGCTTGCGCACGCGCACGCACACTGCGAATTATACGCATGCGCAGATGGGAGAAAATCGCTCAGAGCGAGCGATCGCGCCTTAGTGAGCGGGTCTGAATCAGTTTCTTATTTCTTGGAGCATTCAGAACTGCAGTATGAGTTTCAGTAAATAATAGAACAAAATAACCTGATTAGGCAATAACCTACACATGGACTTTAAAAAAATATATATCTTGTGCAATTAAAGTAATTCCCACTAAAGTCCAGCATTTTGGGGCTGATTCAGCAGAGGACGTTATTGCAAAGCCGAACACACGCAGCTTTGCAATTCCATCCTTGCAACTATGCAAATACATGTCTGACACCCCCTGCTGCATTTGTGATCCCAGCACTGTGACCAACGGTTACAACGGTGGATGGTGTCGGCCAGCTGAGTAAGCCTCAGGGTATGGCAGGGTAGATGCGGGTATGCGGGAACAGCCTGAGGTGGAGACAGAGCAGGAAACGAGTCACAGCTGGAACTGCAATAACAATCGAGCTAAGGAGATATGCTGTGTATACGTTGCACTGGCAAAATAGAAGGTGTGCTGAACACCCTTAAGTACCTGTTACGGTTCACGCACGGTAACCCGCTGTTCCCTTAGTGAATTATTTACACACCGCCTGGATTTACGCCTCCACCAGTGGAGGCTTACACAACCGTCGAAAGACCGCAGGACTGCTGACTAGGAGAAGACAGGACAGTGATGTGGCAGTCCTTCCACAACTGGCTAACTGGAGTGAGGCTGCCGGTAACAGGCGTAATGGACAGGATACACCAGCAGCGACAGATAACGGGTCTCAGAAATGTCCAGGGACAGTAGTGCACCTGGGTAGTCCGGCAATGAGTGGCATGACAATACTAATTGCTGCAGGGCAGGAGCGACCTGGACTGATATGTAGCAGGATACAGACAAGCCTGGACTGGGCTGGACAAGACAAGAATAGACTATGACAAGACTGACAAAAAACAGACAAGAACTAGACGGACACAACAAAACAGATACAAGGTACTAGATGACCCTGAGGCCGTGGGGTGATTTAGACAGCCAGGATGCGGCTTTGAGAGCCAGGTGACACTTTGCTGAGTTGCAGCCTTTGGGCTGAGATGTGGCTTTGAGAGCCAGGTAATACTTGGCTAGGTTATGATGCGGCCTTGCGGGCCGTGATGCGGCTATGACAGCCGAGATGAGATGCAGGCTATGATGCAGCCTTGCGGGCCGTGCTGTGGCTATGACAGCCGAGATGAGATGCAGGCTGAGGTGTGTCTGTAGCAATATGGCAGACAGGTGAACTCTGGCACGCCAGGAAAACAGGCAGGAAGCAGACTGACATGGCTTGGCTGGACTCTGGAATGAAAAGTGCCACAGGTAGAAGCAGGGTATATTCCACAGGCTAATACTAAACAGACAAATGCAGAACACTGGAACTGTGGAACTTGGGGAGACCGGCAAAAGTTCAGACTTCAGAGAGACATGCATACACTGGTTGTCAGACAGTATAACCAGCATGGAGTGAAAGGCTGGCTGAAACTTAAAGGAAGCAGGGTCCGACTCCAATCAGAACCGATTCCTGGAGAGTAATTCCTAATCAAAGGCATGTGTGTACCTGCTCTGCAGAGAGACAGCTAGTTAATTAGTGAACACATGAAACAACACACACAGACAGACATGAATGACAGGCTATGAATTGACACAGACAAGACAGGATTTCCAGCTTCCTGCAAAAAGCCAGAACAAGGACAGGACATGATGCAGTATCCCAGTAACAATTGTGACTGGGAACTGCCACCAAGATGATTTGCTAACCGCAAATCCTAACAGTACCATGTGAAGGTGCATGTTTGGTTGCTGAGAGTTCACAGCAGATGCTCTGACCTAATTGGCCCATTCAGGTCACATGCCCAAAACCAAGATGGCTGCGCTCAGCAGTCCCCAGCATGACAGTGCTGCCAGTCTCACCTGTCACCATATGGCCTGTACCTTTAGGACATCCACGCACACCTCGCACCAACCTCCAGACACCAGCACCCCCACCGGTAGGACTGCGCCAAAGCACTCGCACAGGCAGAGACCGCAACTCACCAGGTAAAACAGCTCTGGTCGTGACACCACTTCCACACCCCTCTCCTGGTCAACTAAAATGACTCCCCCTTCCCATGACCTAATGAAGCCTCTTATGGGCAGATCTCCAGGGCACTAAAAAAACCTCTTAAAATACTGTATTCCTAATCTAAAATAATCCTGAAAGTCTCATCAACTAATTTCCCACAAATGTTTTCTGACTCCCTTAGCCTGGAAAGCCCACAAAGCTGTTATGAGGGGCCAGATATTTAGTTATGCCCTCAATGGTACTAAGTACCAAACATTGAATGTCAGTGACTCCACAGTTAGGGCACAACACTTAGAACTGGACAATAAAGAACACCCCACAACAAAATATTACCAAAATCTGATTTTAGGCAGCCATGAACTTAATCTTATCCTCTCTGAATAGAGTGAAAAAATCCCTTTTTTGGTTAAACCAACATTAATATGAAAAGTGTACTAATGCAGACACCATGCGAACGAATAAAGTGAAAGCATGCCAATTTTCCTTGGCTATCCTGGCAATTAAGCACGCAAAGAGCAATCTGCAATATAACCCCGTCAATATAAAAAATGTGGCCAATGATTTTACAAAACTGGCACAAATCCTGCAAATTACCATCAAGTTTCAATGTTTAAAAGAATGTAAATATTTGCAAAGTCACCAAAAACCGCCTGTAACAATGTTGACAAAATGCAAATTGACATAGCGCCTGAATCAGAGAAGGACGCAAAGGTGATTACGCAAACATGCAATCGAGCGATTGTTTGCCATTGCGCATTCGTATAAGATGCACTGCGCATGCGCAGCAATTGCACTGCGATTACGGACGCACATAGGAATCCATCGCAGAGTGAGTGACAGGTTGTCAGGATTTGGGGGTGGCAATGGGGGGTCTGAGAAGCGCAGGTGTGTCTGTCCGTTTAAACGCCGTTACATGGGCATGGATAAATTAGCCACTGCAAGTGCATATGCATCTCTGTGTGGACCACTCTCGCTGACTTGGACCTATTCTTGTGCTTTGTGAGCTGTGGGACTTCCAGATTTAAAGACTTTTGCTGATGAAATTCCTGTTCTATATGTCCACTTTTATTACACTGGCAATATACATAGGCCTCCTCTGAGGGAAGCGGTATGAAATACCGCCGGCCGCATGGGCGGGAGTTCGAATCCCGGTAGCGGCAGGCAGACAAATGAAGAGATCCCGGCAGTGGCATCCCGACAGCGCTGGAAATCCTGATCGTCCGTAGGTGAGTACTTACTAACCTAAGCCCCCTAACCCTAACCCTCCTTAGGGGTGCCTAACCCTAACCTCCCCCCCTGTGCCTAACCCTAATCCCCCCTCTAAGTGCCTAAACCTAACCCCCCCTTCCCCGCTGCCTAAACCTAAGTCCCCCGGGGTGGTGCCTAACCCTAACCTCCCCCCGGGGTGCCTAACCCTAACCCTCCCTCCCCCTAGCCTAACCCTAACCCTCCCAGGGGGGTGCCTAACCCTAAGTCCCCCCCGGGAGCCCTAAACCTAACCCTCCCCCCCATGGCTGTTCGCTCACGGCGCCCGGCATCCCTTCGATCGGGATGCCGGGCGCCGGTCTCCCGGCGTCGGAAAAATGACAGGTGTCTAGATAAAGCAGTCGGGAAGCCGGCTGTCGGGATTACGTCAGCCGGCTTCCCGATTGCATCCCCCTCTGAGAATCGAATTGGTCAGTCGGTATTCATTCATCCTTTGCAAATTCTTCTGTTTATCCCCAAAAGGTTATTCTCTCATTCCTCCAACTACTTTGACTCGTTCTCTATTCCTGTTTCCAATCCTGGAATTATCTAGTGAGATCATATAATTGATTACTCAATGCCTCAATGGGATAACAATCAGTCTCCTGAACATTTTGAATGGCAGTGGTTGCTAATATCTCTGGGACCTGCCACTCGTAGATTGCGTAGATTGCATTGGATCCTAGCACTCTAATAGGTGACTCCTTAAACTTCAAAATTGAGTCACTTGTAATCTAAGTAATCAGAGTTGTGTTTTGATGGACTCTATAAATTGGTCAATTGAGGGTTTAACTATGTGTCAGCTTTCATTTTCATCTACATATTTAATGCCTTTAATGCCTCTTTAAGGTCCTGCATTGGTTATCCATACTGCTGCTTCCAAGTATAAAAAAGGATTTTTAATTCTGAGATGAATTTGGTTTCAAAGATGGTAGATAATGTTTCTAAAATTTGCTAAAAGGTATTTATCTCTCTTCCTGACCAGGAATTCACTTCCTACAAAGATGGATCTTTCAACTGATCTAAAAGTACTTATGTTTTTGTGGTTCAGTCAGGAAATATAGGCAAACAAGGGGCCTGATTCAGAGCCGGACGAAATTAGCGCTCGCTCGTCCAGAAAATAGGGGTGGCTATTCAAATGAACCGTTCGCTCTTTGCGGTCTGTTCACGCCTCTAGGTCTGAACGAGCGTACAAAACTTGCGGTCGTTTTTTAGGAAACTACGCCCTCTGGCCGCTCGCATCCTACGTCATGTCCGCTATTTATTAGATTAATCGAGTACATCGAACAGGGTATGAACTGCTCGCTATTCTTGTGGTTGGTTTTTGCTACCACAATTTTGCGAGCAGTTCTGGCTATAAAAAATCCCAGTGACGTGGTCAATGACGCTGCTGTTTTAAATATGCACACCCATAAAACGCCCGTTTTGACCTTTAAGCACGCCTGCGAACGGATCTCCACTCCCCGTTTTCAAGCACCTTCCCCTGTTACCACCCACATACGCCTCTTTTACGCCACATTTCGGCCGCACTGACTAGTTCGCGCATGCGTATAACGATCCGTACGCATGCACAGTTGGGCAAACATCGCTCAGAGCGAACGAGCTGCCACTTACGAGTGGCTCTGAATCAGGGCCAAGGATCTCATTTTAGTTTTGAATTCTCCAGATTCAGCACTGCCTATTTCCCCTGAGTAGCATGATAGCCAATGTGCTCCAAAATAGTTGGGCATGGTAATTGATGTTAAATTTGGTGGGTTTTGTTGATCCTCTGTAGTGTTATCAGTTCTTGCTGATTGGGATCGATTGTTGTCCATCATATCTGTGTGGTTCAGGGAAAGTTTTTTTGTTAATTTTGGAATTCTGGGCCTGATTCAGACCCGCTTGCGAGCGCTGAGCGCTCGCAAGCGGGTCGATGGTGCCCTAATGCGCATGCGCATGATGGAGGGAGCTCCGTCGTGTGCATGCGCGAGACCCACATAGCGACACCCAAGCTGTCGCTATGGGTCTCGCACTAAAGGGGGCGTGCTGTCGATGGTGAGTGACAGCACGCCCCCTTTGGTGGGCGTGCCGGGGGCGTGGCTGCCCAGACGGAGGCGTTCCCATGGGAACGCCTACCGTCTGGGGCCGGCCCCACTGACATCACTAGTGATGTCAGTGGGAGTGCTTTTGGCTCTGATAGAGCCAAAAGCACTCCTGGGCTTGCGGCAGCGAGACCCTACCGCAGGGTCTCGTCGCAAGCCCGATGGTCGCGATGGTCTTGACCATCGCGACCATCTTTTTGGCCGCTCGCATAAGCTGTGGGCCGCTCCATTTTTAGGTATGAGGGCCCTGATTCAGAGCGAGCGCTCTGGTCAGAGCGTCCGGCACTGAATCAGGCCCTCTGTTTGTGAAGTCAAATTGAATTCTGTGATAATCCCATGGATGTAATTAAGGAATACTCACAGGGAAAAAGTTTGGATGGTAATTTAAAGATGAATTGTTTCTGATGCAGAAATTTGTTTCCTTTCATTTACACCGTGACAGAGAAACCAGGTTCCCTCTGATGGTATATAGGCACTGATTCAGAGCCGGACGCAAGTGGCTGCTCGTTCGCTCCGAGCGATGTTTGCCCAACTGCGCATGCGTATGGATCGTAATACGCATGCGCGAACCACTCAGTGCGGCCGAAATTCATGTGCTCGCAAAATAGCGAATGCCTGATAATTTGAGTGACAGGAGGAGGCGTATGTGGGTGGTAACAGAGGAAGGTGCTTGAAAACGGGGAGTGGAGATCCGATCGCAGGCGTGCTTAAAGGTCAAAACGGGCGTTTTATGGGTGTGCATATTTAAAACAGCAGCGTCATTGACCACGTCACTGGGTTATTTTACAGCCAGAACTGCTCGCAAAATTGTGGTAGCAAAAACCAACCACAAGAATAGCGAGCAGTTCATACCCTGGTCAATGTACTCGATTAATCTAATAAATAGCGGACATGACGTAGGATGCGAGCGGCCAGAGGGCGTAGTTTCCCAAAAAACGACCGCAAGTTTTGTACGCTCGTTCAGACCTAGAGGCGTGAACAGACCGCAAACAGCGAACGGTTCATTTGAATAGCCACCCCTTTTTTCTTGACGAGCGAGCGCAAATAGCGTCCGGCTCTGAATCAGGCCCATAGTCAGCACCCCAGCACACGGGATGCCTATGGTCTAAATACTGGCTCCTGAATCCCGACTGCCAGTATCCCAAATGTAAGTATCGGGAGTTAGGGTTAGGCACTAGGGGGAGGGTTAGGCACTAAGGGGGGAGGGTTAGGTTTAGGGTGCGGGGATGGGGAGGGTAGGTTTAGGCATGAAGGGGGGAGGTTAGATTCAGACACCGAGGAGGGATGGTTAGGGGTAGAGGTTAGTGTTAGGGAATTTACCTCTTAGTGTTGAGATTGTGACTGTCGGGATGTCGCTGTCGGTATTCTGACAGCTGGCATATCGACAGCTGGGATCCCATACCCATCCCCCCTCACCAACCATACACAAGGACTGACACACTATTTATGTGTAACTATCTTAGAAAGGTAGTTACCTTTATTTATGTTTTAATACGCAATAGAGCAGTGGTTCTCAAACTGTGGGTCGCAACCCCGGAGTGGGTCGTGCCCATCTCAGCATCGGTTCTTGACTCACCCACAGCGGTCCTACTCCCTGGCGCCCACTGCAATGTTGATTCGCAGCAGTTTGCCTGCATCAGCAGTCCCCCGCCGGCTCCTCCTCCCCGAACTGTGATTGACACCCATGAGATATCCCGACGTTCGGGCGTCATGACGTCACCCGGGTGTCAGTCACAGTGAAGGAGGCGCAGTGCATGCGCAGAATGACATGCGCTGTGGAGGGTGCTGGGAGGGATCTGATTGGACCCCTCTCATCACTCTGCAAATAGAAGTCCATAGGCTTTTATAGGGTAACACCATCTGAAGATGGCGTTATCCACCATGTTTTGTCAGACAGGGTCCCAGAGCAAAATAGTTTGAGAACCCCTGCAATAGAGTATTTAATATATATCAAGTTTATTATTAATGGTGAGTTGATAAATAAAGGAACAGAGAGAAGACACTTTTTATTCATGGAAGGGGGAGCAGGACTGTACATTAATATTCAACACTGTAGACATATTCTGTAGAGTCTGGGAAGACCTACGCTGATATCAAATGACTGCTCCCAGACTTCTATGGCTCTAGAAACTCACTTACCAGGATTTCTAGTGGCAGAAGTGGCATGAGGGCAAGGTGGGTGTGCCTCAATGACAAGAAAACAAGGGGATCTAAAATACAGACCAAGGTGGGAGCACTTGGTTCAGCCTGAGGTGGCTAATTAAGCACTGCTGCATCCTGCTGTCTGCCGCTGTTCCTAGGGACAGAGTGGGTTTTCTGAGTGATGAGAAGACGACAGGCCTACCCACTCCACAAGAGACGTGTGATCCAGGGGAGCAGCTCCTTGTGAACAGCCAACAGTACATTCATGAATGGTGGCAGAGGTAGGGGTGAGCCCACAGAAGCAGTGCCAGGTCCAGGGGAGTGGCTCTTTGTGAATAACAGGCTGCCCATTGAGGAAAGGGGACAGAGTCTTGTCCCTGAGGTGGCACCAGGTCCGGGGAGGAGCGAGAGAGGCCGAGCAACAAAACTACCTCACAGTTTCTGACAACTGCGGAAGAGAACTTGTCTGCCAGTTGATGTGGAGAAAGTAGACCCTCCTGTGAGATAGAATGGATTCTAAACTGCCAAATACATGCACAGGTCTGTTTCTTTTTACCAAGCACTGCACCATTCACTACTTTTTACACAGATAACAAGATAGCTAAGGGGAGAGCAGACTATAAACTATGTGTGGGAAATATTCATTAGGAGGGGAATAGTCCCATTCCAAAGGTGATGAGTGCTTTCTACATAATGATGGGTACATACTAGGATGAGGGATCGGTCAGCAGACCGATCCGCCATCCTAGCAGGTGATTGGTAAGCTATACCCACTTGTCAATCGGCTGCTCGATGTGTCTGGGCTCTAGGCTGACATCACAACTGGGCAGGCATTTAAATGAAGGTCTTCTTTGTGTTATATTATTGGTAAATGTAGAGACAATTTCTAATATCCACTTCAATAGTTGTTATATTTATAGACCAATAGTAAATGGTTTAAAGTGGCTAATTGTTCTTTCCTGTCATCACAATTCAGTAAATTACAGTTGTGATGTTATAAATGTCATGTAGATGTTAGATATATCTTAATATATGTGCAGCCCTCAACCAGAAATCTACATATGATGTCATGAATTCCTATACAATTTGTTATATCTCTTAATAGATATGCTCTAGGAGTCCATTATGCGTAATGTTTTTATTTTCCATATATGGACTATATAGATCAGTCTCAATCATTTTCACTTCAGGTGTTAATTATTTACTGATTATAACAGTTAGGGTTCAACATATATTCATGTTTCACCCTATATGATGATTGTATGGATCACAAGGCTAGACACTATTGTCTCATGTCATGCTGTGAGTAGCCTGTGCTTGTTCCATCTCACTAGCTGACAGAGTCTCCAGTGTTCCGGGTTTAGTCAAAACTTGTAGGTCACATTAACATCACATGAGTTACAGCAGAGATAAAGCATTTAAAAGACTTGGACACTTTATGCGTGTACTCTACATGTCATCCTGACGCGCATTTTGCTACAGAGCTTAGTCATAGGGTCAACCCGTTCAGTGAGTTGACAGTTCTTATATACTAGTTGTACACCAATCAGATGTCTTCCTCTATAATTGTCATCACTATTAGCAAATCCATATTTTTTGATTGCCATTTGTATCAACCAATGGGACACACGTGTAACCAGCCAATGAGCGGCCGCTATATGTAAAGCAGCCTCTGATTGGCTGGCGGGCTGTGAGATTTCCCGAAGAGGCCCGTCAGCTGGCATTCACCAAGTATTGATATGTGTGACAACATATACCAATACTTGTCCGCATGGCTTTGGGGCGGTCAGTTTCTTATGTTGCCAAGTCCAGGTATGCTTTGGAAAGCAGCGTGAGGATGGAGGTGAGTATCAGATCTTTATTCCAGGTACTCCCATTGGATTCTACATGGGAGAAGTGGACCGATCAGCTGGCAGCAGGTAAGTATTGATTGAGATCAATATACAAAAAAAATTGAAGAAAATAGCGCTTCCTAAATGATCTATTGAGGGTGAGAAGAGGCTGCCGCCAAGGAGAAGAATTTGTTTACTTACTTCAGAAACTAAAGAAAACAAATTGGCTGCGCTCATTCAATCACACTTGTATAAATATTGTGAACCGTATCTTAGTATGAAGTATAAAATAATTTTAATTAGACAATCACATACATAAATATATATAAAAATATTCAGGACCTGATTGGAACACATATATATATATATATATATATATATATATATATATATATATATATATATATATATATATATATATATTCCTACAGAAATTAAAAAAACATACATACATATACAAGACATTTAATTAATATCAAAAATAGAATCAATGGGTATAGTCAGTTTTTCCTGGTTAGATTGTAACCAGGCTAGAGATCAGAACTGTGTCATCTGAATAAAGATGCACTGTTTCTGTGGCAATAATGTGGCTAATGCAACAGTCTTATTTAGTGTTGCTGTAAAAATGAAGGCAACATGGAATGAGCTCACCTGATTCTGCTTTTGTTGGTTGTGTCTCTTATTATGCTGGTTAGCGTGACAGCCTGTGATCTGGAGATCAGAGACACCAATATTCACCTGTAGATGGCTGTGTTAATCCCGGTGGCTGCGGCATATACCTTCGTTCCTCCGAAAGTGTATCTGTCATTGGATGGAAACCTTTTCCCCTCTCATCGCGGGAACTCCCGATATTAAAGCTCCGCTCCGTATCAGGCAATGTGTCCCTGGCTATCGGAGCCGCCGGCCGGCTTGACTTGGGACCTGTTTGTGGGCAGGTGCTTGCGGTCACGATGTGATTAACACAGCCATCTACACGTGAATATTGGTGTCTCTGATCTGCAGATCACAGGCTGTCTCGCTAACCAGCATAATAAGACACTATACCCATTGATTCTATTTTTGATATTAATTAAATGTCTTGTATATGTATGTATGTTTTTTAATTTCTGTAGGAATATATATATGTTCCAATCAGGTCCTGAATATTTTTATATATATTTATGTATGAGATTGTCTAATTAAAATTATTTTATACTTCATACTAAGATACGGTTCACAATATTTATACAAGTGTGATTGAATGAGCGCAGCCAATTTGTTTTCTTAAGTATTGATTGAGGTAGATGAATGTAATGTAATGTAATAAAGTTGTACTGTATACAGTGTGTGAGTACTGTGTTTTGTTAACTATTTTACAGTGGGGGTACGGATGCCGGCCGCCTGCTGGCACTTGTAATTCCACATGTGCCAAAGGGCAGGCATGCTGGCACCTGTAGTTCCACTGTAAATTACAATAGTTTAGAACTATATACCACATTATTACCACCATACCCACCACTCCAGGGGCATGGGGGTAATAACCCTTCTTGGGGGGGTCCCCACCTTCCCTGAGATCCCCAGCTTGGGGCGTGAATGTTTTGGCCCTGGAGGACCGGTGATAGGTTCTCCTGGCTGTGGAATTACACCGCAGTCGGTTTGGTCAGGTGCTGGTTTTAAATATATTTTTTCCACTATATTTAAAGCCAGCTGCTGGTTCCAAAAGTACGGGGGAACCCTACACGTTCTTTTCCCCATAATTTTAGAAACCAGGACTGGCTGCGCAGTCCGGGGCTGGTTATGCTTTTGGGGGGGGATCCTACATCATTTTAAAAAAAAATGTAACCCTTGTTTCACATGTAGACCACACAAGCTACCTTCACATATCTCACTGATATGTGCAGACTACTTGCTCAGGAGAGTTTTGCAGAGAGAAAACACTGCAATCTCGGGTGAGTAATCTCATCTAAACTTGCTACTCGGGGGAGAAACCTCGATCTGCTTCACCATCGGCCAACTCACTTTCAGCTAAACTCACTTCTTGGTAAATTTGAGAGTTTAAAAACGGGAAAATCACTCAAGTTTCGGCGATGCAAATCGAGTTTAAATAAAAACAAACTTGATCAGACTTAAATCTTAGTAAATTTACCCCTAAATGTGCATGAATATATTTGATATGTGTAAATATAAACAAATCAAAGTGATAAATAGCTATATTAATATTTTATTTGTAAAATATCAAATTTAAAAATCTAAACTTGTGAAAAAATGGGATTACGACACTTTGATACGTTTAATAATTACGATTAATACTCATAATAATTTTGAGAAATAGCCCATAATTAATTTGTTCATTAAGACCAATGGTTTGGAGGCCTCCCATTAAGAAGGCCCAAACACTCAACTTCTTTAGTAATCTTGGGTGATATACCCATCTCTAATACCCATATGTATTTGTTCTATGCCAAATACTTAAAAGCCACTAGGATTTGCTTGATGTTTATCATGAAAATGTCTGGCTGTAGATGTTAACTTATTCAACTCTTCCAGATCAGTTTTAGAGTTTCTAATAGAACCAACATGCTCTAGGGCTCTTTGCTTAAGGGGTCGTGTTGTCATTCTGATATATCATTTGTAGCACGGACACATGATACAATATATCACCCTCTGATTATGTGTTCTATTGTATTTTTCCTTAAATTCTGTAGTCTGTTGCATGTATACACAAGCCTTTCACTCCCCACATTTGAATGATCATTCAGCCACAGGTTTCCTTTGGGTGCTCTTCTTATAGTGGCTGTGTACTAATCTATCCCTCACATTTGAAGATCGTATTCGAACATGATTACATCAGATTTTTTATTGTCAATTTTATTCGGATTCAAAATAAAATTTCTATCCATTTTGGCTGCTTCATATTTTATCTTCTTTATTGCTCTCTTATTATATTCTCAGTATTTCAGTTAGTTACTTTGATCTAATATTGAATAGCAAGGAATCCAATCTATTATTTTTTAGATGTGGGAATTTCCTTCAAGACAGGTGGGAAGTGGGCATTTGTTCTATGTGGGATGCAATTCATTGCAGTCAGTTTTCTATGTAAGTCCATCAAGATCTTGCCATCATCCAACTTACATATTTTGATGTCCAAAAATGTGACCTCGTTTACTGCTGATCTCATGTGTTGACCTCAAGTTAAGTTAATTTGTATTCAGAAGCTTGATGACATTTAATAAATTTATCTTTAGGGCCATCCCATAGATCAGGGATGGGGGACCTCAGGCTTGTGGGCCGTATAAGTCCCACGGAATCATTTGTCTGGCCCTCTGAGCTTTTTTCTGCTAGCATTATCTGGCTAACAGGGTGCCTAGAATGGCACCCTGCAGCCAGAATCTATGCAGCAGTGCCACCTGGAGCATCCTTAGGACTCTTCAGATGGTCACACAGCTGCCCTTACAGCTCCAGGCATTGCTGTAATCACTGGCTATTGAGGCCCCACCCCTGTGTGACTTCACATGGAGATGGTGTGGCTTGCACCAGGCCCGTGAATAATGTTATATACAGTGTATCAAAATGGCCCTCAGCAGAAAAAAGGTTCCCCAACCCTGGCATAGATTAAGGTCATCTATATACCTGATCCAAATTAATACCTGTCTGGTGTATTCTTCATTTTTCTCATTGAAGATCATGACCTCCTCCCAGTACCCTAAATAGATGTTAGTGTAAGTGTGGGCACAGGCTGCCTCCATTACTATGCCCCTTGCAGGAAAAATGTATATTAATCAATAATTTTTATTTCATTTTGCAACGAACGCAGAAATATAAAATAAATATTTTAAATCACATAAGAAAGTCAGGGGAAGGATTGAGTAGGACAGGGTGAGGACCACAGTGTGTGTATATATATATATATATATAATCAAAGAGGTACTAGATATGGCGCTTCACCCTAGTATTTTGAATGTCCAAGTAACATATAGGATTGGATCCTTCCACAAATACACTTCCCAAAGTCTGGTAGCCGCTGAGTGTTCTCCAAAAGGATTATTGTTGTGAAATCCCAAATGGTTATGAAAGACAAAGGTGAGAATACAGCGCCTTATAGTGTAATAATTGAATGATTATATGGAATATGACAATAGTAATAAAATGCACGTATTATTAAGCGCGTATAACCAAACTCTTCTCCATCTCTATGGAGAGAGGTGGCCAGTATATAGTTTACATATATATATATATATATATATATATTGTGATAGAAGCACTGGAGAAGTTAGGGATGGCATGTATATGTGTCCCAGATTCCTGTAATATGTGTTTCAACTCCCAGGAAGAGTCTGTTTTACAAACAGATCTGAGTGTCGGCTTTTGGTAAAAGCCGGAGAATGGGTCCTGGGGGTGTGGATGTGAGAAAAAAGGGAGGGCTCCATCCACAGAGCCGTTTCAGGTATTAGGCCTTTCAGCCTGAGAGCAGGCTAATTGGGGTTTACACCTGGAAGTGGCTCAATATAGCTGTGTAAGAGTTTTGATGCAGTGTCTCACACACCCTGGGGAGAACAGACACTGAGGTTTGTTCAGAGACACTGGGACCTTTTTGAAAGTGCTGTGTTTGTGGTGAGGCAGTAGGCCTTGCCACTTGTGGAGAGGAAATTACCTGTCTAGTCGGTGCCCAGCCGGCTAGGATTTATTTTATGTTTGGTTTATTTGACTATTGGTGTTGCAAAATAAAAACTGGTGCCGACCAGCTTGCACAAAAACCCACAACTGGAGTGCTGTTTCCTGGCTGCTGTGTGTAAGGAGGTGTCCATCTACCCCAGGAGAGGGGGCTCCTACCCCGATCCTATCACAATATATAAACTATACATTACAATAAAGAGAGTGTAAAAGAAAATAAACAGAAAATGCAGTAATAAGCAAAACAGATGGCACTATAGATATGTACGCCAGAATTAGAAAGGGATTCTATTGGTGTTGAGAACTAATGTTGATAAAAATGTTTCTTTAAGCAGTAGGTCCGCACCCTCACCATCTGTTACATATTCATGCCATTTAAACCATTGCATCAATGGTGAAGAAGCAGACGTAGAATTACCTGACTTGCAGGAAAAATGTATCATTGAAGTTGAAAAAATTTTGAAGAACACAAATGTAAAGAAATCCACAATAAATGACCAAATTGTGTCATCGCCTCTTTTTCAAGATAAATTCCACTAATTTAATGCCTGCTTCATGTTTAATACTAGTATAAAGGTATTCAACATTGCATGTTGTGAGTAGAACCCATTCCTCTACATCAGTGATTCCCAACCTCAGTCCTCAAGGCACACTAACAGTCCTGGTTTTAGTGATATCAATGCTTAAGAACGGATGGTTAAATCAACATACCTAAGGTACTAATTAAGTCACCTGTGCTCAACTATGGCTATCCTTAAAACCTGGACTGTTAGTGTGCCTTGAGGACCGTGGTTGGGAACCCCTACTCTACATAAATCTCATCCAGTTTACATAATACCTCCATAGTATCTGTTAAAGAATGTGTATATTTAATATCACCATTTGTAGACTAATTATTAATCAATCAATCAATATATATAAATATTAAATTCCTATTCAAGCATAGTCAAATTAGAGGACTATTATACCTCAGAAACTGGCTTACCAGGTTAATTAACATATCTACAGATGTAGCCAGATGTAGCCAGCTCTTACAATAAGAACAAATTCTGCCTAAGGCAAGCTAATTAACATCTCAATACATGTGGCCAAAAGCTCTCTGGGAGGAGCTTCACAAGAAGGTTTGAAACACCCCTTTCATGGCCGCATCTATCAGGTGAGGCGGGGGGGTTGGATTCCCATACAGAGAGAGGGCCCAGAGACCAGAGAGACACACAGACACTCACGCTGCTACAGCCATACCAGAAGGATGGAATCTCAATACTCCCCAATAGGGAAGCTGGCTCCTTTCCTACCCAATGGATAAGTATCTCTCTCTCTCTCAACCCACACTTGGCTTACTTGGACCTTGATAATGGCATGGTTAATGATTTGTTTTATAATGTAGTGAACTGTACAGTAGATAGTCTATATGTGTATCTGTAGTGATTTGTGTTAACATGCAGTAGATACTATAGTAGTTATGTGGTGTTTGGTGGGCAGCATGCAGGAAAGGAATTCATAGTGGAATCTATGTTCATATACACAGCAAGGTTATCATGCTGTTATGCTTTGGTTATGAGTTAAGAGTGATGGTTATTCTGTGAAACAGCCCTATGGTGGTTTGTGAATAAACAGCAAGATGTGCTGCTTATTGTGAAGTTCTGTAGTGGTCAGTTATATTCAAATAGGCTTGTTATAATTAATAACCATGTGGAATGGAGGCTGCAGTTTGTTAATATGGCCGATTCCATGTTCTTCTTCACCCTCCCCCCATTGAACCATGTGCTTGGAACAATAGTATAGTTGGGATGCATAGGGGTGTGTTATATTCTTGTGGTTTAGCTGTAATATGGTGTTATTAGGAGATATTGAGATGGAATAATAGGCTCATAAATACTATACACTGTTTGATATACTCGATTATATGAGTCACCATGTTGTTTAAACAATAGGTTCCATGTGCTTCTTCATCCTCCCCGTATTGAACCATGAGCTTAGAACAATAGTATGGCCTGGGAAAGTTAGGTTTATGAATGCTGGCTGTATTCTAAAAGGATTGTGTGGGTATAATCAGGGCCGTAGCTAGGGTAGTGCGGCCAGTGCCATTGCACAGGGCACCACAGATCAGAGGGCGCTGTTTGGGCCTGTCAAATTTCTGATTATTAAGGTAGAACTGTTTGATAGTTTATACCTTCTGAAATACTATAAATATAATGGAATCTGTAGAATGTGTATATTTCAGTTTGTTGTCAGCTGGTGATTGTGGTTTGTTGAAGGAGAATGGCGACTGCCATGTGCTTTTCCCTTTGGTGATAAGGCCTTGGACCATGTGCTTGATTCAATAAGGGTTGTGAATTACTAATATTGTGATCATAGTTATAATACTAAGGCCCTCATTCAGAGCCATTCGCTATTTGTGGTCGTTCGTTCAAAAACAAGGGGTGGCTATTCAAATGATCCGTTCGCAAATTGCAGTCTGTTCCCACCTCTAAGTCTGAACGAGCAAGCAAAACATACGCTCGTTTTTTTGATAAAAACGCCCCCTGGCCGCACGCACCATACGTCATGTCCGCTATTTATTAGATTAATCGAGTACATCGTACAGCGTATGAACTGCTCGCTATTCTTGTGGTTGGTGTTTTCAACCGCTATTTTGCGAGCAGTTCTGAGTTAAAAAAAAACAAGTGACGTGGGCAATGACGCTGCTGTATTAATTATGCACTCCCTTAAAACGCCCGTTTTGACCTTTAAGCACGCCTGCGTTCGGATCTCCACTCCCCGTTTTCAAGCACCTTCCCCTGTTACCACCCACATACGCCTCATTCTGTCACTCAAAATAGCAGGCCCTCGCTATATTGCGTACCAACGATTTTCGGCCGCACCGACTGGTTCGCGCATGCGTACTAAAAACCGTACGCATGCGCAGATGTGCGAACATCGTTCGGAACGAGCGTACTGCCGCTAGCGAGTGGCTCTGAATGAGGGCCTAAGTTTTAATTGGTATAATCGATTTGTATAGTTCAAATAGGTTTGTTATAGTTATTTTAGTTATGATCACTGATGGATATTAGTGTTGTAGGATGATTTACGGAGCTATAGCCTCATGGGAGTTTCCTCACATTCAAAATGGCGTTTATCTTTGAACCATGAGGCCTGGAAACTAATGAATCCCTGCGGTCTCCCATCCCCCTCACATTTCTCTGCATACCTCTATATATACACACACACATAAGTGTTATTTTAGATTAATGTGCCCCAACAGTCATTTACCGATATAGTATCTGCAGAAATAACTCTTATCCCCTATAAACATACATAATCAAAGCACAACATACACACTCATCTCCCACCATGCTTTCTAGCAACCATCTGAAATTCTCTGTGTTCTCTCTTTCTCTCTCTCTCTTTTCTCTCTCTCTCTCTTTTCTCTCTCTCTTTTCTCTCTCTCTCTTTCTCTGTAACTATCTCTGTATATCTGACATTGTATTTAAATAATACTGTTTTATGATATACTATACTGTACGTGAACTTTATGAGCATCAATTTGTTTGATTATATAAATAGACTTTTACTTTAGTACATATGGTGTGCAATGTCTTATTGAAATTAAATTATCCTCATGATTCAAAGGTATATCATATTTTGTAAAACTTTGCGAGTTAAGATATTAAATATAATCTGTTTTTAAATGATAAAATTAGAATATTTTGCTTCAGACATATGAGATTAAAACAGGCAACTGTAGGTACAAATCAGGTTCTGGTCTGTTTGAAGAGATTATGTTTCAGTTGTGAAAGTCCTTCATTCAAACTTTGTGTCTGATCATTTAATTCAGTGAGGTTTTCATAAAAAAATTGTGCCCAAATCATTATTCCATCTTTACCTTCTGTTACTTAGTTCAGACAATAAACTAAAATTGGCCATAATTGGTGTACCAATGGAATCCCTAGTAGAATATGATACTATTATATTCCAATATAAAAAGAGTTATGCTGGGTATACAGAATATGAGAACAGACCTCAGCAACCAATTATGACATTTACAAAACAATATATACCCGCACAGACTCAATCAATACCATTCTACCCTAAGAATCCAATATTAGCAATTATTATTGATGTATGTAGGAAGGTGCACCAAAGAATAGTTTAAATATTTTTGATTTTCCAGCTAGGAGCACTCTTAAGTTACTGACTGGAGACTAGTTATAAATATCACCTCTCATTGAAGTAGTTACCTCATTTAAAGTCAAAACCCGCTCTGAAGAGACACCTTTAACAACAGCAAAATACTTGATCGAAGGTACTTAGGGCCTAATTCAGACCCGTTCGCAAGCGCATAGCGCTCGCAAGTGGGTCGATGGCCGGGCAGTACGCACGCGCGAGCCCCGCAGCGAGTGAGAAATTCACTCGCTCTGGGGCTCGCTAGAAACGGGGCGGCTGTCGATGTTGATCGACAGCTCGCCCAGTTTTGTAGGCAGGGAGTAGGGGTTGCTGGACAAAGGGAGGCATTCCTGAAGGAACCCCTGCCATTTGTGGGTGGCCCTACTGACATCACTTGTGATGTCAGTAGTGAGCTTCCTGCTCTGTTTGAGCAGGAAGCTCACTGGGGCTTGCGGGAACGAGATCTTAACACAGGGGTCTCTTTGCAAGCCCGATGGTCGCAATGCCATCACCTGGCTGCTCACAAAAGCTGTGGGTGGTCACTCACAGCTTAGCGAGCGGCCAGGAGGCCGGGTAAAAATAAACGTGGCCGCCCTGATTCAGGCCCACAGTTCAACCAAGGGAACCTGCTTTGTGACCCTGTACAACAATTTACAGAAAATGTGCACCACAAAAAGTATGGCCATGGGTATAATATCTGATATAACTAAATACTGGAGGTAGGTAGAGAGCCTTGTTTGCGTGCTGTGCGCTGTGTATGCGACTGCAGCTGTGGGTTGTTATAGGGGCCACTTAGGGAACATATTAAATCATAGTACATCTCATCTAAAATATTTTCTAAGTTATTGCATTGAGAACATATCAATGTTGAGAAATACTGTAGAGCCCTACCTAAATATTAGAAGGTTCCATATGGGCACTAAATATTAGAATGGTGTTTGATTCTGTACTCAGTGATATATATTGTAAGTCAGAAAGTCTTCTATAATCTAAGATTATTATTTTTCTCTAGAAAAAAAGTGTTCCTAATGTGATATTATTTATGCATACAGGAAATTGTTACTTGTGTATCAGAAAAGTCTACTAACTGGATATGATAAATGTTACATTGTGTTATTTCTGTTAAAGTGATCACAGGAGGAAAGATCCAGTTTAATAAACCATTTTATTCTTCTAAGTGTTATTTATTAATGCACTATATGCTGTAATAGAAGAAGAAAGCTAGAAGGCAAAGGTATTACAAGGTGATATCTGTTAGAATAATACAAGAGTACAGTAAGTTTATAAGCATACTATTTACTTACCTTGGAGACGTTCCCAGGACCGCTTCAAGGGAAAGGTTTATATCAAAGGCTTGTGTGGAGGCAATATGCAGAATAAAACATATATAATAATAGATAAATCAATAACAGGTGCACACATACTAACAGCTATGGCTACACATGAAATACACAGGATTTATTAGAATAAAATGTTAAAAAATTCTTTAGCTATAACTGTTGCTTAATACATATATTACTCTCCTAATAATGAAAAAATTATGTTTACCAATGGATATTGACTTCTTAATAGTGAAAACAAATATAGGTTTCAACTATGGGTGTGGTATAATATGTCGACAGTCATAATGCAGAAATTCATCATGCCGATATGAGAATACTGATATGGTCATAATGTTGATGTTGACAGTGTCAACATTCATTATAAAGACAGTGATAGAATGTCGACATATCATCCCTGGTGGCCCAGTGTTGACTTACCTGCTCCCGATGGCTACAGCAAATTCAGCATGGCTTCTGAGTCCCGGCGTTTATGTGACTGTGACTTCCGGGTCAGAGCTGTGATCCTCTGGCGTTCGGTGAGTATTTCTCCCCTATCCCTACCCATTCCTCTAGTGCCTAACCCTAACCTCCCTCTGCAGGTAAACCTTCCCAACCGCAACCTAACCCTAATGTTGACATTCTGACTCTGTTGACATGTCACCCATCGACATCCAGAGAATGTCAACATGTTGCCAATCGACATTTAAATAATGTTGACATCATAACTGTCACATTGTTGTGTCAACATTACGAACATCAAAATTGGTATTGTCAACCTTTTGAATACATCCCCAAACTATTCATACATGTAGCTTATGCCACTTTATCAAACTCCTTTGTCTACATATAAAAATATTGCAGATAATAGACAGCAATTCTCAACAAAACCCAGGGATCTCTCAGTTTATTCTTAGTTAAGTTTGCATTACAATTCTTTACATGGGTCACATATAATGTGGAGCTCCGCATTAACTACTGCTAACTATTGGGAGTCTTTACTCCTTGCTATAGTCTTATGATCAGAAATTGTTCTAACCGGTATTAGTTGGAGCACATTACTACAATTGTTTGTGAAATTCTGCTAGATGAACTCATTATCAGTTAAGTGTTTTCCACTAATTGCCATCCTGACTCATCCTCTATGTGGATAGGTAAATTATAAGGGGCACTGCATTGGGGGTACTGCATAGGGGGGAAGTACTACTGGGGGCACTATATAAGGGGCTTACTACTGGGGGCACAAGGGGCACTGCACAGGGGGGACCACTACTGGGGGTACTATATAAGAGGCACTGCATAGGGGGTACCACTACTGGGGGCACTGCATAGGGGGACTACTACTGGGGCACTATATAAGGGGCTTAATAATGGGGGCACAAGAGGCACTGCACAGGGGGGACCAACACTGGTGGCACTGTAAAAGGGTCACTGCATAGGGAGGATCATTACTGGGGGCACTACTGGAGTCCTGCATAAAGGGGATCTCTCCTGGGGCACAAGGGGCATTGCATAGGGGGGACCACTACAAGGGGAACTGCATAGGGGGGTCTGCTACTGGGGGCACTATATAAGGGGCACTACTGGGGGACTGCATTAAGGGGACCACTTCTGGGGCACAAGGGGTACTGCACAGGGGGGACAACTACTGGGGGCACTGTATAAGGGGCCCTGTATAAGGGGCACTGCATAGGGGGGATCACTACTGGGGGTCTGCATAAGGTTGACCACTACTGGGGGCAATGCATAAGTAGTGGCACTACTTGGGGCCTGCATAAGAGGAGCATTGAATCCTGGGGGTACTGTATAAGGGGCACATCTGAGGGGACTGCATTAAGGTGCATATGGAATGGAAAGAACTGTTCTCAGAGTGACGAGAAAGGGGTTTGTGTCATGGTTATGGCTTTTTCCATGAGACCACGGCCCCTTAATTTGTTTGGGAACGCGCAACAATATGCCTAGGGGCACCAAAAAATATACTCTCTTACCAAAAAATTTGGGCTAGGGCAGGCCCTGAGGAGGGTTAGGTTTAGGGTGGCGGGGGTTGGTTAGGTTTAGGGTGTGGGAAGGGGGAGGTTAGGTTTAGGCACTAGGGGGAGACTTTAGGTTTAGGCACCAAAAAGAAAGGGTTAAGGTTAGGGTAGGGAGAGGGTTAGGATACCGACCAACAAATGTCGGTATCCTAACCCTGTTGGGATGCTCATGTCAGGATTTTGAATGCCAGGATCCCAAATGCCGGCATCCCGTTTATGTATGTTATGTTATTTACATTATCCTTTTTTAATAAAAAATGATTGCATCCATTGCTTCCTAACACGAAAAGCACCTGAACTGATTTTAAAACAGATTGCATGAGAGCAGTGGTATATATTTTCCTTTTGTATGATTGAATTAGGTCAAGAACATCTATTTATAACTTATACAACACAATTTTATTTTTCTTAAACACAGTACCATAACAATAGCTATTTTGCAATGCATGGACTTGAACTTAAAACACTTTTAATCTATTTAAGATTTATATAAAATAGATTTAAAAGCAATTTAACAATGGAACATTACAATTTTTTTTCGGTATGAAAGACTTTGAACAAGGCACAATGCACAGTCCAAAGTTGCACTCTCTACAGCAGACAATCTGTGTCTCTTTGCATATATTTCTGCCACTCTGGGAAGTGCCTGTCTGTCAGCTCAGGCTAGTTACAGGTCTACCACATTTTGCTTGCAGGTCTTTGCTATGTAGTAATGCTCTATCTGCAACTCCGCCAGCTCTCCAATGTAAATTGTAAGTGGGTTTTGCCACGTCCATTGAAAACATTCCAAATTAATTGGTCTAATAGGTGGGTAAATATTTATATTTTAATTTTCTTTTCCCTTTTATGGCTCACTGGATAATTTGTAATGTGCTGGTCTGCACGGTCTACCCCACCCATTGTCAAGTTATAGCCATTTGAGGGGATATATAAATTTAGTCTACTGTTAGGCAATATCCCTTATCGAGTAAGGTCCCCATCTGCGTCTTGACTATCTGCGCAGATAATGGCAATTCTTGGTATTCTGCATCCAGTACAGTCCCTTTGCCTGTATATATAATGCTGGACCACATATAGCCTGATTTTGCTGTACACAGCATGTACATTTTTATTCTAAACCTGGATCTTTTGGTTGGCATATACTACTTCCACCCCAGTCTGCCTTTGTACAGCAGCAGACTTTCGTCAATAGAGACATCTCATTCTGGGATCAGTTATTTAGAGAAACGCGGGGTTAAATATAAATAAAAGAAAAAAGAAAAACTGATAACCGCGCTCTTATTTTTATAAAACAGCAGCACCGTGTGCTTGTAAATATAAAAATGAAATTTAATACAAATATAAACCTATAAAAAACATAAAATGACACAATATACTAGGTACCACAAACAATGTTGTAATTAAATAACCATCCAATTAAATGAAATTACAGATAAAATTCTCTTAGGATAGATTCTGATATAAAAAATTATCTGCATGAATATCCACAGTGTCTTAAATATTCCTAACCAATTAGCCGTGTCCGGCTAAGTGGATCATATATAGGGAGTTCACCAATGGATATGAAGTGGTAACAATCCTTAGAGAAAATTGTAAATTGCCAGTATCCACTTTTAATCACAATAATGTGAAACGGAGTGAGCAGAAAGAAGTGTATGTCACTGTCAATGGTGCTTGTATTAATATTGTTTATATATAGACAGCGCATTCCATCTAACTCTGTCCTTTTGTACGGGGATATATTGTCACTCACCCGGATCTTGTATATTTGGACCAAGGGGGATAAACCAAATTGAAGGAGGTGTTCAGAGTACTGACAGCGCTGTGTTAGAACATCATCAGCTGCACAGTGTAAGTAGCGTACAACACTCTCCCATCTCCTTGCTGTATGGACGCTGGATAGACCAAATTGAAGATAGTGTTCAGAGCACTGAAAGCGCTATGGAAAAACCTCCTCAACCACACAATGTGGGTGGCAGACACCGCTCTCCCATCTCCTCGTTGTGTGAGCGCCACTGCAGGTCCCGTCGTGGTCTAAATGTAATGCTGGAAGTGCTCGACCAGGGACCACCGATAGCGCAGGGAGCTCACATATCCTGGGGCTCTGGCTTGTCCATATTAGTGGCTTGCAATTATATTATACAGTCAGCTGAAACAGAGTATTCTGTATTCACTAACGCGTTTCTTCCCCGGTTGGGGATTTCTTCAGAGGGGTGTGTCCAGCAAGTTCTGCTGGCTCCTGTTTTAAGGTGAGCTTTAATTATATTATAGTCAACACCTGATTTGTTTCTACTCAAAGCTAATTAATACTTAGGATCACCTAGTTTAAACCACACATTCTGCAAAACTGCTACAATGACAGATTGTATTTAACATTCATTATAACAGAATATTAAAATCTTAACAAATAAGTAATATTGCAATAATTCATTTAAAATAAATAAAAATAAATATACAAATAAATATAAGTATAAAGATAAATAAATTCACATGAAAAATAGACAAACCATGATTTTAGAGCTGCATATAATATAAAGCAATATATAGTTAATAATGAAAAATAATTGGTTTATTTATACATTAAATGTATATATATATATATATATATCTCTATCTAATATAGTTAGGTAAAGCTATAAAAACTTAAAATGAATGAATAAATGAATACATTAAGAGATTATAGTTAAATTGTTAAAATCATAGTAAATCTATTGTAAACGGTTTGGATGATGCTATAAAAAATGATAAATGATGACAATATCCATGAGAGGTCACTAATGTAAATGAATCATTATAAAACATTTTGACTTCTACCTATATTACATGTGCATAAAAGCACATGTATACTATATATAGGTTTTGGATGAAATTTATATGTGCATCTGAAGTATATTTCTAATTAGTGGCTGTATAATCATACCTCTACATAAATAATTTGGTTTGCAAACGCATATATCGCTGTGCTTATTTTTGCTAATTGTGTACGGTATCACAAATCATAAATTATATTAAATTATTTTTATGTATTAAATTAATTATGTTAGCATATGGCTTAATAATCAGTCCATGATTATAAAGATTATTAAGATTGATGACCATATTTTATAGAGAATATCAAATAGTAGAGAAACGGAATATGAATATATACATGTAGATTAGATATATATATAATGGATCGGAGCGAACAGATACAGAGGAACCAAGGACAGAGAGAAAATGGAGACCATAACCAATAGGGGTGGAAATGAGAAATAAAGGAACATGAATGATCTAAAAGGATTCCAATTGGGCCAAGACACCTACACTACCAACCTGCCAGGGAACTGTCATCGAAAGTGGTGTAAGTGTCGATAGAACCAACAGGCATCCAAATGTATTGCAATGTGGATGTATCTTGACTATAGTTTAAAGAACTTCATTAAGATCCACAGTCTCATTGAGACCTCCTGGAAATAATGAGTTATATTCTTGTATCCAAAATACCTCTCTTTTACAAAGTTGTTTGTATCTGTCTACCCCCCTACTGGTTTGTGGGATATGTTCTATACCCACTATGGTTAGACAGTTGGGATTGCTGTTGTGATGATGTGCAAAATGACGAGGAACGCTATGTGTTGTTACTTTATTGATAATGTTTCTTCTGTGTTCTCCAAAGCGTACTTTTAGATTTGTAATAGTTCTACCGATATATTTTAAATTGCAACTGCAACTCAAACAATAGATCACACATTTGGTTTTGCAGTTAATGAGTTATTTTATTTTGTAATCTATGTTGGAAAAACTCAGATGGATTACCTTGGTTTTATTTAAAGCATGGGGACACATTACACATCGCGTGTTCCCGCATCTATAGAAACCAAGAGGAGCATTTGTAAGCCATGGGGTGATAAGTCCCGAGATGGGTGTTTTTTCAGGTTTGAAAAAAGCTGGGGGCCAATATGTTTTTAAAATTTTTATTTTTCTTAAAAATGATAACTGGTTTGTCCGTAATGATGTCCTTCAGAACTGGATCCTTTTTAAGTAAAGAATAATTTTTATTAATAAGATTTTTTATTTTATAAGCCGATTTGTTATACTTGCTTATATAGGATATAAATTCTTTTTCATTCTCATTATCTACTTTAAATGGTTCATATTTCTCATTTCTATGATTTTTAGATGGTTTCAAAAGATCCAGTGTATTCATCTGACTGACATCTTCGAAGGCTTTTTGTAATAGTGGTGCTCAAAGAACAACTAGTAGTCCAGAATTCCAGTTATGTCACATGTGGTTCACCCATACAGTGAAAATGTGGTGGCTCCAGACCACAATTTAGCGTGCAAAATTGGCACACCTCCTCAAAATCTGGCTCTTCCTGGGTGGCACCCAGAAGCATTTCTTCTTCGTTACTGGAATATATGTCACTTCCAAAACCCATGGACAACATCATAGCACTCTCAGTATAGATAATAAATAGATAATGGATTTCACCAAAATATGGCTTCTAGTATTTTATTTGATAACCACAGACTGTGCTGACACAGTTTAAAAAGTTTAATACGTTTTTTAATATATTTGTGTCAGTCACTGTAATAATAACTAACAATTGTACTACTGTAGCGGGTAAGTTTAGATGACCAATGGGAGACTGAGATGATGCAAACAGGTAAGCTTTTCATTCAAGGCTTGAAAAGGCAAAGCCAGTGTAATGACTTCTTACATAAGGCAAACAGAGTTCAGGAACAATAATACAGCTTACATGAGACAGCAGTTCAAATAAGCAGAGTATTCCCAGCACAGTCATGGTTCAGATTGTCCAGCATAGGGAGAGCTGCTAAAGGTGCAATCTCTCACTCACATTTATACTGAATAACTAAATTTACCATGTTTTTATACCTTAGCTGGTCTTAATTGAGGTAAGGGTGTGGTTCCTCCCTAGCTACAGGGAGGTTAACCCTTTCCTCAGAATGTGAGAGAGACCCATTCTGTCACAACCACTCACTGCTGTCTCTCTCTTCAGCTACACTGTCACAGGACTCACAGTTATGTGAGAAGATAAGCCAGCAGCAACAGGGGGTGGCTGATCCTCTTAGGATTGCCAACCGCTGATGCTGGGAAGAGATGGGGGGGATGGGCCAGATCAGGGGTGATTTGTGAGCTCCTAGAGACTGTAATCTCCTGTTTATATTGACTAGGCTGCCATGTAGGGATACTATTGGGGAGACAATCTATGTTAGTAGTATCCCTTAGGCAGATTTGTTTCTAGCAATATATCAAACTATGTGACATATAATTCAATGACTGCCTCTCATTTCAGAGCAGCAGCCCCAGCCCCCAGGTTTCCTGTAGACTATAATGGCACAAGTGTAGTAGCAAATTCAATTGTTATAAATATGTATATTAATATTTTTATACTTTTCATGTATCATTTTGATAATGGTGACTTCATACCAGTCAAGAATATTGATACAGGACTGCGATTGGCCATTCCTAATATGTGGTCCCGTATCGATAATATTCATTGATAAGGATTCAACATAATCAAAATGATACATGAAAAGTATAAATATATTACACTACAACACCCAGCAATAACCTTATGCTACAGGGGATTGGGTATGAAATCCCGGCGGCTGTGAAATGTTGACACTGGAAGCCCGAAGCCGCAGAATCCTGACTGGGCAGTTAAGTATGCTAACCCTTCCCCCCCTTAACTCTCCCTTGGTGGTGCCTAAACCCTCAAACTCCCGGGGTGGTGCCTAATCCTAAGTCCCACTGGGGGTGCCTAAACCTAACCCCCCCTCCCCGCACCCTAAACCTAACCCTCCCAGGGATGCCTAACTCTACCCCCCCCCCCTGGTGGTGCCTAACCCTAACCCCCTTCCTCTAGCCTAACCCTAACCCTCCCCGGGGGGTGCCTAACCCTAAGTCCTCCCAGGGGTGCCTAAAGCTAACCCTCTCCCCCGTGGCTAAGTGCTAACATTCCCCACTAACCTTTGTTCAGAAAGCCGTCCGTCGCGATTCCAGCATTAGGCTAAAGATAGGCGTCGGCATTTAGATGCCTATCTTTAGTACCAAGTCAGGATTTAGTTGCCAGGAATTTGTCAGATGGCTTCTCAAGCGTCAGCATTCTGACTACATTGCGCTACTGGCTGTATTTGTGCAGTTAATATACCTGTACATCCCTGTGTCTCTATGCTACCTGTTGTTCTACCTGGTTAAATAAACCTGAGACCTGATTAAGCTGTACCACGTGTGGACTAACCATCACTAGCACCAACATACTGCGCAACACCATCATACACTCTGGCCAGTGTATTGTCTTCCAACTGGACAAGTATAAAAGCACCCAGTGTCCTTCCCAGTCACATCTTTTGCTGTATTCTGCTAACAGGTTATAGGAACAGCAGCCTCAAATTAATAGGTTCTGGCCCCCATAAACCGCACCCACTGCTAACATACTGCTCATGCATTGCCTGGCGGCTCAAGGCATGGGCTGACTGGGGGCCTAACTCAGAGATATACATTATTGCCACCACAACTGCAAATTTGTATGCATATGTCACAGCCATCGGCATATGTACTGAGACTCCCATCGGCACCTACACAACACCAAGTGATCAAAATACGGTCACGACGCGCTTTTATTTTTGCCACCATTCCCCCATTACCTCCCTCAAATGGTTCCTGACTGTCAATCACACTGCGAGAAACTATGGTAATGGACTTTGACAGATGCGCTGTGCATGTCAGATGCATGCGCAGATTGCCGATTATTGCTCAATTGCGTAAACATCTCTGAATCAGACCCAGGGCCACCACTTGGAAGGGAACAGCCCTGCACCTACAGTTGACACATTAGACTCCGCGCCTCAGGAATAGGTCACATCAATTTCCTAAATACGGGCCGCATCCATAATCTACCCAAGAGTTGTGACAGAATACTCTGGCCTAAAAAACATGGATGCTGCTGGAAGTCCGTCGCCACGAGACCTGCTCGAGAACCTTCTTGCTAGGGTCGAGAAAGAAGAACAAGACCAGGCTCAGATTATGCAGTGCCTGCAGACCCTAATGCAGCATGTCGGAACTGCTCAGCCGCCCCCGGTGCAGTTAACCACCCCTCCTAAAGTGACTGTACAAGCTATGGGTACTACTGGCTCATTACGCATACTGAATCCTATGAAGTATGATGGGGACCCCAAAGGCTGTCGAGGTTTTTTGAACCAATGATCAATCCAATTTGAGGTCAAAGCAGCAAATTTCTCCTCAGAGAGAACGAAGGTGGCTTACGTGATCTCCCGACTGGCCGGTCAGGCGTAAGCCTGGGCTTCACCATTAGGGGACGGAATGATCCCTTGGTCAATAACAGCACAGAGTTTTTGAAAGTTTTTCAGAGGGTCTTCGATGAGCCTGGATGAGTATCCTCTGCAGGTACAGCTATCTTACAACTGCAACAAGGCAGCCAATCTGCAGGACAGTATGCTGTGCACTTCCGAACCCTTGCTTCAGAATTGGGGTGGAATAATGAAGCATTGATTGCCACATTTATGCAAGAGCTGTCTGAACAGATCAAAGATGTACTCGCATCCAGGGAATTGCCAACCACATTGGATTACTTAATCTCCTTATGCATCCGTGTAGATCTTCGCCACAGGGAGAGAGCAAGAGAAAAGGAACAGTCCCGTCGCTTCACCTTCAAACTCGCTCCACACTTCACGGCACCAGTGGAACCTCCTGAGGAGCCCATGCAGGTTGGGAAGTCCCGTCTTCCTGCTGCAGAGAGGGAGAGAAGGTTTAAAAACAAACACTGCTTGTACTGTGGTGAGCCGGGACACCTTCTTTCTGGATGCTCAAAACGTCCGGGAAACGAGAAGGCCTAATTGATCGAGGGGTGGTCAGATTAGGTACATTTCAACACACTCCAAAAGACTGTACTGTTCCTCAGTTTACCATTGACGTAACTCTGGTTAATGGAAATTCCTCCGAAGTCACTAAAGCGTTTTTAGATTCGGTTGCCGATGGTAACTTCATATCGGCAAAAAAGGCCAAGGAACTAGGAATCCCAAGTCTGCCTCTACAAACACCCCTTTGTATCATTGGAGTGGATGGGAATAAACTTCCCACAGCTACCATCCACTCTCGGGTGCCAGAGATTTCTATGCACGTAGGGGTGCTTCATCGGGAACAGATTGCATTCTATGTACTCCCGTCAGCTGAGAATCCGGTCATCCTGAGTCTACCTTGGCTCCACAAGCATGCCCCTGTTCTGGATTGGAAGGAACCCCAAATATTGTGATGGGGTTCTCAATGCCACCGGTCCTGTCTGTCATCTGTCAGACCTCCACACCGAGTTATGCGGAGTTAAGTCGTCTCTCCATGGGAACAGCTTCCAGCCCCATATCGATCCTTACATGATGTATTTAGTAAAAAGGCCACAGAGAATGAGATTGCGCCATAGATTTGTTACCTGGGAAAGTGCCTCCTCGTGGAAGAATTTTTCCTCTCTCGCTTCCCGAATCCCAGGCGGTGACAGAATATATTAAGGAGAATCTGGAATGTGGTTTCATCTGGGAATCCAAATCCCCCGCTGGGGCTGGCCTGTTTTTCGTTAAAAAGAAGGATGGAGGTTTGCGTCCTTGCATTGATTACCGAAGTCTCAATGTGATTACTATCAAAGACAGGTTTCCTTTACCTCTGATCTCTGAGCACTTTGATCGGATAAAAGGAACAAAGATTTTCACCAAGCTGGACCTTCGTGGGGATTTGGTCAGGAGACGAATGGAAGACGGCCTTTAATACTCAGGATGGCCACTACGAATACCTTGTTATGCCATTTGGTTTGAGCAACGCTCCCGCAGTTTTTCAAAAATATATGAATCATATATTTCGGGATCTGTTATACAAGTACGTGATAGTATACCTGGATGACATCCTGATTTTCTCTGAGGATATAGGGAGTCATTGTCAGCATGTATGTGAAGTGTTGTCATGACTTAGGGCTAACCAGCTTTTCTGCAAGCTTGAAAAATGCTCCTTCAAACAGGAAGAATTGACATTTCTGGGATACATCGTTCAGGGTCTTGCTTTCCGATGGACCCAGAGAAGCTTTCTGCCATTGTCAACTGGCCTCGTCCAGTTGGATTAAAAGCCATTCAAAGTTTCCTGGGGTTTTGTAATTTCTATCATCAATTCATCAGGAACTACTCATCCATTGTAGCTCCAATCACGGCTCTTACCAAGAAGGGCCAGAGTACTAGAGTATGGCCTTCGGAGGAAGAAGGAGCTTTCGCTCTGCTAAAACAATGTTGCCTGTCAGCACCAATTCTAAGGCAACCAAATTGTGACCAGCCATTCTTCCTGGAGGTGGACGCCTCTACGGTCGGAGTGGGAGTGGTGCTATCCCAAAGAGATGAAGAAGGCAAGTGGTATTCTTGTGGGTTCTTCTCCCGTAAATTCTCGGCTCCAGAGAAGAATTATGCTGTTGGGGATAAAGAACTACTAGCCATTAAGTTGGCTCTTCAGGAATGGTGTTATTTGTTGGAGGGAGCTAAGTTTCTAGTGACGGTCTATACTGATCATAAGAACTTAACGTACCTTAAGACAGCGAATTGTTTGACTTATCGTCAGTCCAGGTGGTCATTGTTTTTTGACCGATTTAATTTGGTGATTACCTATCGACCAGGTAATAAAAACATCAAAGCTGATACTCTGTCCTGGGCATTTAGTACTGCTGAAGTGGAGGAAGTAAAGGAAGATAAGACCATTCTGAACCCTGCTTGCTTTGTAGCTGTCACCAGCAAGGTCAAATTCCGCAGGGGAAAACATTTATAACTTCCGAACTTCGCTCCAAACTACTTCAATGGGCACATTCGTCACGGTTCAGTGGGCACGCAGGAGTCAAAAAAATCTTGGAGCTAATTCTCAGGAGATACTGGTGGCCAACGGTTCGTCAAGATGTTAAAGACTTCGTGGCAGCTTGTCATATGTGTGCGCAGCACAAAGTTCCATTGCATCTTCCAAATGGTCCTCTGATGCCACTATCAGTACCTGATTGTCCCTGGACTCACATCTCTATGGACTTTGTGACAGATCTCCCTTTGTGCCAAGGGTACAACACTATCCTGGTGGTGGTGGATAGATTCTCCAAGACTGCGCACTTTATTCCTCTAAAGGGTCTACCTTCAGCACCGAAGTTGGCAGAGGTGTTTGTTAGAGAAATTGTTAGATTGCACGATTTCCAAAAGACATTGTTTCTGACCGAGGGGTACAGTTTACTTCTAGATTCTGGAGAGCATTATGCAGCTGCTTTGGCATTAAGTTGAGCTTCTCCTCGGCCTACCATCCCCGGAGTAATGGCCAGACAGAGCGAATAAACCAGGATTTGGAGAAGTTCATTCGGATGTATGTCTCAGCCAATCAAGATGACTGGGTCTCTCTGTTACCATGGGCTGAATTTGCCCACAATAATTTGTATCATGAAGCATCGGGGCACTCTCCATTTTTTGTGATATACGGCTTGCATCCTATGTTACCAGAACTACCAGATCTTCTATCATCATCGTGTCCAGCTGTGCATGGTACAGTAAGCCACTTCCTTAAAGTCTGGAAGGAGGTAAAAAAGAATCTGTGCAAAGCCTTTTCAAGGTATAAATATTTGCAGATAGGAAAAGGAGGAAGGTTCCAGTATTAAGGCCTGGTGATAAAGTCTGGCTGTCAACAAAACATCTGGATTCCAAGGTTTCTAGAGGAGCTGTTCGGTTCTTGGTGGACTAGAAGGGGTATGGACTCAGATATCCATGCGCCCCATCTTCTTCAAAAGTTCCACCGAAGTTTTCCCAACAAACCATTTGTGAGGTGTTTGCTGCCCACCCCTAGAGGAGGGGGTAATGTCACAGCGCACCGGACACCAGCTGTCACTTACCGGGACCGGCGTCACTGGATTTCCTGGTGGCGGGTGGCGTGTCCCCGGCGCCCGCTGCTCGTGTGTGCCGTGTCCATGGAGGATGGCTGTGGCTCCCCCTGCTGGGTAGCTGGTAAACTACAGGCGGCTGCAGCTCCTAGGCGCGAGCATGCCAACCTGTAAGGAATTTAAAGGGCCATACACATGTAGGGGTGATGTCACAGTAGGCGCCAGTTTCAATCTGCCTATTTAAGGAAGTCCCTTGGAGCACTCCTGTGCCAGAGTATAGGCTCCATTACCTTACCCCAGTGTTCCAGTGTATATCCTCTAAATGTTCCCGACCTTTGCCTTGCCTGTGACTCCGATTTTGCCTGATCCTTCGTACTGCATTTATATCTGGCTCTGACCTTCAGCTATTCCCTGTGACCTGCTTTTTGTCTGCTCCCTGGTACCGTATTGTCTGTTTGGTCCTGACCCAGCTTGTCGACTACGCTGAATATTCCCTATGCTCCATCCAGAGTTTCCCAGCACCTGTATAGGGGAACCTATCCTGGGGGCCGCGACCTGTCTGTCAGACGCAGCCAAGTCCATACCTTCTTGCGAGGGTCCCTGGTGAAAACCGCCAGTTACGTCAATTAACTAAATAAGGGCCGCATCCATAATCAACCCGAGAGTTGTGACACCTGTACTCTATATGATCCCATCATGGTAATGTCTACATCAATGTGAATACTGTTGTATGCTCATATCCTGGAGCTATGTACATGCCTCGCTGTCATATTGTCATATAGTTGTTGTAATTTGTTTTTTTTGTACGATATACATTATATGTTGGACTGTACACCTTTAGTTTGAATATGTATTGTATTATGCTATGCATTGCCCAAATAATCGGATGTAGTTAGCAAAGTGACCACATAAGTACTGTTTATTATATTGTATAGGTTTTATTTTATGTTTGTTTATTCTTATCTGGAAAAACAAATAAAAATTATTGAATTTAAAAGAATTGAAGTACATAAAGACTTGGTACGTAGAACTGTAGATTTACCAATCTTTAGTTGATATCTTGGTTCCGGATACTCATAGCTCTCAAAGGTAATTCTTGAGGGAACACATGACTAGGAAGAATAGGGTCAAAAATCTAATGGTCTTCAGGAAAAGGAGTATTGTCATGTACAGGATCGAATTCAGAATCAGAGTCCTATCCAAAAGAAGAACTGAAGAATTAATGACTTGAAAACCCAGAGGATTCTGGAGATGGGTAGAGGAAAGCATAACCAATTCTGATGGTATCAGGTTGTTGGTCTCTAATAGTTATTGTAGTCTTTTTTCCCTTCCAGACAAATGGATCCTGCACGGTACTGTTATCAGAAGGAAGTCAGGAAACATATCTAAGTTTTATTTCTGGAGGTGAAGACTCAGAAGTACTGTTTATCTCGGGATCTAGTAAGTTCATAGTATGCTGGTTCTTGGAAACTAGTAGACTTTTTGAGAGAAACCAATAGAAGACTTATTGAAAAGCTCAGAGTGGGAAACTTTACCAACAAAAGTGTTAGTAGGCAGACTCATAAGAGCAAATCTTTCAAATACAGCTGTATTGAAAGCATCCATATCTTGATGGATTAGATCCTTGGACTCTATAAGTGCATTAATTGAAACAAAAAATACCCAGGTGCTAATAAACATAAAAATAATTAATTTAAACAGTAATAAAAAATTTATTATTGATTTATTTAGCTTATAATAATTTTCTGTAGTTAATAATATTATTGTCTTATATGTGATATTCTATGACCGGTCATATTCCTTATATATTTTGATAAATTATATTGTGCTTTATTTTCAGAGGTCTTCTTTTCATCCCAATTAGCGCAGATAATACAACTATTAGTTCTATAAGTGCATTAGCCATTTCCAGGCCTCACCTCTAAAACTTGAAAGAAGAAATGTAACGATGTTTGTAGAAGTGATACCACATGTTGGAACAGTTATCATAAGCGCTTCCACCTGCCCAAACAAAGCAACATACTGTACCATCTCTCCATCAAATAAAATAAACATTGGAGCATCAGGTGTATTCCGGGTGGATGAATCACCATCAGGAGTAAAAATGGAACTACCTTGAGATTCCACAGACTGGTGAACAGAAGACATAACTGAAACTAATTGATGTTCCTTTCTTGAATCAACAGATGGGACCGATAGAAAACCTGAGGAACTGGAGACGGATATACTCGAAGAGGCCTTGATCGGCCAGGTAAAGTCGAATTAGTGTTACACAACTCGTCATTCTCAAGGAAGATATGCTCGGAAAATGGTTTGTTGCTGGGCGAGGTGTACATTAATTCAAACAGACCTTCCACATCAATAATCTTGATCCTAAGCATCTCTGCCTTCTTCCGCTCGGATTTATCACTGTCACGACTCATGATGAGATAGTTAGTTTCCTTGTTAATATTTTCAGTAATGCACTTTATTAATGACTAGAGTTCTTTTTTTCCCATGAGTCCCAAGACCCCAAAGATCACAAATGTCAGACCTTCAATATAATTATCAACTCCCTGGGGAGTCTGCTTGATGTCAAGAACTTGTAAAACACATTCAAGAGTAGAAAAGAAAAAGTTCCCAACTGGGATGGACAGGTCACTAGACGCTTCCTCCTGAAGTATAACACTTGGAGCCCCCTCTTGGAGCATTACACTTGAAACCCCCTTCTGGGGTTTGAACTTGAAAACCCCTCCTCGGGCACAACACCCGGATTCCCATGGGTATAACATCCAATGATCCCTCCCATGGTATAACACTAGAAGAGTCCTCCTGGTGTGCAACAGTTGAAATCCTCTCCTGGGCAATGACACTTGGAACTCCCTCCTGGGGAATGAAACTCATAACTGAAACTTCCTCTTGGGGTGTGAAACATGAAAATCCCTCCTGGGGTATGACACTAGAAAACCCCGCCTAGGGCATAACACCTGAAAACCCCTCCTGGGGTACGGGACTTGAAACCCCCTCTTGGGATGAGAGACTTGAGACCCCCTCCTGGGGTGAGATACTAGAAATCCCCTCCTGGGGTATGACACTCAAAAACCCCTCCTGGGGTACAACACCAGAAGACCCCTCCTGGGGTAAGACACTTGAAAACCCCTCCTGGGGTACAACTTCAGATATCTCCTCTTGGGGTGTGAAACTTGAAACCCCTTCCTGGAGTGTGAAACTTGTAACCCCTCCGGGGATATGAAACTCAAAACAGAGACCCCCTCTTGGGGTATGAAACTCAAAATGAAAACCCCCTCCTGGGGCATGAAACTCGAAACAGAGACCCCCTCTTGGGGTGTGAAACTCAAAACAGAGACCCCCTCTTGGAGTGTAAAACTCAAAATGAAAACCCCCTCCTGGGGCAGGAAACTCAAAACAAAGACCCCCTCTTGGGGTGTGAAACTCAAAATGAAAACCCCCTCCTAGGGTGAAAAACTTGAGATCCCCTCCTGGGGTGAGGAACTTGAGATCCCTCCTGGGGTGAGAAACTTAAAACCCCCTCTTGGGGCGAGAAACTTGAGACCCTCTCCTGGGGTGAGAAACTAGAAACCCCATCCTGAGGTGAGAAACTTGAGACTCCCTCCTTGGGTATGACTTGAAACAGAAGAGCTTAAATCTGGAAGTTCAGATTGTTCTTCAGGGATGACCAGCTGGAGTCTTCCAGTAGAACAAGAAATGTCCGGACTGAGACCAGCAAAGGCAATATCCAGGCTGTGACCAGTAGAAACAGAATCCAGGCTGTGACCGGTAGAAAGGGAATCCGGGATGTGACCAGTAGAAACAGAATGAGAAGAGTCCTTGACTTTAGGATGTTGAAATGTTCTCCCAAAACTTCCTAGACGAGGGTAGAAGCATCTTGTAACAGGGCCTCAATTGAAATCTTGAACTTCCTTTTGCTTAGTGGACATCACCTCCTTCTCTGTTGCTGAAGAAACATAAACCACTGATGGCTGATGGGAAGAACCAAAAGCACAGACGTTGGGAGTCTCACACTTGCCACCACTTCTTGGTGGGTGCAGAGTACAGTCTTTAAGAAAGTGGTTGTCATAACCACAATATAAAAAAAGATGTAGTTCCCAGCGCCGCTGACATTCAACCTCAGTAAGTTTAGCGCGCAGGAAACTTTTATGCCTTACTTTAGTTTGCTTGGAAGAGATGTTAGTCAAGTCAGGAGTAGCACTAGAAAGCTTGGGAATAACTTGAAAAGTTTTGGGACGGAAACTTTGCAGTTGTTCTAGAAGCCAGTAGAACAATTGAAATGTTCAAGGTCACAAATATCAGATAATTGGGAGACCAGAGGACACTTGAGAGGTTGACTAGTATACACAGAAAAATTTTCTTCCATAGGAGTAGTTGGAACTTCAGCACAAAACTCTGTAGAAGAGGACACAGGGGAATTCACTGGTGGAAATTGTGGTATGTCTGGAGTCAAAGCAGCAAGAACAGAATGAATAACCTTCAATTGACTAGAAAGTTCTTGCAGCTTGCTGTCTCATGAGTTGCTGAGTTGTTGAGTTCCTGAGTATTCATATGAAAAAGTAGGTTTTGAAAATCCACTTCACCCTCGAACCCGGTGGCTTGCATGTTGTTGGCTGTTCAAACTGTCAGGAACTGTATGGGAAAAAGCCAGGGGGTTAGGGTGGCTATGGAACAATCAGGTGAGTGATAGTGCTAGGTCTCCCTATTGTGGCCAAACCCAGGTTTGGCTAGAGCTGCCCAGAGGCGCAGAGTCTAACTCACTTGGTGGTCTTCACCAGTGATCCCTACAGTTGGGATATGGGTTTTGCTGCACCAAGTGAGTAGGTCGCAGCCCTCTGGACAGGTACCTGGGAGTGGCAGGAAAACCGGAACTATAGTAGAATGAATTAGCACTGGGAATCCTAAGAACGTAATAACACTAGAGGCCAGCGTGAAAACTAAATAGCTAGGACACAAAGGATCAGTTAGGACTGAATACTTGAACACAGGAGACTGGCTTATAAACTGAATACTTGAAAACAGGAGATCAGATTGAACTGAATACTTGAACACAGGAGATCAGGGTATGAACTGAATACTTGAATACAGGAGATCAGCAAATGAACTGAATACTTGAACACAGGAGATCAGAAATGAACTGAATACTTGAGCACAGGAGATCCAGAGAAACAGAGAAACACAGAAAAATGTGGATACAGGCATTTACTGGGAATTACTAGAGATCCAGTTGAGAGCTAACTAGTAATTAGCATGAAATCTGACACCACAGGTGTGTAAATGCACACTAGTAATAGGCACAATTTTAGGTAAGTCCTACAAATTATATACTGTAGTGCAACTTTGGGTTGATTTTTGGGGCGTGGGTCCCCTGGATTGCTTTGGTTGGTCTGCTTCAGGACTTCACATTATAACACTTTTCCTTTTTTGCACATTTTAAACACTTTTAATGTTTGTTTTTATTATATTTGTATTTTCACTTTTCTATCCTATACATGCAGCAGCGATGCTGTGGGGTGGCTCGGCTGAGCTGGTTTGGGGGTGTCCTGGATTTGAACCCTAGTATGTTAGGGACCTACCCTACAGAGGTTACCTGGATATGGTGGCTCTGCCCATAACCTTGGCCATGATTATGCTAAAAACCTCTATTTATTGGAAAATTTTATTCCATAATGTATCTATATATAATCAGTAATTTGGAGTTGGAGTTGTGTGATTTATCTGTTTCTGTGCCTGCAATAATAGTCTCAACAGGTAGCACCTCCCATTATATATATTCAGGGTGTGCAGTCCAGGACCCCATCTTATACACCACAGGAACACGGGGAAGCAGTTAATTGCTGAGAAGCACACTAAAAGACAACACAGGGATTTACAAGAAACACTACAGTTCTTTGAGAGAGCTGAAGTAACATGCTGGGAATTAGCATGGTAGCTAATACAAGTAACACTGGTGGTCAGCATGAGGGCTGAAACAACACACTGTAGATACTTCGTGCAAAACACTGGAGAGCATAACAATCACTGGAACAGCGAAGTTGCACAGCAATTCCCTGATCCTGGAGTCAGACTAAATACCCCTGGGTAGCTGGTCACTGGATCAGAGGATCTGCTGAGTGACCACAGGACTACCATTGGGAAAGAATAGTCAGGTGATATGGACCAACATGGCTGCGCCCATGCCCGGCACACCGGGAACCAGGATGCATGTACGGAAGCCCTAGCAGACCCCAGAGAGAATACTCAGTCACCACTCACCTCCACTCCCAGTGACTGAACACCTTTAAGCCCAAGGACGATGGCGCGGAGGTGAGTAGCGGCCAATCCCATGCTGCATTCTGACAGGTTCTTTGCACTATTGGCCAGATTCTACCTGTGTCATCTAAAAAGCCAGTGTTAGGTTTACCTGACATTGACTTCTTTTAACTTGGTATTTCTCCAAGAACAACATTATGCCACAATAGTGGCTTGTGCTTTCTTTAATGCTGATTGGTCCAATCCTTTGAATAACTTGCTCCTATCACGCATGCCCCCTCACAAGGCTATATCTTCTCATTATGCTTTCTTACGGGCCCCCTTAGCACTGGGATGAGCAAATAAAAATTATGTTTTCCATACCTCTCTGTAGATTCAGTACTCAATGCTCTTTCTACGTTTTCTAAATAGCTTTCTGCTGCAACTTACGATGAAATGTTTTTGAAAATATTCCAAAGGGCTTACTTATCTTCTTTAAGTTAAAATGGGCCTTTTCACTTTCTACTGTATGTCTGTGTTAAATGTAGCATTCCTAGGGCAGATTTGTTGCATTGTTTATGGGACTGTCCAACTGCTAAAATGTTTTGGACTGTTGTTTGGCAATTCACAAATTATTTTTTGGCTAATTATTTCTCTTGTCAGTGGAGTCTGCTATTTTTTGGAATATTGCCACAGGAAAATAAGGTGTCTGTGGGTGGCCGGAGACTGCTTTTAGAGTTGTTCACTGCAGCATGGAAAACCATCCTTCATATGTGGATCCAGCCTACCCTGCCCTCCATGGTTCTCTTCCGAGACAAGTTCTTTTACATCTTCTACATCTTCCGCATGGACTGAGTGGAAGCCTCCCTACAGAAGGAGAGCTGCACAAGACATTTTCTCTGTCACTACTTGGTTTGAAATACGTATGTGTATAAATGATCCCCCAATTGTCCCTCTATTTAATTGGTTGCTTTAATATATCAATTTTTTTCTCTATATATACCATTTTTGACCCATTTTGTAATTTAATTTTTGTAATTTAATTTTACATACATTGTTCAACCTATGTTCATTTTTCTTCTATTTATTTATATATTTTATAGTGAATTTTTATATCTTGTTACACAGTTTTTGCATCATCTTTTATTTTGATTGTCTCTTGTTATATTTGACATGGTACAAAGTACAAACAATATATGTTTAAAAAAAATATATGAAATCTGTGGATAACAAGGTGGAAACAGTACTGAGACAAAGAACGAAAGTTTCTGCCATAGCTTCCATACTGGGTATTACACCTGAATTATTGAAGCTGTGTCAGAACAGTTCAGGAAGATCTGGACAGAATGGAGAAAAAGCGTACAAATTAGAACCACAGATCTAGATATTATTATTTTTATTTAGCATTTTATCAAGTTAATTATTATGTACTATACCAATTAGCACTATCTCCTTCTGTTTTCCTTTTATTATGACACATCATAGAATCATTTTGTTTGACAAAATTTAAGTTTTTAATTCATAAAATTAGTTACTTTTTGCTGATTTAACCGCTGAACACACTTGTGGCATTCTCTGAACAATGGACATTAAATATTATTCAGGAAGTTCTTCCCAACACTGTTGCAGAATTTCCCACAAGTGTGTTGCACTTTGCTTCCACCCTTCTGTCCAATTCTTTCTAAACCAGCTCGATGAGGTTTAAATCCGGAGACTGTGCTGGCAATTCCATGAAGCCATGATTCCATTATTTGAAGCCCTGATTCAATGATTTGATGCCAACCTTCTTGCTCTGTTCCTTGAAGGTAGTTATGAAATAATCTGGAAATATGTTTTGGGTCATTAAATTGCTGTAGGATGAACCTTTGACCAACTAGGCCTAGACCAGGGGGTAGTGCATGCCACTGCAAACTGTTGTGGTAGCCCTTTTGGTTTAGGGTGCCAGTCACTCTGTGCAAGTCGCCGACATGTGGACATGGGGTGTATTGCTATTAATAGCTTTTATCCTTTTAAACTTTGTTTTTTCCTTGGTCTAACCAACCTTTTGCCTACTCAACGGAGTACAAAAACCTTGTGTGATGTACTAAAGATTTAAATTTTGATCAATCTCTCCTTAAGATCTTCTTAGATTCTTCAATAGTCCACAAGCGGCGCTTCATGGACCAGGCAAGCCTCTCTTCCATTACTTGTTTCCTGAAAGAGGCCTTTTTTATAATCTAAAATGTCTATTATTTTTCAGTTTTGACTAACCTAATTTTTTTTTACCTTGAGCAATTTACTGCTTACCACTTACCCTTTCAGATTAATCATTAGACATTAATTTTTTTTCAATAAAACTAGAAAAATGAGGGAGTTCTAAAGCGTATGACCAGTAATGTACAAATGTAAAAAATTTCAATTTTTCAGCATCACAAAATGTTGAGAAAATCAGCATTAGCATCTTACAGCCCAGCTCAGCCCCCCTCCTGCATTTATCATGACATACTTAAGACAAACAGTACTTATAATGCTCATGTTTCTCCATTGCTATCCTGTAATCAGTGAAAGCTATAATTTGCTTTACCTCTTCTCTGTAATGTAAATAAAAATCCCTTCTTTAGTTTTTGATAAACAGGTAGAGAGCACAGTGACAGTTTAGGAGGCTGCCTGCTGTGTTCATTAATATTTCAGACTTTTTACGGCAGATGAAATTAAACATTTACTGAACAAATTGTCAGGGATCATATTGTTTTCTTCCTTTCCATTTAGGTACGAGTGACAGGAAATTTGTTGCAAATTACAGGTTACAGCCAATAAGAACAAGAAAATTTGGTAACAGATAAAAAGAGTTGATGAATAATAATAAAAAAAAAAAGAAGTATACAGTAATATGATTCAATTTCATAAGTGGCAAGATTTCTTTAACTAGATTCTGCACAGGATCTAACATAAAGAGCATTTTATGCATATAACTAATTTAGTGCTTCTGCGTAGCAAAGAGAATGTTTTCACTTGTTGAAACAAAATAAGTAATTAATGTGTTTGGAATTTGATATGTATAATGGTATATAAAAATGCAAATATTCAACAGTCAAACTAGAGATAAAATAAATATAAAATACCTATAAAAATATTCATCCTCTATGGCATTTTCTATATACATCATGGAATAAAAATTGATTTATCTCAGTGGTTCAAGAGAGTTGATCTTTATATGACCATGGAACATTTGACATCTACCATCTTGTTAACTAACTGTTCAGACTTCACTGCCATTTGGTATGACTTGAGATTTAAGGAGTCTTCCGAGTATAGACACTACCTTTGGCCCTCCTCTTTGGTCAGATTTACCCTTGCTCCTGTTGTGCTTACGATGTTCCTACCTAACTAAAGTTTCATACTAATAGATTTGATTTTCAGTCCTTGTCATTTTTACCCCCCGATCTTTAACAACTCTGGCACAGTCTTAAACTGATTTTTTTACGTTTCCCCTTGTCCTCTTACCACCTCTTTTCCTCTTTCCACCCTTCCCTTTTTTTATTTTCTGTCCTTTTGAAACAGCACAGAGGCTTGTTCAGTCATTGCTCCGGATTTTACATTGGACTATACGTGGACTACTTACGGTATGTTTATTCTGATACACTGATCTTTGTTCTTTATACCAATGACATGTACTAATCTTTGCTGTTAACTTTAATAAAAACAGATTGCATACATTTTATTTTTAATTATACCGAAATTCTGCCCACTTACCGACATAGACTAAATTTTGTTTGGTGGGGACCAATAGTAGACAGCAATTTTCAGATACCTCACAGATTCTTAATGGGATTGAGGTTTGGCTTTGACTGGTCCACTACAAGGCATTGTTGTTATTTATTTCTTTTTATTTAGCCAACATTACTTTTTCTATCTGCTTTGAGTCATTGCCCGCTGGAATATTGTCACGACCAGGGTTTCCCTGCATAGGGGACAACGGGTATTACCTGTGAGGGCGCTGTGGCGTGGTCCTTCCAGCAGAGGGGCTGGTGTCTAGCAGCGGGCCTTGGCTGTGCAAAGTGTTCCGCGGGCACTGTGTCATTCTGGCCGGGGTAAGCCTGGTGGTGTTTCCATTCTGCTCTGGTATGGGCACTGCCATCTTGCCTCTGGTCATGTAGCTTTGCTGCTCCAGTCCTGGCATGTCACATGCTCTCTCTGACCTATCACAATTCTGCACTGGGTTCTTAAGGGAGTTCAGAGCTTCCCATAGTTGCCAGTGCAACGTGTTTCACAGCGCATGCTGTTAGAGAGTTCCTGTGCTCCTGAAAACCTGTCTGTTTGAGTGCTCACCTGTGCTCTTACTGAATCCCAGCTTCCTAGGAGCCTACATTGCCTTGCCTGCTCCCAGTCTCCTGCTGGAACCACCCTACACCTTCTATCTACCCTTTCCCTGCCAAAGGACCTGAGTACCTGTACCTACACTGCCTCCATTTACCTAGCTCTCTGACTCTACACTGAGCCATCTCAGTACAACTCTCCACTTAATTCATCAGCTGCTGCTAATCCAATTTATCTATAACCTCTCTGGATTTCATCTCACCAGTATCAATCAGTAACTGTTTCCCTGTCTGCAGCCTTGCAGTGACCTTTTGTATTACAAAGACTTTTATTAGTTCTGCCACTACCCCGGACATTATTTATTCTTAAGGCCCCCATACGCCTACGCAATTTCTGGATAATTACACAATTTTTGACTCGCCGTACGATCGATCTTGTAAGAATCGTGTCTTTTTTTACTCTGAAATGGTACAATGCGCGCTCCCCCAGATCCTTCAGTCGGTTCTTCTGATCATATGTGCAGCACATCTGATCCGTCGTATTCGTATGCTGATAGTGCATTGTTTTTCAGCATATGACGAGTCATGCGTCTGAACGTCCGAATTCTGGCACTTGACTGACAAGTTCCTGTGTACGCCCACTGCAGACAGTGGCCGAACGGACAGGAGCAGCATTGAACATGTAGAGAAGATTGTGCAGGTATGTATAGTACATACAAAGGCCACTGGCCACCAATGTTTTTCAGATGTATAGTGGTTGTTGCCCTGCACAGACTGAACTTGTCTGTTTGCCCAGCAATGGCCACACCCTGTTTGCCCATCCCTGCTCCGTGCCCACCACCTACCTATTGTGACCCCCCCACAATGGCCAGTGGTCAGCAATGTTTATAATATATATAATGCATAGTGCTTGTTGCCGTGCAGATAGTGAAATTGTCTTTATTTCCAGCAATGGCCACACCCTGTTTGCCCATCCCTGCTCCGTGCCCACCAGCTACCTATTGTGACCCCCCCCACAATGGCCAGTGGTCAGCAATGTTTCTAATATATATGCATAGTGCCCATCCCTGCTCCTTGGCCACCTATGTGCCAAGCAGCCACCTTTGTTTTTGTTTGTATGACCATCGGTCAATAAACCCGCCACCGGCCATGTTTTATAAATGTAATAATGTTACGCACATATTCTGCTTCAAATTTGGATAGATGTTTGACCACATAGAACAGGGGTCTTCAAATTTTGGCCCTCCAGCTGTTGTGGAACTACACATCCCAGCATGCCCTGGCACCATTTTGATATTTCAACATGCTAAAAAAACTGTGGCAGGGCATCCTGGGTTCTGTATTTCCACAGCAGCTGGAGGGCCAAAGGTTGAAGACCCCTGCCATAGACAATTATGCACAATTAATCATATTTCAACTTTTTTATTAACCATAAAACAATAACCAAAAAACACATTAATAGTACATTTTCACACACATATTTCCAAAGTTCAAATAACACAATGTAAGCCCACAGGGGGCCCCCATAGTTCTTTGGCCACCCACACTGTTGGGGGTGACCAGATTAAAAGTCCACAGGGGGGCCCCATAGTCATTGGCCACCCCCACTGTTGGGGGTGGCCAGATTAAAAGTCCACAGGGGGCCTCATAGTTCTTTGGCCACCCCCACTGTTGTGGGTGGCCAGATTAAAAGTCCACAGGGGGCCCATAGTCATTGGCCACCCCCACTGTTGGGGGTGGACAGATTAAAAGTCCATAGGGGGCCCCATAGTTCTTTGGCTACCCCCACTGTTGGGGGTGGCCATAATGAAACCAACCAATGAATATGTCCTTTTTAAAAAAAAAAAAAAAAAAATTCTCCATAGAAATGTCTCTGGATGGTGAAACAGAATTCATAACTGGGTTTATCGAGGTATACAGGCAACTTGACTGTCTTTGGCGTACAAAGTCTAAACTGTACCACAACCACCAGAAGCGTACCCAGGCCTTATTATAGTTGTCGGACTATAGTAAGCCATATCACGATGGTGCATCGTCCCTAGTGTGGGTGCGTGAAAAGATACATAATCTATGTACTGCCTTTGTTAAACAATACAAGAAGGTGCAGGATTCCAAACGTTCGGGAGCTGGTGCCGACAGCATATACACACCCACGCTATGGTATTATGAGATGATGATGTTCCTGCTGCAGCAGGATCCCGTGAGACCTTCTCTATAGGTGTTGGCTGAGTCAGAGGAGTGCAGCCTGCTGGAAGAGGATGTTGGTGCTTCCGCGGACTCATCTATGGTAAGTTTGTAAAGAATTAAATAGACTGCTCTTGCCACGACACTGCACCATCCCCATTAATATAGGCCATATATTATTCTCTGACCTTTTCGGCCAGAGAAGAACCGGTTTCAATAACCACTGGGACCGCCACAGAGGAGAATGGCGCAACCTCTTCCGGATGATTGGGGTCTTCAACTGAAGATGTGCCCAATAACCTTTGTTGGGTGGCTTTCTTGAGCATGAAGTTGTGCAGGATACAGCAAGCCATGACCACCCAGTCAATCTTCTCCACCTTTAAATTTATGGGGGTATGCAAAATCCGGAATCGGTTGCTAAAGATCCCGAAGGCGTTCTCCACAATTCGCCTTGCACGAGATAGGCGGTAATTGAACACTCGCTTACAATGGTCCAAAGCCCTCTGTGGAAATTAAATGTTCATGAAGGGCGAAAGCCTCGTCAGCCAGAAACACAAAATTTAGCCCATGTATAGTTGCCTCTCTGGTCGGCAAATGTAGGGTGTTAGTGGTGAGCCTCTCGTAGAATGACATATTCTGAAAGGAGCCAATGTCAGAATAACGCCTGTTCTTCCCCACATCGATAAACAGAAACTCGTAGTTTGCGTTCACCACAGCCATTAGAACAACACTGAAATAGCCCTAATAATTATAATAGTAGGAACCACTGTTGGCAGGTTGGTTAATCCTAATATGCTTTCCGTCGATTGCTCCTCCGCAGTTAGGGATGTGCCAACGGCTCTCAAACTCCTCCCCAATGGCTAGCCACTCTTCTGTTGTTGTAGGGAATTGTGAAAGCAATTGAAAACTACATTAAACTCTGTAATTTATAATTTTGGCTTTTTTTAAACAGACATCAGAGAACTCAAGCACAGATATCAGAAGCACACCGGACCTACACAGAGAAGTTAATCCAGTTGACAATCTAAACGACACAACACCAATTTCCAAAAAACAAAAGAGGAAAACCAAAAATGTGGAAAGGGAAGAAGACTCACTACTTAGCCAGGCCAGACTTGACATATTGAAGCCACCCGATGAATATGACAACTTTGCGGTCTATGTCAGTGCAGCACTCCGAGAAATGGTCCAGGAGCAATGGTTTCAATTTGAAAGACTGACATCAGACCTTATTTTTAAAGCAAGGCAATGTGTACTGACATCAGAAAATAGCCCCACCAGTCATTCCAAACACCTGTACACTGACCACGCCAAGACACACCTACTATTCCAGCCAAACATACCATCCACCAACGGGAAACTACCCACCCTACCAGCCAGATACCCCACCTACCTCCACCTTCCAAACTCTGCATCCACCTACCTCCTTCTACCCAACTCATCTCCAACCAACAACATCCTACCTTCCTGCACCACCAACCACCTCCAACTTCCAATCAACTCAGCAACCACCCAATTCCACCTACCAACCTCTTGCCATAAACAGTACCTCATTACAAACGGCTCCACCCCCTCCACCTACCATCCTGCTCCACCAAACACCTCCTCCAGCCAAACAACTCAGCCACCCCCCACCTCCTCCTACCAACCTATTCCTCCACCCCCCCACCTACCATCCTGCTCCACCAAACACCTCCTCCAGCCAAACAACTCAGCCACCCCCAACCTCCTCCTAACAACCTTTTCCTCCACCCCCCCACCTACCATCCTGCTCCACCAAACACCTCCTCCAGCCAAACAACTCAGGCCCCCCCAACCACCTCCACCTACTGTCCTGCACCCCCAAACACTTCTCCTATGAAAATAGTAATACAACCGCAGCCTCATACCAAACGACTTCTAGCCCACCCTCTCCACTCAATTTATTTGCACTATTATGTGAACATAATGAGGACAATGATGTTTTATAATAATTGTTAGGTGCTTGGCCAAATCATTTAAACACTTGTTTGTTATGAAGGAAGTTGCAGAATCCCTGGTAAGTATGGTGCTGAATGCAGCATGGTGTTTGTGCCCCAGACACTCAGGCAGCTTGGAACACATGCTAGAAGTAAAAGACAGTGGGGCCGGGACCACTGATTTTGCACTGAAATCATGCCGCACCTTACTTACCAGGGTTTGGGTACCTTGGTGATAGTTTGAACATTTTACCCATCTTTATATCAACATATATATAAATAGTATATATATACATACAGTATATACGTTTCATATAAGAGATTGTTATTATGCTAATTTAACACAGAGCAAAAAAAAACCAGAAACTATGAATAAAAATTTTCTGTGATTTCACCAAACAATAATGGCGGTGTGTGTGTTTTAACTTACCTTACAGTTACGGAACTGCAGCACCTTCACAATAGCCTTGCACGTCTCCGGGATAATGCGTCCCAAAGCTTGAGCCGAGATGCGGGTCCCAAACTTTAGGTCATCAAAGAAGCGTCCCGTAGCCAGGTACCTCAGCGTAGCCAAAAGCCTCTCCTCGGCTGTGAGGGTCATCCGAAATTTGGTGTCCTGCTTCCGGATATAGGGGGTCACCAGACGCAGCAATTCCTGAAAGGTGGTGTCATCCATCCACAGGAAGTTGCTGAAGTCGTCCAGATTGTTCTCTCTCATTTCCATCAGCATGAGCATATCCCTCTCCAGCAGCCAATCCTTTGGCCAGAGGACCTCGTCCCTCTCCTATGCTGGGCCCTCTCCCTCTCCTCACTCAGCTTGACCACAGCATAGGACAGCAGTGCTCTATAACGGCAAGCAGGGCCAGATTAACAATGGGGCAGATGGAGCTACAGCTCCAGGCCTCCACATAAAAATAGGCCCATTGTCATGATAACATGATGTTGACTGGCCATCTGCTCTCCGGAATGGGTATGAAATACCGCCGGCCACATGGCCGGTGGTTCGATTCCCGTCAGTGGCAGGCCGACATCAGCAGAGTTCCGAGCAGCAGAAGCCCGACAGCGCTGGAAATCCCGATCGTGGATAGGTGAGTATCTACTAACCTAACCCCCCTAACCCTCCTTAGGGGTGCCTAACCCTAACTTCCCCCCCAAGTGCCTAACCCTAATCCCCTCTCTAAGTGCCTAACCCTAACCACCCCCTTCCCTGCTGCCTAAACCTAAGTCCCCCGGGGGGGTGCCTAACCCTAAGTCCCCCCCGGGGGTGCCTAACCCTAACCCTCCCTCCCCCTAGCCTAACCCTAACCCTCCCGGGGGGGTGCCTAACCCTAAGTCCCCCCCAGGAGCCCTAAACCTAACCCTCCCCACCCGCGGCTGTCCGTTCACGGCGCCCGGCATTACTGCGATCGGGATGCCGGGCGCCGGTCTCCCGGCATCGGGGAAATGCGGGCGTCTACATGTACCGGTATTTAGGCAGTCGGCTTCCTGATTGCTTCCCCTGCTCTCCACACGGTCAGCCATAAATCATAAGTAGTAGCTACACTCTTCTCATCCTCCTACTCTACTACCTCTCCTCTTGATCCTATACCCTCACAAATCAGTAAAGCTCTGTCTCCTGTGCTCATTCCACACTTAACCAAAATCTGTAATCTCTCTTTCTCTACTGGTATCTTTCCATCCCTGTTCAAGCATGCAGTGATCACTCCCATTTTGAAAAAAAAAAATTCTGACCCTAACTCTCTCTCAAATTACCGTCCTATCTCCCAGCTACCTTGCCCCTCCAAGCTACTGGAGAGACTTGCCTACACTCGCCTCACACACTTTCTGAACACCCACAACTTATTGGATCCACTTCAGTCAGGCTTTCGTTCCCAACACTCCACTGAGACAGTACTGGCTAAGATAGTAAATGATCTGGTCACTGCCAAGGCTAAAGGCCATTATTCATTTCTAATTTTTCTAGATCTCTCAGCTGCCTTTGACACTGTTGACCACTCTTTTCTCTTACAAACACTATAATCCATAGGTCTTCAAGACACAGCCCTTTCTTGGTTATCATCCTACCTATCTAATCGCTCTTTCACTGTTCGCTTTTCTGATTCTACCTCCACTTCGCTACCTCTATCAGTTGGAGTACCAGAAGGTTCAGTATTAGGTCCTCTGCTTTTCTCAATATATACCACCTCTCTTGGCAAACTAATCAGCTCTTTTGGTTTCAGTATCATCTGTACGTGGACGATACTCAAATTTACCTATCCTCCCCAGATTTGTCACCATCTGTGCTGGTCCGTGTCACTGAATGTCTCTCTGCCATTTCATCTTGGATGCCATCTCGCCACCTCAAACTTAATATATCCAAAACAGAATTAATTATATTTCCACCGGCCAATAGCAGTTACCAACCTGATATCTCTATTACTGTTGACAACTCGACAATCAACCCCACCCCACAAGCTCGCTGCCTAGGTGTGATCCTTGACTCTGAACTGTCTTTTGTTCCCCACATTCAATCTGTCTCTAAATCCTGTTACATACATCTAAGAAACATAGCCAAAATTCGACCATATCTTACGCAAGACACTGCAAAAACTCTAATACACGCACTCTTAATTTCCCGCATTGACTATTGCAATAGTCTCCTTATTGGTCTTCCCAAAAACAGGCTCTCCCCACTACAATCCATTTTGAATGCAGCTGCGAGGTTGATCTTTCTCACCAAACGTTCAGTGTCTGCTAATCCACTCTGTCAGTCCCTCCATTGGCTGCCGGTCTTCTACCGTATTCAATTTAAAATACTTACACTAACATATAAAGCTATTAACCAATCCACACCAACATACATCTCTGCACTTATCTCAAAATATCTTCCAACCCGACATCTCCGTTCTGCACAAGATCTGCGTCTATCATCCCCGCGCATTACTTGTTCCCATATACGGTTAAAGGACTTTTTTCGGGCTGCACCCACCCTGTGGAATGCCCTCCCACGCATAATAAGACTTTCCACTAGTTTCCAAACATTCAAGCGTTCTCTGAAAACTCACCTCTTTAGACTAGCTTATCAGATTCCAGGACCGCCCACCTAACCTTTTATAGCTCCATATCTAACTCTCTTCTTATAGTAATCACCTATCACATCTTCTCTTTCTTCAATTTAACATCCTCCTAACCTGAGGCCAACTTTCCAGTGTAATTGGATTATTCAGCCCACCAAGAATATCTGCAATTGGGCTGGACTAATTTGCAATATGTAGCACCTCTCCTTGTGTATCAACACCTATTTCCCTATAGATTGTAAGCTTGCGAGCAGGGCCCTCTTACCCTTATGTATGTCATGTATGTATGTCTTTTACAACCCAGTATAATGTTAATCTTGATTCAAACTGTAAAGCGCAACGGAATTTGCTGCGCTATATAAGAAACTGTTAATAAATAAATAAATAATAAAGTAGTAAAATTGTATTTCTTTTTACCTCACAAAATGAAGGATTTTTTTTTCCTTTACATATTTAGGGAGACATTGGAGCAGAGAGTATAGGGAGTACACCCCCACATGGCACTGGACACACCCACACAGCACTGGTCATGCCTCCTCTGCTTCTCATAATAGGCCCTTGGTCATTTTCAGCTCCAGGCTCATGTGGCCATCAATCCGGCCCTGACGTCAGGGATCCATCACCACAAAAAAGCAGAAAACAGACCGACCACAGTAAATAGAGCAAGAAGCACTTTGTAAAGCCAGGCGATACAAAGAAATGTACAGTAGCTAGCAATGTGGAGCATTCAGCAGGGTAAAAACCAAGCCTCACTAATCACAGAGCAAACAGCAGTGCACAGAGCTGAAGAGGCAGGCTTTTTTTATATCCCCAGTTAAGCACAGCCCTCTATTTAAATTTAGGCCCAATGGATCGCATGATCGCATGGTTTTGGTGATGCACACGAACAAACGATTACACGATCCGTCGTATAGTGACGCAATGATCTTCCGATTGATCTTATGAAAAACGTGTGTAAAAATAGCATCAAAACGGGACGTCTGGACTGGCGGTGATTGAAGGGAAATCATATAATGAATCGGTTCTTATGTGAATCGTCTAGGTGTATGGGCCCTATTACTTCACTACAGTTTCTAATCATCACCATCCTCTTAATATTCTGGACTTTATTTTATCCGTGTGCAAGTTCACCCATTGAAAAACCCACTTTTCAATTTAAATCTGTTCAGGTGTCTTCTCCTATTACCACCCCGGGTCCACAACAAACCCAGATCCTAACAAATATAAATCTTCTCCCATCTCCCAGGACTCTTGCAAACTGCAGCAGACGGATTCTATCCTAATATTTGTTTATACCTTGTTCCATCGATGTTATCCTCTGTTTTCCAGTGCCTGAAGCAGTGAAGTATTCCTACAGTATTATGCTGTTGTCATCATACTTTGTGGTAGAGCTAGTATTAGGCCTGCATCAAACATAGGGAGGCATTCAATAAAATGCAATGTTGAATAGCGTTGGGAATGAGGCCCTGATTCAGAGCCGGATGCTCTGACAGAGCGCTCGCTCTGAATCAGGGCCGTCCTTCCTGATTTTAGAGCGGCCTCCTGGCCGCTCGCATACCTGTGGGTGACCACCCACAGCTATAGCGAGCGGCCAAAAAGATGGTCGCGATGGTCAAGACCATCGCGACCATCGGGCTTGCGATGAGACCCTTGTGGTAGGGTCTCGTCTTCCGCAAGCCCTGGAGTGCTTTTGGCTCTATCGGCATACTGTCGGTTGCGAATTTCCTTCCTCGCAGGTGCTTCTTCATTGGTCCAAAGAAATGGAAATCACTCTGTTCCAGGTCAGGGCCATAGGGAAAATGGTCCAGTACCTCCAATGATAGCGCTATAACAATTCACGCGTGCGTTGGCTGAGTTTGCAATGTACCAAAGTTTTCAAATATTGATTCATAAGTCCTTAAGACCTTCTTATAGTCTTCTGTAGTCCACTATCAGTGCTTCATGGAGCAGGCAAGCCTGTTTAAACCCATTGCTTGTTCACTTATCATTTACCATTACAGATTATTCATTGGACTTGTTTAACACGTATGTACTACAAGTGATGTCACTCCCAGAAAAACATTCATCAAAATCATACAAAGCATTGTCACTTGCCTTGGTTTGTTCTTCTTCTTCGATTCTCTGATTAACTACCAAACAAGATGGGTGAATACATGAGGAGTTAGCATAAGTTGTACCTCCTACTTCGCGACACCATTTAGCTAAAGTTTTAAATAAATTGGCATTAGTTCCCAGAATAACGGGGGTCTCTCTTTCTTCGCCTTCTGACTCAGGGCAAATCAAAGCTATAGTATTTATTTCTCCACTCACTCCAGTTACATCTTGAGAGAATTTTAAGGTAATGTATATATACCCCAAATAAGGGTAACTATGGTTACTCAATCCCCATAGGACTAGACACGACAACGGTAATACTGGAATATCTGCTAAGTGGCGTCTATACCAGTTCTCAAATATGATGGATACCTGGGATCCACTGTCTAATAGGATAGTACATTGATTTTCATTAATAAATGCTGCTCCCGGCCCCACCAGTCCCCTCGGCACAGAGTACAGGCCTCCCCATTACCTCCTGCTGTGACTCTAGGGAGCCGATGCAGGGTTAATCGGTCTCCCACCGGCTTTTCCCGATAAATTCCTGCCTCGATTTGTTCTAAAGATTCCTTCAATGTTGTTCCATCCTTGGTTACATTCAAATGCTATATGGCCAAACTTCCTGCAACGGAAACATATTTGTGCTCTAATGATTCTTTCGATATTATTCACAATTGTAGGTCTACCAGATGTTCTGGCTGTTTCTCTCTTTTTGATCTCCTCTTTCAGTTGAAAAGTTAATTGCCTGACCTCTCTTCGCAGTTCTTTCACTGCTTTGGTTACATTTTCAACAGGGGTTACTGTCTCACTCACTTTAGAAGCATCTACTTTCATTTTTTTCACTGTCTTTTCTCTGGCCTCAACTAATGCTTCCTCCTGCTTTACTGCTTTCATTAGTTGCATAAATGAGGGAGGTGGTCTACTAATATTTGTGTATCTCAGCCTTTGAGCAATTGGATTAGTGGTAAGAGCTCCTTCTATTCATTGCTGCATCCTTCTATTGTTTACCTCTTCTACTGTCATTCCCCCTTTCTCGACAATTTGGTGAATTATTTTATCGATACAATATAAATTAGCTGTCAACTTTTCTCCTACTTCTTGGTAAGTATGCCTTAGTCGATCATCCACATTCTCTATGGTTCCAAATTCGAGAGCAGTTAGATAGTGTCGAAAACTCACCAATGGATCATCTCTTCGGGTGGCATTTATCACTTCCATAACAGGTCCTCTCAAACTTTCTACTATTCTCTGTTTTTTTATCGCATCAGGACATAACCATTCTTCTGACAGTTGATGCACTGCGTCTTTCCATGCCTCGTAGTTATCTTCTCCGGCAGGTACCGGCTTAATCCCAGAAAAACTCCTTAATCATCTGTACCCTCCCTCATATTGGTTTCTCCCGAATTTACTATAGTTTTCACAACTGTCACCATGGCATCGTTTTGAGTTGGATTTGTATTAAACTCTTGTCCTTGACCTACTTCTTTATTATTTTGAAAATTCTCCTCTCTAGGAATAGTAGAGTGTATACGAACTGATTCTCCAGCTCTTATATCTCCTCTGGGCCAAATAATATTCCACTTTAATATCTAAAAGTCTTAGCTCTCTTCCTCAAGGCTATGATGTAGCCTTGAAGAAGAGAGCTAAGACTCTCAAAACACGTTGGTCTGTGATACAGACTGAAGGTTCCGTTGTGGATATTCCTTGGATTACCCCTGGCACAGAGGAACATCAGTGAAGCATCCGGATGCTTCCATGCTGTGGTTTTCTACAGGCCTTTATGCAAGGGGATATCTAGTAATTACACACCTGATAACCATTTATTTTGATGTCTACGAAGTACATGTCATCCGCACTGACTGACAACTTTTACATTTTTGTTTATTGTGATTTTAAGATTTTGTGCAAATAAATTATATTTTTTGAGTGGATTACACCAGTGTTGGCTAACCTTGACACTCCAGCTGTTATGAAACTACATAACCCAGCATGCACTGCTACAGTTTTGCTATTAGGGCATGCTAAAACTGTGGCAGGGCATGCTGGGATATATAGTTCCACAACAGCTGGAGTGTCAAGGTTAGCCAACACTGGATTACACTATGGTTCCCTCTCTTTCCATTATGTTTTTATGACACGGGACGCATAATAAGTGAAGGAATATACAGACATGGAACAGTATATATATATATATATATATTATATATAAGCAAAGTATTTATTTTTCTATCTCCATAAGAATTGAAATCACCTTCTTTGGAAGGATATATTCGTCTGTGTTTTGAAACTGATACCAGCGCACACTGGACTCATACTTGTTTTATTAATATTCCACTTTAGCCACCCACCATCAGGGGAGGGTACTTTACCAGGAATCATATCGCTTCTAACAGTTCCTTAGTGATGACTAATACTGTATAAACTGTTCCATCTTCCTTTTCCCAACAGTCTACTACTCGGTACTCTCTAATCCCGTATAGGTTTTCTACAGCTAATATTATTAGTGTAAGCAGAGTAGGTCAACTCGAGAACACCTACTTATTATGAAAGTGCAGTAATGTTGTGTTCGTGAATCAAATACCTTAAATAACCAATAGATCTTCTTTCTTTTCACAGGTTACGTATCACTCATTGAGATCTCTAATACAAGGTACAGTAAGTTGTTATACAATAACCTAGGATTCTTTAAATAATACTTTATAATGTTAGTATCCAAAAACACATTAATACATACAAAAAGGTTAGATACAGGTGTGACTGCTAAATAATACTTGTACATACAATTGGTACTTATTTATCATAAATCAAATTACATAACTTCAGTATACTGACTGCAGAATTAAAACAAACAAAATATCTTTACTTTTTTTACAGGTGAAATCAAATAGTGCAGGCTCACCACATTCAGTATTATAGTAGATGAATCCAATAAGAGTAGCCAAGTTATATGTGGGCTTCTTCTATAAACAGTGAAACCTGAACAGATAGTAATAAGCCTGCATAAGTGATAGTAATGTATCAGGTTAAATCGATATGCACAAGTCTCCAGTTAGTAGCTGCAGTGCACCTCCTTCCTCTAATTAATAGCTGCTGTCCGTATGGAGTGAAATATCAGAGAAGCTACTTGATTAATCCTGAGCTCACTCTCGTCCTCTGGGCTGTTCTTCCAATTCGGCAGCCCTCCGACAGCTGGTCTGAGCAATACATTGCTTATGTATTGCTCCTGTCAATAAATCAAGGCCGCGCCCCTGGAAGGCAGGATTAGCTGAGCCGCCGCCTCTCCTAGTCACAAGGGGTGGCGTCACTCAGTTCGGCAGCAGGTCTCACTGCTCAGTGGCTAATCCTTCGGACTAAGGAGCAGGCTCGAACATCCGTGCTCCCACACACAGCCCACATTGGCTTAACTAAACCTGTTGCCCCGCTGTGTCCACCATTACAGTCCCGGGATCCAGCAGTGGAGGCCGATCAGTTTAGCTAGCACTTGAGGTGGATCTGGAGACTGTCCGTTATGGCAGTTCCCCCAGAGACTGTCCGTTATGGCAGTTCCCCCAGTATTTATATCCCCTACCAACTGTTCACTTGTCCTCGCAGTCCTCTCTAACCTCCCTTTTTCTCCCCACGTGCACCTCTCTATATTGAGTAGCTGAACACCAACCCTAAAGGGTCCAATTCACCTTTTACACGTCCCTTATATCATAAACATACAGAAATGAAAATAAACAAAGGCATTGAATACATACAGGTTAATTAATGATGATTTTAACACTTATTTACTTCAAGTGTTACACTTGAATTGCTTAAATTTGAATAAAAACTGGAAAAATGGAGGTGTTCTAAATTTTTTGACCAGTAGTGTACAAATTCTTAAAAAAATGTCTCATAATTCTGCTGAAAGTTCATTAAAAAACATGAGCATTGTGATGATCTTCAGACCAATAACTCGAATTGGAACGATATATCATTGGGGGTGTACACTCCAAATCTGATGTTCTGAAAATTGTCAAGTCAGTCGAATCATGAGTAAAATCGTCCAGATGTGTACATAGCATTACACGAGTAGACTTCAATCAATTAATTATGTGCCCTCTGAAAACAATTGATTACACTAAACTATATTTAAGTGTAACAGCATAATTTGCTAAAGCTCACTCATACTAAGATCCAGATAATTTAGGGTTAATTAAAAGGGAAAAGGATTGTCAGGTTTTCAGAATTAGATTTACATATTACCCCCCTGAAGGCTACTTGTTCTGTGCCCAATGTTCCTTGTCACCTTATTTGCATAGTAATACATTTATTTGTTCCTCTTACTCATATCACTTTTACATTAAAGTCTTGGGTTTGACCCGGGATTTGGAACATGGGGCCTGCTTCAGACCCACTCGCGAGCGCTGAGTGCTCGCAAGCGGGCCGATGTTGCCCAAGTGCACACGCGCACGACGGAGGCGGCTCCGTCGTGCGCATGCGCGAGACCCGAATAACGACGGCCAAGCCGTCGTTATGGGTCTCGCACCAAAGGGGGCGTCCTGTCGATGGTGATTGACAGCACGCCCCCTTTGGTGGGCGTGCCAAGGGCGCGGCTGACCAGACGGAGGCGTTCCCAAAAGCACTCCAGGGCTTGCGGCAGCGAGACCCTACCGCAAGGGTCTCGTCGCAAGCCCGTTGGTCGCGATGGTCTTGACCATCGTGACCATCATTTTGGCCGCTCGCTATAGCTGTGGGTGGTCGGGACGGCCCTGATTCAGAGCGAGCGCTCTGTCAGAGCGTCCGGCTCTGAATCAGGGCCATGGTTCCAAACTGGGTCAAACTCTGGATAGCCCCTTTCACACTGTGGCACCGACCTGGGTTATTCCCGCGTTGGCGCCGTTCACATTGCACCTGTGTGCAGTGGAACTCTACAGGCGGTGCTTGGAGATGACATAATTTCCAAATGCCAATCTCCCCATGCTGGAAATGACCTGGGATACCCATTTCAACTGAGCCTTCCTGGGTCCTTTCAGGGTAAAACCCTGCTAGCTACCAGGGTTCTACTCCCGGAACACTGGACCCAGGCTGACCCATTTCCACTGACAAAAATCCTGGGTTCATGCGCGCTCACATGTAATATAACCCAGGATTTTGAGGTTAGTGGAAAAGGGGTATCAGTCATTATTGCAGGAAATGTTTATGTAATAAACGTCTCAGTCTTGTTTTTCCTTCACCATTTTATTTCTCTTTTTAAACACATCTATATAGATATGTTGGTCTATTATTCTGAGTTAGGTTATTATTTTTCAGATTTCATTCTTATTTACTTACTAACAGCACAAAGCTATGTAGGGTTCTAACAAACAAACAATGATCTGCCAGAAGCAAAAGATCTTGAAGTGACCCCATGGATTAATATATTTATCTTCATGATTTTACCATACACAGGTAAGAGAAAAGGCATCTGCTGACTCACGGTTTGGCAGACCAAACATGCTTGAAAATCAAAAACCCTTGTTTTTACTGTTTTTGAGCATTTGGCAGAATATTTTCATGTCCATACACTGAAAGATAGTTGTTCAGAGCGTTCACTGATCAGCCTGATTTGACAGACTATCTTTCAGTGTAACATTTGGTCACAACATGAAAAAGTCAGTCCCGGTGCTTTTCAAATCATTCAAAGCTGGTCTGTATTAGGGATGAGCGGGTTCAGTTCCCTGAGAACCAAACCCACCCAAACTTCGGGGATCCGGGGCGATCCGAGCCCAAGCTCGGATCTCCCTGTCTGCCGCGGATCCCTCTCCCGAAGCAAAACCTCGAGATCTGCTGTCGGATCTCGAGGTTTTGCCTCGAGCGGCCATTTAAAAAAAATGCCTTTGCCTTTAATGGGCAAAGTGCTGATTGGCAGACAGAGCCGTCTGTCACGGCTCTCAGCCAATCAGCATTATGGTGCTCATTTGCATGTAGCACGGACTCGGGAGATCCGTGCTACATGCATCTGTGTGATTGACAGTGACAGAGCACAGATGGGTCAGTGAGACCCGACTGTGCTGCTGTGGTAAAAAAAAAAACCTGTGTAAAAAAAGAAAAAAATGGCGTACACCCCCCCAAAAAAGAGCAACCAGCCCCGGGCATTAGTGACCCAGTGCTGGGTGTGCTTAAATACAGGGGACAAACGACGTAGGGGTCCCCTGTACTTAAGCACAACCAGCACGGGGCTAGTCAGAACCAGCGCTGGTTGCCAAAATACGGGGGACAAACGACGTAGGGGTCCCCCATATTCTGCGCAACCAGCTCTGGGCTCTGATCCGGTCCTGGTTCTGGAAATACAGGGGAAAAAAATGAGTAGGGTTCCCCTGTATGTTCCAGAACCAGCACCGGACTTTTTCTAGCGGGGGGCTGATGCCACAGCCAGGGGAGCCCTTTCACCGGGCCCCCCAGCCGCAGCATCAGCCCTGACCACTTGTCAGCCCAGGCCGGGGATCCCTGGAGAGCTGGGGTCACCCTCTCCAGGGCACCCAGGCTCAGGAAATTAATGTTATTGGGGTTATTAATAGCGTAGGAACAAAAAAAGGCCCATTTTATGTGATTTTAGAGTTTTTTGTATTTTTTAAGAAAAAATCCAGATCCAAAACACAAAACCCAGAACACAGAACACGGAAGGGTGGTTTTGGCAAAACCACTCCAGATCCAAAACACGAAGAAAGATTCAGATCCAAAACCAAAACACGAAAAGTGGCCGGTGCACACCCCTAATCTGTATGCACTGCCTCGTGTATTGGGCTGGCATCCTCCCCTTTTTCTCAAGACTCCCCGTATACACGCAATGGGTAAATAATTCTAAAAAGCAAACAGAGTGCGCCACATAGCGCCTTATCAAAAACATTTATTCAAAGTACAGCTTAAAACATTAAGGGGTCTATGTACTAAGCAGTGATAAGACACAGAGTGAAAAGTGATAAGTCAGTGATAAGGCGCCAGCCAATCAGCTCCAAACTGCCATCTCACAGGCTGTGTTTGAAAAATGACAGTTGGGAGCTGACTGGCTGGCACCTTATCACAGACTTATCACTTTTCTCTCTGTCTCTTATCACTGCTTAGTACATAGACCCCTAAGTCTCAGCATGAAGCAAGGGCATGGCCTAGCGTTACCCAAACAGCGCAACAAGTTTACTGGAGCTACAAGCTGCTTCACCTGGAGACTTAATGTTTTAAACTGTCTACACTTGCGGTGGTCTGACCGCCACCGTTGGTACGTTGTTTATGACCTATAATATAATATATATATAGGCAAATACAAGTGCGGCACTCAGAGCCGGCCCTAGGCATAGGCATTACAGGCAAATGCCTAGGGCATTTGGAATGCCTTAGGGGTATCCCATTGCTAGGCAACTGCGGGAGGGTCCGCGGAATTATCGGCGGTGCATTGCACCGGGGCCCGCAACAATAAAGACAGTACTAATAATGAGTCAATCTGACTTTGCGCTGCGGTCGGCCGTCCACGCTGTACCGCAGGAGGTGGGCTGTACGGAGGAGGAGAGTGGCCCTCCCCTACCTGACAAGGCTGTCAATAGACCAGAATGCTTGAGACGAGGCCCAGCCCAGCCCCTTCCTGCCCCCTCCTGTCTGTTATACAAGCACTCTGACAGAGACCCCGCCCTCTAACCCAGAGGCCCCGCCCCCTCCATTTTATCTATTTTTCAAGCAACCTGATTTTCCATGGCTGAGGCCCACCCCCTAACCCAGAGACCCCGCCTCTTCCTCCAATCTAGCGGCAAGCCCTCTGTCAGTGTCATCCAGTTGTTTCATGGCCTTGGACCCCAGCAGGGATCCTCTACCTGTACAGGTAAGTGCCAGTGTTATCTGTATGCAAAGGGGAGGTTAGGAGTGTGATTTTAATACTGTATGTGGTGTGTTGTATTAATGTAGTGTGTGTGGGGGGGTATTAATTTAATGCATACTGTGTGTGTGAGGGGCTTTATTAATATTAATTACTTCACTTCATAACTTATATATAGATCGTTGATGTTCTGTGCATTTTTATGGAGCTCACTGTGGCGCTTTCTGCATTATATGGCGCTCATTGCAGCGCTCTGCATTACATGGTGCTCACTGAGGCGCTGTGCATTATATGGCCTTCATTGCAACACTCTATTATATTGCACTGACTGCGACACTCTCTGCATTATTTGGCACCTCTGCATTAAATGACACTCACTGCGACGCTCTCTAGATTATATGATGCTCACTGCGACGCACTCTGCATTACATGGTGCTTACTGCGTCGCTCTGCATTATTTGATGTCTCTGCATTAAATGGTACTCACTGCAATGCTCTCTAGATTATATGGTACTCACTGCGACGCTCTCTAGATTATATGGTACTCACTGTGACGGTCTCTAGTTTATATGGCTCTCACTGTGAAGTACTTTGCATTATATGCCTCTCACTGTGAAGTACTTTGCATTATATGGCTCTCAGTGCGACGCTCTCTGCATTCTATGGCTCTCACTGCAACGCTCTCTGTATTATATGGCTCTCACTGTGATGCTCTCTGCATTATATGGCTCTCACTGCGAAGTACTCTGCATTATATGGCTCTCACTGCGACGCTCTCTAGATTATATGGTACTCACTGCGACGCTCTCTGCATTGTATGGCTCTCACTGTGAAGTACTCTACATTATATGGCTCTCACTGCAAATTACTCTGCATTATATGGCTCTCGGTGCAAAGTATTCTGCATTATATGGATCTCACTGCGAAGTACTCTGCATTATATGGCTCTCACTGCAACACACTCGGCATTATATGGCCCTCACTGCAACACACTCTGCATTATATGGCTCTCACTGCAATACACTCTGCATTATATGGCCCTCACTGCAACACACTCTGCATTATATGGCTGTCACTGCAACACACTCTGCATTATAAGGATCTCACTGCTAAGTACTCTGCATTATAGGGCTCTCACTGCAAAGTACTCTGCATTATAGGGCTCTCACTGCGAAGTACTCTGCATTATAGGGCTTTCACTGCGACATACTCTGCATTATAGGGCTCTCACTGCGACATATTCTGCATTATAGGGCTCTCACTGCGAAGTACTCTGCATTATAGTGCTCTCACTGCGACGTACTCTGCATTATATGGCTCTCACTGCAACACACTCTGCATTATATGGCTCTCACTGCGACGTACTCTGCATTGTATGGCTCTAACTGCAACACACTCTGCATTATATGGCTCTCACTGCGACGTACTCTGCATTATATGGCTCTCACTGCGACGTACTCTGCATTATATGGCTCTCACTGCAACACACTCTGCATTATATGGCTCTCACTGCGACGTACTCTGCATTATATGGCTCTCACTGCGAAGTACTCTGCATTATAGGGCTCTCACTGCAACACACTCTGCATTATAGGGCTCTCACTGCGACATACTTTGCATTGTATGGCTCTCACTGCAACACACTCTGCATTATATGGCTCTCACTACAACACACTCTTCATTATATGGCTCTCACTGCAACATACTCTGCATTATATGGCTCTCACTGCAACATACTCTGCATTATAGGGCTCTCACTGTGACGTACTCTGCATTGTATGGCTCTCACTGCAACACACTCTGCATTATATGGCTCTCACTACAACACACTCTTCATTATATGGCTCTCACTGCGACATACTCTGCATTATATGGCTCTCACTGCGACGTACTCTGCATTGTATGGCTCTCACTGCAACACACTCTGCATTATATGGCTCTCACTACAACACACTCTGCATTATATGGCTCTCACTGCGACATACTCTGCATTATATGGCTCTCACTGCGACGTACTCTGCATTATAGGGCTCTCACTGCGAAGTACTCTGCATTATAGGGCTCTCACTGTGACACACTGCATTATAGGGCTCTCACTGCGACGTACTCTGCATTGTATGGCTCTCACTGCAACACACTCTACATTATATGGCTCTCACAGCGACGTACTCTGCATTACATGGCTCTCACTGCGACGTACTCTGCATTATATGGCTCTCACTGCAACACACTTTGCATTATAGGGCTCTCACTGCAACGTACTCTGCATTATAGGGCTCTCACTGGGACGTACTCTGCATTATATGGGTTTCACTGCAACGTATTCTGCATTGTATGGCTCTCACTGCAACGCACTCTGCATTATTGGGCTCTCACTGCAACATATTCTGCATTATAGGGCTCTAAATGCGACATATTCTGCATTATAGGGTTCTCACTGCGAAGTACTCTGCATTATAGGGCTCTCACTGTGAAGTACTCTGCATTATATGGCTCCCAGTGTGACACACTCTGCATTATATGGCTCTCACTGTGACATACTCTGCATTATATGGCTCTCACTGCGACGTACTCTGCATTATATGGCTCTCACTGCAATGTACTCTGCATTATATGGCTCTCACTGCAACACACTCTGCAATATAGGGTGCTACTGATACCCTATTTGCTGTGAGGCCAGACCCCTTCTCCAAGCGTCCACGCTTATTTTTCGACTGCATGCCTAGGGTACATGCAGTTAGTCCCTTGCTTGCCATCTGCACTTGGGCCCACTACTCACTATTTCCGCCACTGGGCCATGTAAAGTAAAATGGCCATGGGAGGGCATGCTACGCATGCCCAGCTGCAACTGCTCCTAATGGCTCCACCTCCATCAACTGCCCAGCAAAGTGCAGCAGGGACATTCCAGGAGCTGGAAAACAAGCAGGGGTTGCCGCGACTGCCTCCCTGGCCCTGGAGAGAGCGAGTCTAAGGGCCCCATTTATTAATGAAGCTAAACACCAGCAGCATTTTTCGTTTAGTATCGCCGTGTGCTGCATTAAAAAATGTCACTGGTGTTTATCTATACGTATCCTTCTGGAAAAGTCCAGTGAAGTCTTACTCGTAGGCGAGGTCCACCGCTCAGCTGCTGGCAGCCTAACGCTGCCAGCAATGGCCTTCTGTGTAATGTGCATGTGCAACGGTCCATCTGCTCGTGTGCATGCTACTTAACCCGACGAGGACCCTGCAATGTAATGGGGACCGCATCACTCTTACCATCTAAAGATGACAAATGGCTGTAATCTTAAATTACCACTATTTTTTGAATAAAGAAAGGATGATATAAGCCATTTAGCGAGTGCTAATGGGTTTATGCATCGTTGATAAATGGGGCCCTAACTAAGTAAGTCAGCTCAGCTCTCAGCTGGTAGAGGGGTGCTGCTGGATGACTGAGAGGTGCTGACTGTGCTGGGAAAGGGGTGCATAGAGGCCAACCTGGCCAGGGGTGCTGTGCTGGATGAGTGAGGGGTGCTGTGCTGGGAATGGAGAGCATAAGTAATGAAGCCAGGGGTGCTGTACTGAATGAGGGGAGCTGACTGTTCTGGATAAGGGGTGCTTAGAGGCCAGCCTGGCTAGGGGTGCTGACTGTGTTGGATGACTGAGGGGTGCTGTGCTGGGAAAGGGGAGCATAATTAATGAGGTCAGGGATGCTGTGCTGAATGAGGGGAGCTGACTGTGCTGGATAAGGGTGCATAATGTGGCCATGGGTGCTGTGCTGAGAAAGGGGTGCTGTTTTGGATGAGGGGTGCTGGATGAGGCCAGGGGTTCTGTGCTAAAGCGGCTCATACACTGTGCGATAAAGCAGGTGATCCGACGGAGTGGATCGATATTGCTGCTATATCGCACCATGTATGGGCATGATATGGCCAGTGTGTGCACCCGTGGGGTCGTACATCGCACCCCCAGATCTTACTGCAGGTTCAGTTGATCTGGGGATGCGGTGTGCGATCCCATGTAGCACTATGCGGGTGGGGGAGCTGTCATATTGGGTGGTCGGCCACCTGATCGCTTCGTGTTTGGAGACCGCCCGATATGTCAGATGTCAGATCCCCCGTCACTTTGTACGGTGCATAACACACAGTGTATGGGCCACTTAAGATGGGTGCTGTTCTGTGAGGCTGGCAGTGAAGGGGGTAGTATGTGGTGATGTGAGGTGGGTAGTCACTGGATCAGTGTAAGTTCTGTGTTGTACGTACATGTAGTTATATATCTATCGAGAGAAAGATGTGATAGATATCTTAAAATGGAGGCAAATGAATCACAATTTAATGTCCTCTGCCAGACTCCTAAATTAAGAAAGAAGAGGAAGAAAGAAAAGGGAGGAACACCTAAGAGGTAAGTGAAAATTCGGTATAATGTTTGAAGAGGTGGTCTTGTGGGATTATCTGCTAGGGGGCACCAGCCAAAGTCTTGCCTAGGGCACCACATTGGTTAGGGCCGGCCCTGGCGGCACTCATCCCGATAAATAAAAGACATCAGAGTCACAAAATCAACATCAACGTTTCAGTGTTTATACACTATCTTCAGGATGTAAAAGAATACAAACGAATGTCCTACCTTGTAAACAATTCACCCCTTTGTGGAATGACTGCGTCGGACACGGGACGAGACACCCGCCCGGCATCGCTGGTCCATGACGTCAGTGCGACGTCCACGTGACTATAGAGAGAAAAACCATCACCATGGAGATATAAACAAATCGAAGCTGCAAGACAGTAATAATTAACAATCGATACATAGAAAACCTAGTGGAGCTACATATAAAGCCCAAATACTTAGGGACTCGTATACCTAATCTCATCCTATTGCTAATGCATAGTAATCTTACATACAAAGACAAACAAACAAAGACACACATAATTAAAAGTAGTATCAGTTTACATATGACATTAATAGAAACAAGCAAGGGGTAAATACTCGTTTAAACCACGGGGTGCAATAACATCGAGGCGGTGTATCCACCTAGCCTACACTGAAGTAATAACCGTCCCCTGTCACCCCCTCTCATAGTTAATGGAACCTGATCGATCATACGGCATCGTAAACTAGACAAGTTATGTCCCTTCTCTGCGAAGTGGCGTGCAACAGGATGTTCACTAGTACCTTTTACTAAGGCAGTTCTAATACTCGAGCGGTGCATAGCCATCCGCTCTTTAAATTTACATTGCGTTTCCCTACATAAGTAAGTCCGCAGGGACAAATAATTTGATACACCACAAAGGTGCTGTTACAGGTAAGGGAGTATTGAATTTGTTTTTTTTATCAGAATGAGGATGGAAAAAATGATCACCAGTTAATAAATAACCACAGGTCACACAGGTGCACCTAAAACATCCATTTTTTTTGGGAGTATTATCCTTCTCTAGAGAAATAAACTAGGGGTGAGCGGATTCGGTTCTACTCGGTTCCGTTCGGATTTAAAAACCGAATCTTATTGGGTATCAGCTGTCACGAGTTTTGGATAGCCAATAAGATTCGGTTTTTAAAACCGAACGGAATCGAGTAGAACCGAATACGCTCACCCCTAAAATAATCCCTCACACCAAGGGAAGATACCCAAAGACTAATAAATAAAAATTCTGATGCGCATATGTATATTTATTTAAGATAACAATCTTTAAAACACTTGACAGTAAAAAACATGCAGCAAGGCTTAACACAATTCAGATTGGGGATATAGTGAGAAAAATTCTCCCACCTTAGAATTCTATACTCCACATCTGTGGAACCCCAAACAGGTGTGCCCAATCTTTTGTTTACTTCTATGCGTTTTGAGAACACGTCTCCATTTGGACATTTACTCTTTCAAACTAAAGAATCTAATGTGGAACATATAGCTTGAAGATAAACTACGTGATCTGTGGGTCTTCACTGCATTCTCCTCCACAAGACTTTGTCTTTCCCAACACATTGGATTGAAAAAAAATAATCTATTTGAGATCAAATATTACCTAAAGACTAAAATAATAATAGCGCTCTCTTTCATATAGTTGTTGTGTATTTTGTTTATCCTTCTAACAGGGGATTTTTATGAGGGGAGCAGCTGGTAGTCATACACAGTAATTTATATTATAGTTACAATATTTAAAGTGCAAACTGTAGGCATTAGAATTGTATATATATATATATATATATATATATCCACACAAAGCAAACAGCGACACTCGTTGTAGGTCAAAAAATAGAAAAAAAAGCTATTACATCATAGTAAAGGCTTTACTATGATGTAATATAACTTGAATATTCCAGAGGGCACCGTTGGCCTTTGAATCCTTTGTGGGAGTGCCGGGCTATTTGATATATAATATTTGAGATATATATATATATATAAATATTTATTTGGCAAGATGGCAAGATCCAGGATTTTATTATGCACTGTAATACTTTACTTCTTTTTATAATGTAAGTCATCAATTAAATACTCATTCATTTTTATAAGTGACTTGATTGTATGATTGTGTCATGTCAAGTATTCTATTATACAATGTGCAGTGCTATTCTAAGCTATATTGTTTAAGCATACTTTTCTAAAGTACCATTGAGTTTCAACGGGCTCTATTAGGCTAGAGCAGCTGTAATTATCAGTGAGTGGATTTTTCCAAGTAATTAACTGTTTGGTCTATAAGCGCCTGTTTGTTTGGTTTTTTAATTATTATTATTATTAGTATTATTTAGGGGTGAGCGGGTTCGGATTTCTGAAATCCGAACCCCCCCGAGCCCCCCCGATCCGAGTCCGATCCGAGTCAGGCTCGACTTTTCCCGCCTGACTCGGATCTGAAATCGAGGCCAAACGTCATCATCCCGCCTTCCGAGTCTCGCGGGTTTTGGATCCTATATAAGGTACCCGCGTCGGTGCCATTTTCTCACTCAGCTGTGGACAGTGAAGAGGGAGGGTGGGAGTTAGGGCTGGCTGGGCTGTGTAGTGTAGTGTAGTGTAGTGCTGCTGTTGTCCACTACTTCAAAGTCCATAGGGGCTGGCTGTGTTGTGCTGTGCTGCTGTTGTTAATAGGGGCTGTGTCCACTACTTCAAAGTCCATAGGGGCTGGCTGGACTGTGTTGTGCAGTCAGTTCTCCATAGGGGCTGTGTCCACTCCAAAGTCCTGTGCAGTGTCCCAGTCCTAAAGGGGTGCTGTAGTGTTGTCCAGGGGGTGCTCTGTCCATCAGGGGTGCTCCCCCCAAGTGCTAAAAAAATAATATATTTTCTGTGTTTGTGAATTGTATGCGCAGTAGCCGCACGTGCATCAACAAAGTAGTGCCAAGCGTGCGCCTGTGTCATAAGTAATGGGCCGGCTGGCTTGACCGTTAAAGGGTGCTGTAACCCCCAAAGTACACTCCAGTCCAAACAAAAAAAAAATAATTTTCTGTGTTTGTGAATTGTGTGCGCAGTAGCCGCACGGCATCAACAAAGTAGTGCCAAGCGTGCGCCTGTGTCATAAGTAATGGGCCGGCTGGCTTGACCGTTAAAGGGTGCTGTAACCCCCAAAGTACACTCCAGTCCAAACCAAAAAAATATATATTTTCTGTGTTTGTGAATTGTGTGCGCAGTAGCCGCACGTGCATCAACAAAGTAGTGCCAAGCGTGCGCCTGTGTCATAAGTAAAGGGCCGGCTGGCTTGACTGTTAAAGGGTGCTGTAACCCCCAAAGTACACTCTAGTCCAAACCAAAAAAAAAATTATTTCTGTGTTTGTGAATTGTGTGCGCAGTAGCCGCACGTGCATCAACAAAGTAGTGCCAAGCGTGCGCCTGTGTCATAAGTAAAGGGCCGGCTGGCTTGACCGTTAAAGGGTGCTGTAACCCCCAAAGTACATTCCAGTCCAAGCCAAAAAACAAATTATTTTCTGTTTGTGAATTGTGTGCGCAGTAGCCGCACGTGCATCAACAAAGTAGTGCCAAGCGTGCGCCTGTGTCATAAGTAAAGGGCCGGCTGGCTTGACCGTTAAAGGGTGCTGTAACCCCCAAAGTACACTCCAGTCCAAACCAAAAAAAAAATAATTTTCTGTGTTTGTGAATTGTGTGCGCAGTAGCCGCACGTGCATCAACAAAGTAGTGCCAAGCGTGCGCCTGTGTCATAAGTAAAGGGCCGGCTGGCTTGACCGTTAAAGGGTGCTGTAACCCCCAAAGTACACTCCAATCCAAACCAAAAAAAAATATATTTTCTGTGTTTGTGAATTGTGTGCGCAGTAGCCGCACGTGCATCAACAAAGTAGTGCCAAGCGTGCGCCTGTGTCATAAGTAAAGGGCCGGCTGGCTTGACCATTAAAGGGTGCTGTAACCCCCAAAGTACACTCCAGTCCAAACCAAAAAAATATATATTTTCTGTGTTTGTGAATTGTGTGCGCAGTAGCCGTACGTGCATCAACAAAGTAGTGCCAAGCATGCGCCTGTGTCATAAGTAAAGGGCCGGCTGGCTTGACCATTAAAGGGTGCTGTAACCCCCAAAGTACACTCCAGTCCAAACCAAAAAAAAAATTATTTTCTGTGTTTGTGAATTGTGTGCGCAGTAGCCGCACGTGCATCAACAAAGTAGTGCCAAGCGTGCGCTTGTGTCATAAGTAAAGGGCCGGCTGGCTTGACCGTTAAAGGGTGCTGTAACCCCCAAAGTACACTCTAGTCCAAACCAAAAAAAAAATTATTTTCTGTGTTTGTGAATTGTGTGCGCAGTAGCCGCACGTGCATCAACAAAGTAGTGCCAAGCGTGCGCCTGTGTCATAAGTAAAGGGTCGGCTGGCTTGACCGTTAAAGGGTGCTGTAACCCCCAAAGTACACTCCAAACCAAAAAAATATATATTTTCTGTGTTTGTGACTTGTGTGCACTGTGGCTGCACGTGCATCAACAAAGGAGCAGCGCCAAGCGTGCACCTGTGTCCCATAAGTAAAGAGCCAGCTGGCTCATTTCTTAAAGGGTGGTGTAACCCACAAAGTGCACTACTCTCCAGCAAAAATAAAAAAATATTTTCTGTGTTTGTGTGCGCTTTAGCCGCACGTATATATCAATATAACATAAATGGAGGACCAAACTTTCTCCGATAAAAATAAAATAGGGAAAGATCAAGAACCACTTCCTCCTAGTGCTATTGCTGCTGCTGGGAGTTGTTCATCATCCCAGAGAGAAAGTAGGAACATCACTACTTTTACTAAACAATTGACCCTCCAACAGTCCCTAGCGATGAGGATGAAGTACGACAGCAGTCATCTTGAAGCAAAACGTATAACTGAGGCCTTGACTGCTATGTTGGTGTTAGACGTGCGTCCGGTATCCGCCATTAGTGCAGTGGGATTTAGACAATTGATGGAGGTAGTGTGTCCCCGGTTCCAAATCCCGTCTAGATTCCACCTGCATCCTCAAAGCAGCAGCGACAAGCATGCGTCTGTCTGTTAAAGGATGGTGTAACCCTCAAAGTGCGCTCCACAAACAATAAAAATATTCTTCTTCATTTTTCTGTCTTTGTGAATTGTGTGGGCTGTAGCCGCACTTGCATCCTCAAAGCAGCAGCGACAAGCGTGCGTCTGTCTGTTAAAGAGTGGTGTAACCCTCAAAGTGTGCTCCACAAACAATAAAAATATTCTTCTTTTTTTTTCTGTCTTTGTGAAATGTGTGGGCTGTAGCCGCACCTGCATCCTTAAAGCAGCAGCGACAAGCGTGCGTCTGTCTGTTAAAGGGTGGTGACACCCTCAAAGTGTGCTACACAAACAATAAAAATATTGTTCTTTTTTTTTCTGTCTTTGTGAAATGTGTGGGCTGTAGCCGCACCTGCATCCTTAAAGCAGCAGCGACAAGCGTGCGTCTGTCTGTTAAAGGGTGGTGACACCCTCAAAGTGTGCTACACAAACAATAAAAATATTCTTCTTTTTTCTGTCTTTGTGAATTGTGTGGGCTGTAGCCGCACTTGCATCCTCAAAGCAGCAGCGACAAGCGTGTGTCTGTCTGTTAAAGGGTGGTGTAACCCTCAAAGTGCTCCAAAAAATAAAAAACTATTTTTTTAATGTGTTTGTGACTTGTGTGCGATGTAGCCGCACGTGCATCAACATAGTAGCAGCGCCAAGCGTGCGCCTGTGTCATAAGTCAAGGGCTGGTTTGGACATCTGGTCCGGACTGAAGGACGTGCCAACAATTTCTGACAAGTCTACCGTCACTGCATATGATACTGTCCTCAAAGCAGCAGCGACAAGCGTGCGTCTGTCTGTTAAAGGCTGGTGTAACTCTCAAAGTGCTCCAAAAAATAAAAAACTATTTTTTTAATGTGTTTGTGACTTGTGTGCGATGTAGCCGCACTTGCATCCTCAAAGCAGCAGCGACAAGCGTGCCTCTGTCTGTTACAGGGTGGTGACACCCTCAAAGTGTGCTACACAAACAATAAAAATATTCTTCTTCTTTTTTCTGTCTTTGTGAATTGTGTGGGCTGTAGCCGCACTTGCATCCTCAAAGCAGCAGCGACAAGCGTGCGTCTGTCTGTTAAAGGGTGGTGACACCCTCAAAGTGTGCTCCACAAACAATAAAAATATTCTTCTTTTTTTTTCTGTCTTTGTGAATTGTGTGGGCTGTAGCCGCACTTGCATCCTCAAAGCAGCAGCGACAAGCGTGCGTCTGTCTGTTAAAGGATTACATCGGTGACAGCATCCAAGTAGGCATGTCAGACAGTCCGTACCTGTACTGGCAGGAAAAAGAAGCAATTTGGAGGTCCCTGTAGTGTGGAGTGTGTATTTGGAGTGTGTACTCCGAAAGAGTGTTTAGTGCAGCCGGGAACCTTGTCAGCGAAAGGCGTAGGAGGTTGCTTCCACAAAATGTGGAGAAGATGATGTTCATAAAATGAATTATCAACTCTTCCAGGGAGACCAGCCTCCAGAACGTACAGAGGGACCTGTGGTTGTGGATTCCAGCGGGGACGAATTAATACTCTGTGAGGATGATGATGTACACAACACTGAAGAGGGTGAGGAATCGGTGGATGAGGAGGATGAGGACGACATCTTGCCTCCGTAGAGCCAGTTTGTGCAGGGACAGATTAATTGCCAGCTTGTTTTGTGGGGGCCCAAACGAACCAATCATTTCAGCCACAGTCGTGTGGCAGACCCTGGCGCTGAAATGTTTGGTTTGTTAAAGTGTGCATGTACTGTTTATACAACATAAGGGTGGGTGGGAGGGCCCAAGGACAATTCCATCTTGCACCTCTTTTTTTTCTTTGCATTATGTATAGTTTGGGGCCTAGTTTTTCAAACTGCCATCCTGTCTGCCACTGCAGTGCCACTCCTAGATGGACCACGTGTTTGTGCCGCCCACTCGTATCTCTTAGCATAGTCATCCAGCTACCTCGGTGCAACCTTTTGGACATAAAAACACTATTGTGAGGTGTGAGGTGTTCAGAATAGACTGGAAATTAGTGGAAATTAAGGTTATTGAGGTTAATAATAGCATAGGAGCAGAAAAACCCACAAATTCTGTGATTTTAGCTGTTTTTATGCTTTTTTTCAATAAATTACAGATCCAAAACACAAAACCCAGAACCCAAAACACGGAAGGGTGGTTTTGGCAAAACCAATCCAGATCCAAAACACGAAGAAAGATCCAGATCCAAAACCAAAACACAAAACACGAAAAGTGGCCGGTGCACACCCCTAGTATTATTATTAATAACAGTTTCTAATATAGCCCAGCACATTCTTTGCGGTTTACAATTGGAAACAAATTAACAGAACAAAACTGGGTAGTAACAGACAGACATAAAGGTAAGAGGTCTCTGCTCGTAAGCTTACAATAGTACTTTCTTTTAAAATTAGTAAAAAAAAATAAGTAAATTTTTTAGATCTCACTATACACACACACTCAGGATAATTGCATTCATACAAAAAATTATTAAAAACTCACAGACGGTAATTCCTATATTAATACGAATATCAATAACCATCCTATGTGACAATATCGGCAAGTAGAACACATACAGTAATACAAAAACACTCAGAGGGGTCAGATCATAAACTGCTTTGACATCCAAGGATTCCAACATCAGGTAGGTGATCTGAAGATTCCTAGCTAAAGGCTAAACACTGACCATGTTGTGAAATAAATGACAGCACAAGACAGGTAGGACCTACTGTTACAAGGTACAAGGATCCAATAAACCAATATCAATATTGGCAAGTAGAACACATAATACAAAAACACTTGCATATTTTAACTTAGGACCCGCTTTTAGAAAAAAATTATACCTAAAAACCCCCACAAATTTATATAGAAGAGCAGATAACCTGAAAAACATATTAGTGCTGTGCAGGAAAGAATAACAATTAGTGTTAGAACTACTGGGTTTAACCGATGTGGGGTCTGCTTGATCTGTAGGTCCCATAATCACTAAGATAGTAAAATAGAAGAATTTGTTTGTCCCTCGACAAAGTGATTCAAAATCAAATATTTTATCACTTGTGGCACTAAAAACTGCATACATTTAATAACGTGTATGCGAATTACAGTGCATTGGGAAGAACCTCTAGGACACTAAAGGAAAGATGGGTGGAACACCTGTGTAACATAAAGAAAGGTTTTGATAAACATTCCCTCTCTAGTCATTTTACAAGTCATCATAAATGCCTAACATTACTAAAAAGATGTTAGGGAGTAAATTTACTAAGAATTGAGTTTGGTCAAGATGCCAATCTCAGGAGAATTTAGGCATGATTTTCAACTCGCAAATTTACTAAAGGCAAAGTTGGGCGAGTTAGAAAGAGATTTCTCTCTTCTCACTCGTAAAACTCGGGTGAGATAGCAAACTCGAATCTTATCACCATCAGGCAAACTCGGAAGTACTTTTCACCTAAAAGATACAGCTCACAAATTTACCAAGAATCGAGATGACAATCTCAGGAGAAATGCCTGCAAACTCTCTGCCAAAGTGAAGTTTTAAGCACTCACCTCCAGAGCTGCGAGTTTGGCTGAAACATACACAAATCATTGTGATTTGTTTATGTTTCTGCCTGTAAATAGTTTAAATAGAATATATTTTAATAAAAAAATAACATAGGGCCCCCCAAAAGCCTAACCAGCCCCCGACTTGCCAGCCAGTCCTGGTACCTAAAATTAAGGGGAACAAAACGAGTAGGGTTCCACCGTAATTTAGGTACCAGCACCAGGCTGCAGAGCAAGTCCTGGTTTTAATTATAGCCGCAGAATAAACTTTAGTAACCTGTGGCTCCCACCATTGACTTCAATGGAGGAGCCGTTCATTGGCTGAGAGATGCGGGGGCTCACCTCTCTCAACCAATGAACGCTCAGATACGGCTCTATAAAGGCAGAAGCCACGTCTGAGCGTTTCATTTGGGAGATATCAACCATCCTGGTTGGTATCTGTTACGTGGATCGTGATTTCCGTGTTTTTGTTTTAAGAAGACCTTGGATGCCTACTTTGGCCAAGGGGACCACTCCTGGTAATGTAGGTGAGTATGTGTGTATGTTTGTAATAAAACTGTACTTTCACGATGTGTGTGTTTTGTGTTTTTTAAGACATTTCTTTACAGGTGAACTACAGGTACCAGAGGGGCCTTTAATGTCCCGCATACTGGTAATTGTGGTTCTCCAAGTACCAGCATGCGGTTGAGGCTTGCTGGGACCTGCAGTTTGACTGTAAAGACAAGGTTGATACTTCTATTTTTAACATACCACATACACTATCAAGCCATCACCCACCGCTCTGGGGTGGCGGGGATAGCCCCGGGCTATCAGCCTAGGCCAGGGGTGTTCTGGAGAGGGGGACCCCGTTATTGGGGGGGTCCTCAACTCCCCAGGGATTCCTGGCCTGGGCTGACTAGCGGTCAGGACTGATACTGCAGCTGGGGGGCCCGGTGAAAGGGCTCCCCTGGCTGTGGCATCAGCCCCCCCCTAGAAAGGGTCCGGTGCTGGTTTTAATTATATGGGGACCCCTACACAATTTTTTCCCCCTATAATTAAAACCAGGACTGGTCCTGCAGCCTGGTGCTGGTACCTAAATTACGGTGGAACCCTACTCGCTTTGTTCCACGTAATTTTAGATACCAGGACTTGCAGGCAAGTCCAGGGCTGCTTAAGCTTTATGGGGGGGAACCTATGTCATTTTTTTAATAACATTTAACACGTTTTTTACAGGTCTTAACACACAAGCAGCCAGCACATATCTCACTGATATGTGCAGGCTACTAGCTCGGGAGAGGTTTGCAGAGAAAAAAAACTGGAATCTAGGGTGAGTAATCTCATCTTCACTTGCAACTCGGGGGAGATATCTCGATCTGCTCCACCATCAGCATTAAATTAAATTAAATAAAAATAATAAATAAATATAAATAAATGAATCAAAGTGATGGTGTTTATGCTCTTTCAGGGGTTAAATGGGTGCCCGCTGCTGTACTGCAGTGCTACGGGTAACTGTCCCTACCTTTCCCTTAGACACAGGGTTAGTTGTCTGCACAGTTCTCCAGTGCCGATTTATTTGATCCACAATAACGGTATTTAGAGTCATATTTCACATTCTTCACAATACAATTTACAATCACACACACTTATATATATTTTTGAGTCAGCGCTTCTTATACATTAAACGGGTAAAAGAGCCCGTTCAGTTACACACCATAGAACACCTAGACAAAGAAAGTCAAAATGTATCTGTGGAGGAAAAGAACACTGCAGTTATCTGGATCCACGTCATATGACACTATAAGAGTGGATGAACTTCAATTCCTTGTTGTGCTCAATACCTTCCTAAATCAGGTACACAGTTCCTTTGTCAATATGGTGGATTTTATGATTGCCACGTTGTTTATATGGTTTTTGAATTTTAAAGATTAAATACAGTTTTACACTATTAAGAGCTCTATTGTTTTTATTTGTAGGTTTTGAGTTGCTCTGGATCCTGAAACCCATTTAAGAGGGTCTATTGATGATCAGATATGTTAAAGCACAAGAATTGCGAATGTGAGGTAGGATTTGACATCCTTCTATACCTCCTAACTGTTGCTGCTCTACACATTTACTATTTTGTTCTCTTTGGAGGAAATTGGGATCCTTAAGAAGACACCATATCAGGACATCTTGCTATGACTTTTAAATATGTTATTATTGATATTGTCCCCATAGGATGAGATGATACTTTTGTTGCTTTCTAATTTGCCATTTGGTGGACTGGTGATACAACCTTGGCGTGAACTGCTCCTGTATCATTTTGTGCAGTGGACATCCTGAGACCATTCATGTGTGGGGTTGCTTGTCAGCCAAGGGAGTGGGCTCACTCACAATTTTGCCTAAGAACATAGCCATGAATAAAGAATGGTGCCAAAACAACCTCCAAGAGCAACTTCTCCCAACCATCCAAGAACAGTTTGGCGATGAACAATGCCTTTTCCAGCATGATGGAGCACCTTGCCATAAGGCAAAAGTGATAACTAAGTGGCTCGGGGAACAAACCATAGAACTTTTGGGTCCATGGCCAGGAAACTCCCCAGACCTTTATCCCATAGAGAACTTGTGGTCAATCCTCAAGAGGCGAGTGGACAAACAAAAATGATTACGCAAGAATGGGCGGCCATCAGTCAGTATGTGGCCCAGAAGTTGAATGACAGCATGCCAGGGCAAATTGCAGAGTTCTTGAAAAAGAAGGGTCACCACTGCAAATATTGACTCTTTGCACAAACTTAATGTAATTGTCAATAAAAGCCTTTGACACATATGGAATGCGTGTAATTTGACTTCAGTATACCATAGTAACATCTGACAAAAAGGTCTAAAAACACTGAAGCAGCAAGCTTTGTGAAAAACAATACTTGTGTCATTCTCAAAACTTTGGCCATGGCTGTATATACAGTCCAAATTTTATATATATATATATATATATATATATATATGTATATATCATACAAACTTGGCACTCACATGCTTTTCAAACTGCAACTTCTTTGAACATAGGGAATGTTGGTTCCAAAATATTGCAATAATTTGTTAAGCTGACCACCGCTTCACGGTCATTCCCAACTGGCCAGTCCCTACACTGATTCTCAGATAAATTAACTTGATCTGCCACCTTTGGCTCAAGCTGCATACATTTTAAACATGAAAATGGGTCCTGCCTTAAAGAGACAGGACCACACCCAGGGCTATCAGTTACTAAGCACCTGGAAAAAGAAAAAAAGTTTGTCTTACATTTGAAAAACAGGGTGCCCTAGCAAGTGTGACCACAAAATTTAAATAAACGACAGGCTTAATCCACGGCACTCAACCATTTTATGTAGATGGTGTGGTCACATGCCAAGGGCACCCCAGATGGTTGAGTGCCGTGGATTAAGCCTGTCGTTTATATATATATATATATATATATATATAATTGCCCCACCCACAAGATGGACATGTGGGAGGGAGAAAGTGGGGTAAAAGAGCCCGTTCAGTTACATACCATAGAACCATAGAACACCTAGACAAAGAAAGTCAAAACGCATCTGTGGAGAAAAAGTACAATGCAGTTATCTGGATCCACATCATGTGACACTATAAGAGTGGATGAACTTCAGTCTGTTGGTTCTTTGGGGCCTGACCCGGACGCTATGCTGCGCTCTCTCGCATTAAGCAATTTTTCAGTATCTGCGCATGCGTATGAGTCGCAATGCACGTGCGCGAACCAGTCATTGCGATGGGAAAGTGCTCGCCCGTAGCCCGCAGTCGGGCCGCTATTTTTCAGTGTCAGATAGTGCCGTTTGTGGGTGGTAACAGGGGAAGGTGCTTGAAAACGGGGGTGTGGATGTGCGAACGCAATGGGTGTGTATAATTAGCAAAGTAGCGTCATTACACACGTGACTAGGTTGTATTTTAGCCTGAACTGCTCGCAATGTTGTGCTGGGAAAAGGCTACCACAAGCAATGCGAGCTCGTCCGATGGCTCTCGATGTTCCCGATTAATCCTACAACTGCCGGAGATGACGTGTGTTGCGAGTAGCAAAGGGGCGTCTTTATACAGGTGCGAGCGCATAGTGCGGCCGCTTGCTATTACTTAGTGGGCGGCTTTACGTGACGCAGTGCGAACACATGAATTAAATAGCCGGCCCCTTTTAGCCAGCGAGCAGACGCAAATAGCGTCTGGGTCTGAATCAGGCCCTTTGTCTCTACCTGAGGAAGGTCTCCTGTAGACCGAAACGTCGTACTGCTTTTGTATGGATATCATGTGAACATTTGAATAAACTGCCTTTTGGTTTTTCTACAAAAATCTGGCGAGTGCACTCTTTTTCTACTAATATTTACGTGTGGAGCCGATGTTATAATGAAAGTTAATTTATTTAATGTTGGATTTAAAACATTCATAATGGAGTTTTTCCTAAATAAAGGCTAAAAATATGTTTGAGTATACTGAAATCCACATTGTACATGTAAAATGTTTAATATTTCATTGGTATAAATAAAATAGTGCTGTTTATTGTGTAATGAGACTAATTAAGTTTATAGGCGCATACATCTAGATATCAGAGGTGCAAATATCCTTGTTGGCAAAGTTGTGTATCTGTTCCAATCCCACTATTAAGCTGTGTACACTGTTCTGCATATAGGCATAGTTACACAGTTATTGTGATTGGCATGAATATGATGAATATTCTGCCTAGGCAGAGTGAGTTATATCTTTGAGATGAGATCCGCTCTACATATGTGCGGTAATATGCTACTTTTGCATTTGCTTTTTCCAAAGCAAGTTGTGCCCATTGTTCTACCACCTTTACATTGGCACAACAGAGTAATTCAATGTGCAGGATGCATTATCTATGTCTGACCAGTGGCAATAGAGAGTAGTAGGCAACTTTAGAGGCCATGGTGTAAATGAACCAAGTAAATTAAATGCAGGTTGTATTAACTCTGTCTGGCAGTGACACTATTCAGGATTGTGGGAGGTTTCCCATGAAGATTGCACAAGTAGGCAAGCCAGGCGTTGGAAAAGAAGAGCCACAAGTAAGGTACATTTCCAGCTACACTTAAGTAAGCTACTTGGTCAGATGAAAGTTCAGCGGATTGGCCGACACTGTAGTAAGTACGGGATGTAGTCAGGATACCGACAGCCGCTCACTGGCTGTCGAAATCCCGTCACTGAATGCCCGACATGGGACTAAAGATAGGAGTCAAAATCCCAACGCCTATCATTTGCCCCACAATGAAATCCCAATGCCCGGCTTACTGATCGGAGGTAAGCCGGGTGTCTTAGATTGTAGCCAGACGGGGGGGATAGGTTTAGGAGCCACCGGCGGTGACTTAGCATTAGGTACCCCCCCGGGAGGGTTAGGCTAGGGGAAGGGGGGCAGTTAGGGTTAAGCACCCCCCTGGGAGGGTTATGTTTAGGGTGTGGGAAGGAGGGTTAGGCACCAACAGGGGAGGTTAGGTTTAGGCACTAGGGGGGAGGTTAGGGTTAGGCACCACTAAGGGTTAAGGTTAGGGGAGGGTTAAGGTACTTACCAACCCCAGTCGGGATTTTCAGCTGTCAGTCTTCCGCTGTCTGCATTACATATTGATTCCGTTAATACGCATTATTCTTTGAAAAGAGTGTGCATTATGATGAAGTGCACAAACAGTTAGCAGAAGGCTATGCTGTCAGGTGTCCCTAAGTCCTCTACCACATGATATCAGGAACAACCATTAGACTGCAAGCTGGCACCACTGCGGGAATACATGCAAGTATGCCCATATTTTTAAAGCAGCAAGCATGTAAACCAGCTTGGTTTAGCCTTTAACATTCTTGCTGCTTTAAAAATACGGACATACTGGCACGTATTCCAGCAGCGTCGCCAGCTCGCAGTCTATTACATTTAGCCCCAGATCTGTAAGTTGTTTCGAGGATATCTCACCGTACAAGCATCACAATGGTAAGTACCAGTGCTGCATATTATTCACCTACATCAAAGCATTGTACATTCACATGTCACAATTCATTTAGACATCTTTTCACAATATGCACCTCAAACTAACATGTGGAAGCACTTTCCCATTCTAAGACTGCCATTTCCTAGAGGGGACAGAACACCACACAGCTCAGACAGTTCTCCCTACCAGGTAATACTGTCTAAAGAACACTTGATGGGCATCACCCATACACATTTTCTCACTCACTACAGCTCATCACTCTAGAGCTGCAGACTCAAGTTCTGGACAATTTACTACATACTGCAGAATATTTGGCTTTATTTAAAAATAAGTCATACTAGCTTCCAAAGCTAAAAGGGGTTATGACAGCAGTGTGAAATTTAAGAAACAGCGGGCAGCTGTACTTACCACTATAGTTGTCATCGGCGATACAGTCCCTCTTGCTGGACACACAGAGTCGGACTCTCTCTTCCCTCTTCCCTCACCTTCCCATATGTGGGCTTCTCTCCTCTTCCACACCTCCGATGTGAGCTGCCCCACCCCAGATATTTCCAACTGACGTAGTCATAAGTGTCTACATGTTGGTGCCATAGGAGTGAATACCCACCTTGATGGTAGTTACAGACTCCCACTGGTAGAATTGTACAGGTGTCTTAGACTTCAGTGTCTGTGCACCACATAAAGAGAAAGATTGTGTTAGTTCATTGGGCCTATAAATATTAGAGATGTGCGCCGACCCCCGTATTTTTGTTTTGGATCTGTATTTCCTCTTGTTTTGGATCTGGATTGGTTTTGCCAAAACTGCCCTTGCGTGTTTTGTTTTTGGTTTGGTTTTGGATCTGTATATTTTCTAAATAAAAACACAATATTGTTTTCATTCCATTTAGGCCCGAAATTTGCACCAAGCTAGCTGGCTGACTAAGCTAAGCGGCAACAGTGGGCAGCACAAACACGTGGCAGTTCAACTTCCAACATGGCACATCAGGAAACAAATGTTTTTATTATTCAATAAGCCTGAGGGAGTTGGAGTATGTATGTAGTTGAAGGCAGGGACAGGAAGGGTTGATTGGTAGTAAATTTAATGTAATTTTTTTATTCCAAAGTAAATTTATGAGGGAGAAGTGGAGGGGAAGAGGGGAAGCATTTACAAAAAATATTTTACTCATTCACATCAGTCCTTGCACCAGAAGAATCCTTGAGTGCCATGCCTGCTGCTGCTGGGAGTAGATTTTCATCCCAGAAGGGAACCAGGAAGACTACTAGTAGTGCTTTCCAAAAACAATTAACTGTTAAATAACCCTTTGCAAAGATTCCACTTGAAAAGCATTTCCCAACCTGTACAGGGACATTAAAAAAAACATAGTTAACAGCCTCCAAACTGCCGTTGTACCCACTGTCCACTTAACCAGCACAGATGGACAATCAGAACAGAGCAAATGCAAGATTTCAGATTTAAGTCTTACGTTGTGTCTTTCTTAAGAATCCTTGCGCGCCATGTCTGCTGCTGGGAGTGGATTTTCATCCCAGATGGTGATGAAGGCGTTGTTTCTTCTTCCCAATGGACACAGATCTGAAGAGATGTAAAGAGCTGTTGATAAGCAAATTGACAGCTCAAGTGTTACGTGATGCAGCGATGGCTTCTCCTTCAGTTTCTCCAGTAAGTGCATCTGCTGAGAAAAAATGAAACTTTCAAAACACCCACTGGTGATGCAGTTGAGTCAACACAACCAAGTTTTGACATCTGGTCAGGTCAGAATTGCCTACAATTAATGACACCTCTACCGTGACTCCATATGATACGATCACCATTCAAAGAATGGTTGAGGACTATTTAAAATATTTTAATGATAGCATCCAAATAGGCATGTCAGATAGTCTGTTTGACTACTGGCAGGAAAAAAAGGTAATTTGGAGGCCCTTGCACAAACTGGCTTTGCTTTACTTGACCTGCCCACCTTCCAGTGTGTACACAAAAAGAATTTTCAGCACAGCTGGGAACCTTGTCAGTGATCGGCCTATGAGACTACTTCCCATCAAAATGAACTACAAATTCTACAAGAAAGACCTTTACCGTCAATTACGTGCAAAAATTACAGACGCATCTGTAATGGTGGATTCCAGCGGGGACAAATTAATATCGAGTGAAGAAGATGATGTATACATTACCCTAGATTATACCAGCACCCAAGCCTTTATCGTCACCCCATCCTGTGTTGTGTATAAATTACAGCTGCTAGATTGGGGACTCATTATCAACTTTAGTGGATGTGAGCTCCACTTTAGTCCATATCACCACACCCCCTACACATCTTAAGACCTGGGCTACAGGAGGAGCAGCTGCACTCTGGACTACAGTTGCATGGAGTTGCCCTCTGACTCGCTGAAATTCAGGTAGAGGGGCCATGGGTAGGGAGTAGGGACACTATAATCAGAGAACGCAGTTTTAGCTGCTTTATTCCATTTTTTAAACCATATGCTCTATTTTTACCTTTTGAAAATATGTTTATGTGAATCTCAACTGAGGCGTTTGTGATGTCATGTTTAATATATTATGCACGTTATTTAGCACTTTGTTGTGGTCTTGTAGTCGGCGTGTAGACTAATCATTTATTCATGATTGAGGAAACAAGTGAAAAGTTGTATTTTTTTATTGCTAACTTTGTGTTATTAAATTGTAAAATTGTGAAGTTTCCACTTACAGTGTCACAAGATTTTTTTCTGAATAAAAATAACACACTGCGCTACCACTTACTGTGTCAAAATATTTTTTACGAATACACTGCGTTTTCCACTTACAGTGTGACAATATTTTTTACAAATACATTGCGTTTCCACTTAGATTCACAATATTTTTTACGAATGCACTGCGTTTTCCACTTACAGTGGCACAATATTTTTTACGAATACACTGCGCTTCCACTTAGTGTCACAATATTTTTTACGAATACACTGCGTTTTCCACTAACAGTGTCACAATATTTTTTACAAATACACAGTGTTTCTTTTCACTAACAGTGTGACAATATTTTTTACGAATACACTGCGTTTCCACTAACAGTGTGTCAACATTTTTTTATGAATACACTGTGTTTCCACTAACAGTGTGACAATATTTTTACGAATACACTGCGTTTCCACTAACAGTGTAACAATATCTTTTACGAATACACTGTTTTCCACTTACAGTGTGACAGTATTTGTTATACACTACACTACCACTTACAGTGTCACAAACAATACATGTATGAATATTACACTACGGTCTGACAGGCAGCATCACAGTAAAAAAAAAAAAAAAAATTAATATAGTACACTGGGGTACAGCACAAAAATATATATATATATTATTTTTTTATTAATTCTATTATTTAATAGCTTTTATTTTTAATACACTGGGCACCCTTGGATGGACAGAGCACCCCTGGTTGGACACAGAAGCCCCTGCCCCTGGATGGACACAGCAGCCCCTGCCCTAGATGGACATAACACCCCTGGATGGACACAGCAGCCTGGATGGACACAGCGGACCCTGGAAAGACACAGAAGCCCCTGCTCTTGATGGACACAGCAACCTCTGGATGGACACAGCAGACCCACAGCAGCCCTGGCCTGGATGGACACAGCTGCCCCTCTTGGATGAAGCACAGCCCTGACAGCCCGGGACTCAGCAAGCAAATGGCACCGATTACCGTAGGGGAGGGACAATCCAAAACCCGCGAGAATCCAACACAACATGATGATGACTATTTGCCTCGCTTTGGGATCCGAGTCAGGCAGGAAAACCTGAGCTGGACCCGGATCTCGCCTCGGATCTGCAAGTTCGGGTGGGTTCAGTTCTCTGGGATCCAGACGCGCTCATCTCTAATAAATATACAAACTCAACTGGACTTAGAACAACATCTTCTCACTCTGACTTCTTCAAAAAGATAGCTCTCGGCTTACCCCTTGGGTTTCTGGCGCTGAGACTGTAAGGGGCCTATTCTTTACCGTAAACCTCAATATTGTGGACATTTTTACAGAGCCAGCAGCTCCATCTGGTTTTACAAAGGTCTTCCAGGCAATATGTGTGTCCTAGCTGTACCTGTCTCCAAGTTTGTTTTTTCTGGAAATCACCAGATACCTTATAAAGACACAATGCACTGGCTGATAGAACTGTTCTCAGACTTTGTTATGCCTTATTTCTTGATCAGCCAGCTCTGCTAACCAGTATACTTCCCTCACTTTTCAATTAATCCGGGCATATTTTATTAAAACAGATCTATGGGAGCAGAGCTTTTCTTCCAACTATAAATACTTCAGCATCCTGTTGCTTTGTTTTTGGTATAGATATAGTGTAGGTATATACCAGTCAGCAGATGTGTCTGTTTCACTCCTCTTGGAGTTGTAGTACCCATCATGTTGAGAAGAATGGGTTATGGCTCCAGCTGAGGATGAAATGGAGTGTTTCTGGATTTCTTTATCTTGCTGATCTCACACAACTCTTTGATAAACTGGCTCTCAAAGTCTATGAACACTAGCCTTTACTAGAGATGTTTCCAAGTGGTGCAGAGTAAGGGCCCAATTAATTACGGATCACAACAGCGATTACGCATGCAGTCTACTGCGAAAATATGCTAATGATTGCAATGCCGTCAAAGGGAAACTAAGGACGCCCACACTACCTTATACACATCCGTAAAACTTAGCAAAATAGCGAAACCATCGGTAACATCAAGTACCATCGGAGCCTCATGCACACTTGCACAAGGCCTGACCTTACTCAGGAATTGCTAACCTCATCGCACGCAGTGAAAACCCAAGCTGCCTATGGCATTGCAATGGCTAATTTATGCATGGACTTGTAACGGCGTCCAAATGCACCAGCACGCCCAGGCTTGGACTGGGCCACTGGGAATTCGGGTAATTCCCCAGTGGGCCCCACTGACTTTAGGACATGCCCCTTTCTAAGAGGGAGTGGGGCTTAGCGGGCCGCAAGGGGGGGTGCTGGGGGGATGCTTCCCAGCCAGGGGCAGCTGAAGGTACGGGCTGACAGGCTGTCACCAGGGGCCCCCAGTCTCCATCTGTACTACTGATAAATATCCCTTGGCCTTGCCTGATCTGTGAGGGGGGCTGCTGTGAGAGGGGTCAGTGTCATATGTGAGGGGGGGCTGTTGTGAGAGGGGCAAGTGTGATCTGTGAGGGTGGGAGCTACTGTGTGAGGTGGCAGTGTGATCTGTGAGGGGGGGTGATCTGTGAGGTGGGGGCTGCTGTGGGTGGGGCCAGTGTGATCTGTGAGGGGGGCTACTGTGTGAGGGGCCAGTGTGATCTGTGAGGGGGGGGTTGCTGTGTGAGGGGACAGCGTGATCTGTGTGAAGGGGATGTAGTTAATTTACCGATGGCCAAGTCTAAATTCGCCCCCTACCCTGAGTTATGCCTTCCAAAAAATCCCCCATAGAGAACAGCAGAAAAGTTGTCCTAATTGAGAGTGTCAGAAAAAAGTGACAGTTGGAACTTTAGATTGCTCCCAAATCCTCATTTTTTATGGTGTTGTTTCTACCCGTCCTTGCCAAAATTCAGCCCAGTACCTCCAATAGCTTTTGAGGTGTATCCCCTTAAACACCCTCCCCCCCTTCACAATTCTCTATGGAGATTTCTGTTTTTTTCTATTCAGCCTTAATATACAGTAAGGGCACGACCGTGGACTCCAGACAGGCACGTACTTGGTAAAGCAGTGTCTCTTTAATGGTAGCAGACACTGCACCTTAGCATAGGCCTTGACACACACAGGCACATAACAGAAAATAAGCAAACAACATAAAAGTAAATGTCTCAGCACTCCGTGCTGATGTCTGTGGACCCTCCAGGTCCTGGCACCCTAATGCTAACTACCACCCCCAGCCTATGGCCTGGCCAGTTTGTCCAGCATCTGGAGCAAGGAGCATCAGGTGTGTGGGAGTTTTAAACCCTTCCTGTGCTGTCGACTTCCTGCTGGCTCTGGGCGACCTGGAAAATCTGGAATTCCAAACTTCCATTGTAGGTGCAGAATGTGACAATCTTGTTTTCCTCTCGATTGGAGGGAGCTGATCTTACCAGAATGTGGGCGATTCAGGTGAGAGACCACTCCTCTCACCACAATAAATATATATATATATATATAGTAACATAGGGGAGGATTCCTGCACTCATATCCAATCCAATATGTTAAATAGTGCATAGCTGGGGTGCTTCTCTTGGACATCTCTATCCATGAACATACAAAATTAATACCACGCATGCAAGTAGGTATATAAGGGCACTCACCACATGTTCAAATCTAACAGCGTATTTATTAATGCAGTTAGGTGGAAAAATAGGTTGCAGAAAAGTCACCAACGTTTCGGTCTGTGTACAGACCGTTATCAAGGCAATGCAATCCAATAGTTAGCAAAGGCAACCGGATTCACAAAGGAACTGATAGCAACAAACGTCCTTACAGCCGTACAGTAATGCAGTCTCCCAGGAACCCCGCTAAATACACCCATCAATTAACATGATTGCATATCAAGCTGACAGCATATGCCTGCCACTTAGCTCAGCATCCGATACACCTGGTGGTGCACACTCACATGTGGAACCGGCACGCGTGCGTCGCGGCAGCACCACTCTAGTGACCTGTCTTGGTCCCCCATTGGCTGGACCTGGCTACTAATGTCAGTGCATCTGCAATGTCCACCAAACTACCAATGCGTTTCGTCCCACAGACTTCGTCAGATATCTCTATTATGTAGTCACATACTTATTTGCACTAAGGGCCCGATTCAGACTTTGTTCGCACGTAGCCTGCCGATGTTTGCAATCTGCGCATGCGTACAAGACGCAGTGCGCGTGTGCGAACTAGTCCATGCGATCGAGAAGCATTTGCAGATTGTACACAGAAGCATCACAAGCATGAGTGACAGGACGTGCCGTTTGTGGGTGGTAACGGGGTGGTCAATGGTAATGGGGGTGTGGTGGTGCAAACTAAGGGGTGTCTGTGCATTGGAACGCCATTTCAGGGTTGTTAGAGTATGGTTATAAGAGGAAATATATATCAAGTGTAAGTATGGAATGAGTAAACCATATTTATTGACCTATGGGATTCAGCTGAGATGTTATCAGGGCTTTCGGCTTAATATTAAAGGGGATCTATAATAAGTCTGATTACATGGACTTAGAAATTTAGCTGAAGAGCATGGTCCCAATCTTATGGCAGAATACCCCTTTATCACAATATAAGACCACCAGAAATTGGTTCACATTGAGCTGTCTTGACTCAGTGGACACTGGGGGTGATTCAGTAGTGGACGGAATTGCAAGGCTGCACGCAAACAACTTTGCAATTCCGTCCTTGCAAATATGCAAATGCAGCTAGAGGTGTCTGACACCCCCTGCTGCATTTGCGATCCCAGCACTGCGACAGAGGTTGCAGGATGGGATAACCGTCGTTCATGATGGTGGATGTGTGATACCCAGGTAAAAAATGTATGGTTTAGTGTGGTGTATTGGTTGAACACCTTACCCAATTTTAGTAGCTTGTTTGTTGAACACAGGTTCATCTAACTCCCACAGAGATGTAAGGATGGTGTTTTATAATAGAGAGAGTGCCACATCCGGATGCTGCAACTGAAGATGTAATTTTATTTATGAAGAATTCTTTCTTCAGCCATGTTAGAATGACAAATAAAGCATCTATGTTTATTTACAACAGCATATGGTTTTCACTGTAATGGTTTTAGTAAATTTCACAACAACAATACCTTTAAATATATTCAACATAAACAAACGATTGGATAACTGACCACTGCAATATGATAAATAACAAGTTTAACACACCAAATACTTTGACATGTAAGTATATATATTGTACATATACTTTAGTGGGGCCCCATTAGTCTAAACCTCATAGTTCAGCTGATTACTGTACAGGTGGTGCACTGTTGGAATGATTCTCTTCCTTTTGCTGAAGGTAAATAGAGATGGACTTACTCAATCTTGGAATAAACAGAAAGCTTCCAGCAATAATCTCCTAGAGGGTCCTCAGTGAAGCCTGGCAGTGGTATTGGTGTCTGCCTTTCAGCCAGCCTAGGACGTGCCCCAGGTCTCTGCCGCACACCCTCTGCTGCTTTATCCTCCTGCCGCTCCCCTCACAGCATCTGGGGAACCGCTGGAACCAGGTAAAAAAACACACACCATGGTGGTCTGACTGGCAAGCAGAGTGGAAGTGCCGTTATCCAGCTCCTCAGGAAACCACAAAAATCGGCCTGTTTTTGCCGATTTACCCTAATCCCGAGGATTGTACCTCTGCTCCGGACAGCTGGTGGTACTGTCTGGCCCTCCGGGAGTGTGTTGGAGCTCCGGGATCATCGTGGCCTGCACAGCCTCCAGCATCCCCGGCCTCGAGTTTCGCGCCCAGCCCGGAACGGACGCAGCTACTGCCGGACTCCACCACAACTTCTACACATCACCTGGGTCACCATTACCTCACGGGGAACTCAGGGCCAAAAGTGACCTAAGGGTCACCCTAGAAAGGTTAGTGACCGGAGCCACGAACCGCAAATCGCGGGAGGACGCCATCTTGGCTTCCCTTTCTCCCCACAGCATCACATCAGAAGTTGTTCTGCAGCTGACTTAGAGGCACAGGTGGCTGCAATAAGCAGGTGTCTCCTCTCTAATCACCACAACCAGGTGTCCATCACTATAGCACAGTAATTGTGCTACATTATTCTCAGTGACAGCACCTCTATTCACCCTATCCTGCCTATTTCCTGCCATCCTGCATTTTCATCTGACACAAGGGCAAGAATATTAGTGCACCACCAATAGCTAAACCAATATTGCCAGAGCTGTGTATATGAAGTTGACAGGCCACCATCCAAACATAGATTCCGCTACTGCTACAAAATGATGGTTCATTTCCGCTAATTCCAATTTAACCACCCGTCGCCCGCCTATGATATTGAGCTACAGTGCAGGATCCCAGATCTAATACATATCTGTGTGTCCTCAGTTCTTACCATAATGGTGCCTAAACGCCCAAAGTCTACATCGACTGTCCCACCAGTATCTTTCTTTAAAGCTTCTCATTCCTCACGAAATGACAAAGCAAGCCTATCTCACAACAAAAGCAGTAAACATCTGTCAGCTTTAAGAGCCCCGTCTGACGGCCACCCACTGTCTACCTCTAGACAATTGGAAGTTGCAGATGACGCCCCACTTACAATGGGCTCTATGAAAATGCTCCTTGCTTCCTTTAAAGATGATATTACATCCAAATTTAAAGCGGCTCTGCAGTCCTGCCAACATTCGGTTGATGAGTTAGGGACACGCACTGATCATTTAGAGAACAAGTTGGAGGAAGTAGTGAAATCGCATAATGAACTGATCACTCTCCATGAAGAGCTACAGTCAGAGGTCACCTCTCTTAGGATTAAGACCGCGGATCTAGAAGATAGGTCTAGGCAAAATAATCTCAAGCTCCGTGGGATCCCGGAGACAATCCCGAATTCAGAATTGACAGAACACGTTACGGGAATTTTTACGAAACTTCTACCGACTACACAGATCTTGGACTTTTTACTGGACCGTGTTCATAGACTGCCTAAAGCCCGTAATGCAACTACAGATGCACCGAGGAATGTTCTGATGCGATTGCACTACTTTCATACTAAAGAGGCGATTCTTCGTGCAGCAAGGTCAGCAGACGCTGCCATTTTGGGAAAAATCCCAATTTTTGGTGACCTCTCTGCTGCAACGCTGGCATCTAGACGATCATTTCTTCCAATCACCAGAGCTCTACAAAAAGCGTCCATCAATTATAGATGGGGTTTCCCCACCAAACTCATAATCAATATAAATGGCTCTACCATGGTCATATCAGATCCAGTAGCTGGTATCCAGCTCCTCGTGTCTTGGAATTTGGAAGACATCTCGCAGAAAATCCCAAGCAACCTTCATATAAACCAGGAATGGTCATAAATGTTCTCAGATTTCCCGTATCCTCTTTCACAACAATATACACACCTAGGACCTCATTCAGTCGGTCGAAGCGGCCGCACGGTCTTACGGGAAAAGGGGCTAGATATGCAAATGATTCCCTCGCAAGTTGTGTCCCTAAGTTCGGATCGGTAGCTGGCCGACCAAGGGGAGGAAGCGGCCGGAATTCAAAAAAATACACCCCCTTCTCGTACGCATTGCACATCATCTCCGGGCATATAAGGATTAATCGAGACCATCGGAACTGGTCGTAGAGTTTAAGGTTGACCATACCCTCTCTTAAGCTCTACGATCATGTCAGTGTAAAAACCTCCCATGTCACATGTGCCATGACGCTACTTTGTTAATTATGCACTCCCATAAACCGTATTCACTCCCATAAAACGCCGTTCGCATAATTAGGCACGCCTGCGTTCGGATCTCCACTCCCCCGTTTCAAGCACCTTCCCCTGTTACCACCCACAAACGCCTCAATCTGTCACTCAAACTACCGACCTGGCTGTGTTCAAGGAGAGAAAAATTTCTGATCGTAGCGGCTAGTTTGCGCACGCGCATTGCGAACTTTACGCATGCGCAGTATAGCAAACATCGATGGCGTATGACCGTGCGGCCGCTTTGACCGACTCTGAATGAGGTCCCTAGTGTTGTTAGATTTAAGTGTTTATACAGTTATAAGATGTTCCCTATATGTGAACCTCTAAATTTGGTGTGATTAACATAGAGGTAGTAAATTATTGACTTACCCTTTAGATCTGCCATTTCTATTTGAGTTGCAGAACTGAACATCATGTTTTTGTAGTGTTTATTTCACAATCTAGTTTAATAGGTGTGTATTCATATTTAAAGATTTAGGATTATTTTCCTGTGTTTTCTCTTTAAACGATATCTATAGGTCGTTATATTTGTTCTCTGTTCTCTATAATAAGCACTCATGTATACATTTATGTATTAAGACCCCGGGCGACGGGGGTTAAATGTTCTATTGGTCACCCACCCCAATGCACCACCTACGAAGGTGGTCCCTGAGTTCCTTACTCTTTATTATTGCTCCGTTTCTTTCTTTTTTTCTTTATTTCGCCAATTTAACAAATTTTCAGGTACAATATATATGCGATAAACAGTTTTTATTTTCTGTACAATTCGGCTCAGAACTAATGCTAAGCAACGTTATTCTATTCCCAAATGGTTAAGATACTATCCATTAATGTTAAGGGACTCAACTCTCCCAATAAAAGAAGACTTGCGCTGAGACATTTTGCTAAATGTAAAGCCCATATCGCTATTCAAGAAACCCATTTCCAGCAATCAGCCCCTCCTCAATTCTCTAATTTGAAATATCCTATTTGCTATACTTCCAACGGTCCATGTAAAAAAGCAGGGGTGGCGATTTTATTTTCTAATACATGCAACTTTGTTTTGGAAAAACAAATAAATGTTAAGGAAGGTTGGTTGGATAATGTTCCAGTGACAATTGCATCAATCTATGCTCCAAATACGAAACAAGTATCTTTTATCAGGAAATTTTGCACGGCTCTTCAATCTTGTAAAAAAGGTGTTTTACTATTATTAGGAGATTTCAATATTGTCCCTGATCCACTATGGGATAAATCCTCATCCAAATCCAAGGTTGGTTCCCATTCTTCTCCAGACCATTCTTGGAGCTTTAGACTAATTCTTAATGAATATGAGCTTTATGAAGTCTGAAGGGTGGGGCACCCTGGGGAGAGGGACTACACCTTTTATACCCAGGTGCACAAATCCTATTCTCGCATTGATTTAGCTTTATCAGACAAATGGTCCTTACCCTATATTAAACAATCATTAATTTTACCAGTTGCATGGTCAGATCATGCGGCACTCTATAGATTGGGATATCACCAGATTGAGAACCCCACCGGGCCCCTGGTGTTTGGGAGAATTTCTCCTAGTCAATATGGAAGCTAAACAACTAATATCAAATGCCCTCTCCATGTACTTGGAAACAAACAAACCAGAAGATACCTCTTCATTTACATTCTGGTATTCGCTAAAAGCAGTAATTAGGGGTTCAGCCTCTATGTCTGAACGAGCGAACAAAACATGCGAACGTAATTTTGAAAAAAACGTCCCCTGGCCGCTCACATCATACGTCATGTCCGCTATTTATTAGATTAATCGAGTACATCGAAAGGCGTCTGAACTGCTCGCTATTCTTGTGGTTGGTTTTTCCTACCACAATCATGCGAGCAGTTCTGACTATAAAACAACCAAGTGACGTGGTCAATGACGCTGCTTTGTTAATTATGCACACCCTTAAAACGCCCGTTTTGACCTTTAAGCACGCCTGCGTTCGGATCTCCACTCCCCATTTTCAAGCACCTTCCCCTGTTACCACCCACAAACGCCTCATTCTGTCACTCAAAATAGCAGGCATTCGCTATTTAGCGAGCCACGATTTTCGGCCGCATTGACTGGTTCGCGCATGCGTATTAAAATCCGTATGCATGCGCAGTATAGCGAACATCGGTAGGAACGAACGAGCGGCCGCTTACGAGCGGCTCTGAATCAGGCCCTTTGTCTCCTATCTTAGCTAAAATGTTTAATGATGTCTTGTCAGGGGGCTCGTTCCTGGGTGAAATGCTGGAGGCAAGAATAGTAGCCTTTCCCAAACCAGGAAAGAACTTGACATCCATGGCTAACTATAGGCCAATAGCATTCCTTAATACGGATATAAAAATATTTGCCAAACTCCTGGCAAATAGACTTAATGTATTGCTACCAACTTTAATACATCAAGATCAGGTAGGATTTGTGATGGGGAGGCAGGGACCTGACAATACGAGGAAGGTGATTAACATTATCGAATCGTTTTCCAGTTTTGATCAGCCCCTCCTCCTTCTATCATTAGACACAGAAAAAGCGTTCGATAGATTGAATTGGAGATACTTAAGAGCTGTCTTGGTGAAATTTGGAATTATGGGCAGTTTACTAACATCAATACGTGCTTTGTACTCCTCCCCCTCGGCCAGAGTCTTTGTCAATGGTATTTTATCCACCCCATTTTTGATCACAAATTGCATGCGACAGGGGTGCCCCCTTTCCCCACTGGTGTTTGCCCTGGTGATCGAACCATTGGCAGAAGCCATTAGAAAGGACCATACTTTTTGGCAAAATGAACAAAATAAGCCTGTTCGCTGACAACATTCTGTTGACACTCACAAATCCGTCTAATTCCTTAACAGCTCTACATAGTTTAATAGAAAAATTCTCTGAGATTTCTTACTATAAATTGAGCTGTTCCAAAACGAAGGCACTCCCTATTAATTTCCCTCAACATTTATTGTCATCCCTTAAAGTGATTTATACATATGCATGGCAGGATCATTCTATTAAATATTTGGGAATACATTTAACAGCTACTACCAATAGTCTAATTGCAGCTAATTACTTACCATTGATATGACAATTGTCATTGTTACTTAATGATTGGATGATGTGCAACATATCATGGATGGGCAGACTTTCTGCCTTAAAGATGGTTGTATTACCAAAGCTACTGTATTTTTTTCGAACAGTGCCCATATTAGTACCACACTATGGCCCTCATTCAGAGCCGTACGCTCTGAGCAGAGCGCACGCTCTGAATGAGAGCCGTCCTCCATAACTATGGAGCGTCCTCCTGGACGCTCATATAGCTGTGGGTCACCACCCACAGCCTATACGAGCGTGCAGTTTGATGGCCGCGATGGTCTTGACCATCGAAACTGCGAGCCGGAGCCTGCGGTTGAGGTTTTCAACCGCAAGGCCCGGAGTGATTTTGGCTCTATCAGAGCCAAAATCACTCCCACTGACATTACTAGTGATGTCAGTGGGCCGGCTTCTGACGGTAGGCGTTCCCTTAGGAACGCCCCCGTCAGGGAGGCACGCCCCCGGCACGCCCACCAAAGGGGGCGTGCTGTCAATCAACATCGACAGCACGCCCCCTTTGATCAGACACAACGAGCGAAGGACTTTCCTTCGCTCGTCGCGTCTGGCGCATGCACACGACGGAGCTCCCTCCATCGTGCGCATGCTCAGTGCAGAACATCGACCCACTTGCGAGCGGACAGCCGCTCGCGAGTGGGTCTGAATCAGGCCCTATGTTCTTACTAAGATCCAAAAACTTTTACTTCCTATATTTGGAAGGGTAAGAAACCTAGATAGGCAAGGAAATCATTGTCCCTACCAAAGATGGAAGGAGGTCTGTGATTCCCAGATTTACATTGGTACCAAATAGCGCCTTTATTAGCACAATTGAACTCTTGGTTTTCAAAAGGGAAATTAATGCCATGGGTACAACTAGAATGGGATATGGTTTCTCCTTTCCCACTTACTGACTGTCTTTGGATACCATCTCTAGTTAAGATCCCATCGGTTGAAAAATGCACGGCGATATCCACAACCAGAAAAGCCTAGTTAGAAATGGTTAACGTGTCATCAGAAATTAGTCTCCCTTCCACCGGCTTTACCCTGGAGGGATTGGCCCCCTTAATTTCTATTTTAAATTTTGAGACATGGAGATCTCAGGGTATAGTTTCCCTTAAAGAAATTACATCATCCGACTCTTTACAGCCGTAAACTCAAATTAACGCACAATTTAACTCCTCTTTTAGAGAGTTTAATAAATATTTACAAATTAGACATTGGCTACAAAGTATAACTCCATCCCCACACATTGTCCATGATCTTCCTAAACTTTTAGTTAATCGACTAAATAAAATTAATAGCAAAGGAGGTATCACATGGTGGTACTCTCAATTAATTACCCGCACAGAATTTAACAAATCTACAACAATACTGAAATGGAAAGCAGACCTCTCTTGTATCCTCTCTGAAGAGTACTGCCGTCTAATATTTAAAACTAGTTATAAAGTATCAAAATGTATATCGCATATGGAACAATACTATTGGTTACTTCGACGTCAATACTTCACCTAAATTAATGAATATTATTTCACCATCCCACTCCAATTTATGCTAGCGAAATTGTGGACATGTGGGCTCTCTTTCCCACATATTTTGGTCATGCCCCTTTATCACTACATTATGGAAAAGGGTATTTACCCTAATATCAAAAGTTTTAAAGATTACTATCTCTACACATCCCGTGATAGCTATTTTTCATATTTATAAAGAAGACCTGACTCCTAACAAACATTATATTATGGTACACATCCTTATAGCTACTAAAATAATGATAGCCCAATTCTGGCGGTCTCCTATAATCCCCACTTTGGAAGATATAGAGAAAAAGGTCCAACTCCATTGTGAGTTTGAAACGGCTGGAGTGTACTACTCCTCATCGACATCAAATCCACTGATTCAGTGGTTAAGTTGGTACGACTACTGGACCTCAAAATCCAAACCATGAGATTCAAACTTAAGTTGAGGGTAAATAACCAAATTTAAGTAGACTAATAGATTGTCTAGGGAAAGTTGTCTTTACTGGTCCCTCTCACCTTGACCATTCGGAAGACTTTAGCCGGTAGTTTGTATTTTTTCAGTTTAGCTATATGTCATTAATGATAGCTAGATCGATGTATTATTGCTATATATTGGATGACAAGAACAGTTGTTAGTTATGGACTGTACAAATATTCCCATGTTGTATTTGTTACCTTATATGCAAATAATGTACCAATTTTTTTTTTTTTTTATTTCTGTCCCCATGTACTCCTTTTCCCTTTTTTTATTTTTGTATCCCAGGTCTTATCCTTATAATATTGAAACAATAAAAATCTAATGTTTAAAAAAAAACACACGCCATGCAGCTCTGCTCTCTCTGGCAGTTACCTCACCACAGTGCAGCCACCAACTGCCGTTTTCTAGTTCAATCCTTGAGCCAGCCACATTCACTGTCCCGTAATGTCCACTGCCGCTGAGAGGGCCAGTGCAAAAAGGTCCCTGAACCCCAAAGAAAACAAAATCATAGCCTATATTAGACAATATAGGAGGCACCGTACAACTTTACATTTTTGTAGGGGCACCTCAGCATGGTTAGGAGGCATACAGGGTCTTAGTGGGGTGCCAAGATGGCACCGGCCAGCTGAGTAAGCCTCAGCTTACACAGACTGGCCGGCTTGCAAGGCCAGGAAACCGCGTCCATGGATGCAGTCCCTGGCCTTACCACTCCTGGAAAACGGGGCCGTCCCTTAAATGCCTCTGCCTGTCAATCAGGCAGAAGCATAGCAGGGGATGCATGCGAGTTCGCAAGATTCTTTCTGCACATGGGCAGAACGGGTACTGCGTGTGCACAGATTCCTGATAATCGGAAATCTGCGTTCAGCATTGCATGCTCACTATCTCTCAGATGTTGGAATAAAAATTATACACTGGTAAAAACACTTCCCACATTCAGGGCTAAGCAGCAATCTCAAATCTTGTCTTGATGAAGTTGACATCCATCTCCTTTCTCTTCAGGCTCTGATTTAATGTAGCTCCTTCATCTCCAGATGCAAGGTGTGTGTAACTAACAACAACCTGCTTCAATTGCCAGTGCTGCTATTCTCAGCTCACTCCCCTGCTTTTCCACCTGCTCCATGATGCCTCACCCTCACGCTCTCTTTCTGCGGGCTTGTCTCCTCATGCACACTTTGGTGTGAGCTACCAACATTTAAGACCACTCATCCCCTGCTCCGTACATACAGTACTGAATTGGAGTGCCCGTCAAAATCATTGTGTCATAACTCCAGGATGGTTATGGATGCGACCCGTATTAGGGAGTTGGCTAGACCTAAACCTGAGGCGCGGAGTCTAATGTGCCGGTGGTATTCACCAGGGACCCTCGCAAGAAGGTATGGGCTTGGCTGCGTCCAACACACAGGTCGCGGCCCTCAGGATAGGTTCCCTTATACAGGTGCTGGTAAACTCCAGAACCAAACGGACTTAGATGGTACAAGGGAGCAGGCGTAAACAGGTCACAGGGAATAGCCGAAGTCAAAACCAGATATCAGATGCAGTACCAGGGGTCAGGCGAAATCAGGGTCACAAACGAAGCCAAGGTCAGGAACAGGTAACGGAATATCACAGGAACGCTGGAGTCTGGTAAATGAGCCTGATTGCAGTGGTGGTTTTCTGCACAAAGCAACACTTTGCTCAGGCACCAGTGGGAGTTCTCACAGGGAATATGATTCTGCTGCAAGTCCCTGATAGGCTGCTGAGGTCAGCTGAGGCAGGAGCAATCTCACAGGAAGAATGCTATCAGCTGACATAGTGCATGATGGTGATGTCACTGCATGGTTCCCGAACAAGGTCAGGCAGAAATCCTGACCTGCAGCAAATGGCAAGGTAAGTCACACAATTTGTACAGGTTGACACATTGCTGTGCAGATCTGCCTCCAGGCACACTGTGACTTTCGGGAACATGTGGGCACAAACCCTGTGCTCATGCCTATGTTTACAACACCCGACGGCAGTTGTAGCTTTCCCAGGCACACTTTGACTGTCGCAATCATGTGGGCACACACCCTGTGCTCATGCCTATGTTTACGACACCCGACGGCAGTTGTAGTCTTAAGTGTTTCCAATATTTTTACCGACAGATCGAGATCCCACTGTGACTGGGAATATATCAACCCCACAGATGGCAGTTATCTGCTTTTACTAATATAGGGTGTAGAAAATTTATCAATTTTGAGATACAAAAAGAAAAGGTTTACAAACTCCTTTCCTTTACTTGGTAAATCTTTATTCTATTTTTACAAGACGGGCTTGACAATGGCTTGAGAATTAATGCTCACAAGGTCCATATTTCTGGCCTATTTTAAGAAATGTGTCCTTGTTCCAGATGTGCAGATATTCTTACAGGGAGTCCTTCATGTTTAGACACCTTATGTTCATCTAATAGCTCCTTGGTCCATTCTGCCTCGCAACATCAAATATTTGAGCCAGGGGAGTTTGTCAAGCAGAAATTCCTTATATGGGAAAATGTCTTTTTTTTCTGGCTCTCTCTTGCAGGTTACCACTTTTACCGTCCATGATGACAGGGCTGTCCTTTGTACCAAACCATTTTTCTAGGAAAAAGGTGTTAAAGTTCCACCTGAATCAAAAACACTGTTATCCCTACTCATTGACCAAATTAGTCCTCAGAGAGTATTAGTCCTCAGAGTGACGAGTTGTCAGATTATTGAAGTTCAATTTGGCTAGAACTTCATGTTTGCAAAGGATGGCTAATCTAGAGCTTGGCCAGAAACAAAGCAGACCATTTCTATGGGTTAGAGCTATGATAATATCTGTGCAGAAAAGACTATCATGGCTCACTCTATCAGATCAATGAGGGCTACTTGGGCGGCAGCATGGAGACTTGGTCTAGCACCTGTATCAGGCAGCCACCTTGTCTTTAATCCATACCTTAGAAGTTAGCTTTGGAAGGAAGGATTTGCACACAGCTATGAACATACCCTTCCATACGGGGCAGCATTGGAATGTCTTCATTGTAGCAGTGTCACCAAAATGATAGAGCAAAAAGCATTTTTTCTTAGTTAATTAAATCAATTTCCCTTATTCCTCTTGGTGGATATATTATTATATTTTTTTGCAGTTTCAGTTGTAAGTGTCCAGCTCCTGTACCAGCCTCTACATACCATGGTAGCATAAATCCTACAGAGCTATCCCCTGCAGGGAAGGTAAAACAAAATGGAGTTTAAAGTGTGCAGGTGGTCAGGTAAGACAGTCACATAACTACTTAGAAATGTCTGTTCCCCAGAGTAATGAAACAAAGCTATGCAGGAAACTAAACTGCATCTTACCATGATTGTTTTGTAAAACATATATGATTGCACTTGATATACATAATGGAAGACAAGTCTCTAAAGAAACATGGGTTGAATTGGCAGCACATTGGTTCATCCCCGCAGCTGTAAGCGGCATCTGCAGCACGGAGCTTTCTAGCACTGATGGGAAGGTTATCGCTCAGCCCCATTGCTACCCACTGGACACACTCCGTTCACCTGATGTTGCCTGTGCGGCATGACACTGCTTCACTGTGTCCACGCTGGCTACTCCGGACCATGGGCGCAGCCATGTTGACTTGGTCACCTGATTCCGCATCGGCCAATTCTGCTTTGCAATCAGGCCAGCTGTGAGTATTGTCCAATCAGCAGCAGACACTGGGTATATAAACCCTTCCTGGACTCTCAGTCAGTGTCTGTGCAACGTCTCCTATAGTTCCGTTTTTGGCTCCTGTTGGATCTACGTTTGTTCCTGACCTGGAGAACTGTTGCTATCATTTTACACTGAGCTCGGCTCAGTACTCTCAAGCAAGCTCCTAGCCATTGTTTACTGAGCACTGCTCAGCACTCTACTCAAGAACTTTTGTTACTATTCACTGAGGGCCTGATTCAGACCCGCTCGCGAGCTCTATGTGGCCCAGTGCGCATGCGCGAGACCCGGATAGCGACGGGCAAACCGTCGCTCCGGGTCTCGTACCAAAGGGGGCATGCTGTCGATGTTGAGTGACAGCACGCCCCCTTTGGTGGGCAGGCCGGGGCTGCTCAGACGGAGGCGTTCCCATGGGAACGCCTACCATCTGGGGCCGGCCCCACTGACATCACAAGTGATGTCAGTGGGAGTGCTTTCGGCTCTGGTAGAGCCAAAATCACTCTAGGGCTTGTGGCAACGAGACCCTACCACAAGGGTCTCGTCGCAAGCCCGATGGTCGCGATGGTCTTGACCATCGCGACCATCTTCCTGGCCGCTTGCTTTAGCTGTGGGTGGTCTATAAAAAACAGAAGGCTGGCCCTGATTCAGAGCGAGCACTCTGTCAGAGCGTCCGGCTCTGAATCAGGCCCTGAGTACTACTCAGTAGTTCGTTCTAAGGATTCTGACTATCAGTGACCTGGGCTCAACCCAGTGTACCAGACTTAAGGGGGTCATTCAGACCCACTCGCAAGCGGCAGTACGCTCGCAAGTGGGTTGATGGTCCCCACAGCGCATGCGCACGACGGAGGGAGCTCCGTCGTACGCATGCGCGAGACCCGGACTGCGACAGCCAAGCTGTCGCTCCGGGTCTCGCACCATAGGGGGCGTGCTGTCGATGGTGACTGACAGCACGCCCCCTTTGGTGGGCGTGCCGGGTGCGTGGCGGCCAGACGGAGGCGTTCCCATGGGAACGCCTACCATCTGAAGCCGGCCCCACTGACATCTCTAGTGATATCAGTGGGAGTGATTTTGGCTCTGATAGAGCCAAAATCACTCCAGGGCTTGTGGCTGGGAAACCCTACCGCAGGGTTTCCATCGCAAGTCCGATGGTCGCGATGGTCAAGACCATCGCGACCATCTTTTTGGATGCTCGTATATGCTGTGGGTGGTCACACACAGCTATACAAGCGTCCAGGAGGACGCTCCATTTTAATGGAGGGCCCTGATTCAGAGCGAGCGCTCTGGTCAGAGCGAGCGGCTCTGAATCAGGGCCTAAGTCTTCAGTCATTACCAAGCCTCAGTAACTCCTTTCCTCGTCTTTCTGAATACAGCTCTTAGTTTTGCTTTAGCTCCTCTGTATGAGGTTCGGACTTCCTATTCCTAAAAATCTTCTATCAACTTACGATTAAATAAAGTTCAGTGCTTTATTTTAATCATTGTGTTCCTAATTCCTGCTTCACTACTGTCTGCCTTTGTATACTTACTCTGTGTTCCGATTATCTAAGCCTGGTGCCATCCTATGAGGAAGACATATCTTTAGGCGGGTATCCACTTATAGATATACAAACGAGAGCAAGATTACGACATTGCTGTCGTGCTCTCGTTTGTATATCTAGTGATGTGTCTAGACTGAACGTTCACTCGTTCAGTCCAGGCACATTTCTCATCCCCGCACATGCTAAACCTGATGAGATCGTCAGGTTGACCAGCATGTATGGGCGATGTTGGATGTCTGAAGCGACCAGCGGGCACGCGCATCGTTGGTCGCTTCTCACCAAAACATGCCCAATGCATGCGCGATTTGCAAGCGATTGCACGATAACGTCGTTATCGTGCAATCGCTTGGTTAAATTGCTAAGTGGATTCCCTCCTTTAGACCTCCTCAGTTCCTGCTGCCAGTATTCCAGACAGCAGAGCCTGTTCCATCACAGGAGGTCAATTTCCTAGAGTCGTGACAATTATATAGTTAACGATGAAATGACCGAACGACGCACAATATTGTATGCACAGTGTGTATGCCCTAGATCGTTTGTCTTTGAGTTCAACGAAAATCTAGACAACCATCACATTGTTTCCAAGTTGTCTAGTGTGTACCCAGCTTTATACTCTGTGAATTATGAAGTATTGTCAAGTATGCTGATGATATATAAATGTTAATAATTTTGCACAAATGTTTAATTTAATGAGGGTTGAGATCCCAGTATAGATGAAGGGACTCTGTCACCTTTAAAACCTCAGATACAACCCACAAATTGCTATATCAAGCCATCAGAGAAGACATGTAACTATGTTGTCAGCTCAGGTGTGACAAAGGAGGCGCATAAGCAGAAAGAGTTAAAAAATACAGTCCAGTCATAAATAACCCTCAAAGTTATCCTTTCTATATAACACTATGTAACAGGCAAAATTTGTTTTTGTCACTTGAAATGCAAAAATTCAAGTGGTTTGGACTCATTTAATTTTAAGGATATCAACCTACACATAATATAATATAAACTTTACTAGGAGCAGCATGGGTTATGCTAGACATTTGTCTAGGCATGTATAGTGTTTTGTCTATGGAGAGAAAATCAGCCTGTATTGAATTATCACATCCAGGGGGTGCTCACAGACAAGCAACCTCAACCCCTATTAGCCTGGTTCATAAAGTCACATCACCATAAAGATTTATCAAGCCAGTGTACACGGAATGAGATGTCATATAGAGGTCTACACATACTGTAGCTGCTTCAGAACCTCTTTGGAAATAACAGTTCTAAATCAGCACTGATTGCAGTGACTGAGCCCTCAGATTATAAAGGTGTTACATTTACAAACACTGCAAGCATGACTGGGTTTATGATAGCTGCAGAATTAGGAATTGGACATAGAGGAGCAGCCCTGGTGGTGTCCCTTGTGACCTGAAGTCAGCTGGTATGGGAATGGTAATAACCCTCCTCCCATCCCCCCACACTAATTCTCCACCTCCTCCTCATTACCAGCTCTGGCTGCTTTTGCAAATCATGCAGCCAGCAGCAGACTTCCATGGCCAGCTCCCTCACTGTGCTATAAACACAGGAGTTCACCTGAGGGTAGCAGAATCCTCTCCTGCCCTCCACAACACCCCCTCCTTCTATATCTAGCGACCTACTAAAAATAAACCCCCCAGTGCAAAGCACTAAGCCTCATTGTCCCCTGTTGTTGCAGGCGGCGCCGCACTGCTTGTCGGGTGATGTAGTCTTAACGGCCTCACCCCTGGCGGCTCGGGCTGACGCTGCGGCTCCGAGAACTACAACTCCCAAGAGCCGCTGCGGGAGGACGGAACTCTCCCTGCCCGGGGAGTGTTTGCCATTTAAATAAACAGCGAGGAAAATGGCGGAGTGTTCGGTAGGGGAATAAAGGAGCAAAAAAAAAAAAAAAGGAGAGAGGCAGCTGCGTGAGTACATCTCTTTACCCTCCCATGGGCTTTTATCTTCTTAGCATGCTTTGAACTACTATGTGCCACCCCTGTTCTTAGCCCTCATAGGGATGTACACTGGCTAGCTGCAAACTTTAGGGATTTTGGGGAAAGCTGTCACCCTGAGCTGTAGAAACCTGCTTTGCACTTGAGCAAGTTGTAGCTCCCTCCGCCCCTGATCACTGTCTGCATATGACTGGGGAACTGCCTGATTGCAGACCCTGTTACTAGATTATTTTGCTCATTATATTTGTACATTTAGAAAGTTGACTTGCTACATAAAACTTGTCACAATCTGATTGACACTCTGTATCCTTATTGCAGCCCCCGAGCTACACTGTGCAGCATTTTTTCCATTTGTCATACAGATGTACAATATTATTTTCCTCTTTCCTGGATGACATTGCTTCCCTTTTCATTATTCATGCAGCCCATAGCTAAGTACATGACTTGATCTATTTACAAATTACCTTTTAACTCCTTTCGTTACTGGATTGAATGTCCTGACTACTTCATTATTTAACTAATTATATTTCTTCTCTGCTTATTCTGTTGCCTGTTTCATGTGACCATCCTGGTTTTAATGTATATTCCCCTGGAGTAAATATTGTACGTCCTCGTTATCCTATTGCTGGAATGCTATGGAGACTTGTGCAGTGGTTAATACTGGCAGTGATCTGACTTGTCATATTTTCAAGGCTCTACTAGTTCTGCTGATTAAAATGGGATCTGATATTCCTGATCTGGTATTAAGCATGTCTTGTTAAACTGTGGAGCTGGGGGGGTTGGTATCACCTACATACTCACTCTGAATAACCTGCCTGCTCTGAGATAATAGCTTATGTTAACCCTCCTGTTACTGGATTTGTTTTATATGTTAAGTACATCTTAATCCTTCCTCATTCACTGACCCGTTGTGAGCTGGGCGGTTTAGCTAAGGTATTGTTTGCTGGATAGTATGGGGGTGGCATGGTGGAGTTCTTTTACTGCAGTGCTTTGACATTTGTGGCCGCTACATAGCCCTCAGCAGAAGATGCCTGTCTTGCCTTTCTCAATTACTTGGGAGTGGAAGGCTTCACCTTGTCTCCCTTCTTTGAGTATTATTATTATTATTATTATTATTATTATTATTATTATAATTTACTTTTGCACTGAGAGAGCTGTTCAGTGCCAGCAAGTGCCTCTGAAGTTCCCTCTGATCTACCTATTTTTTCCCATTAACAAAAGGTTAAACTTTCTCTTTCAACCTATATCACCTTTAATGGCTTTTGCCTCCTCCCAGAGTTATGGTCTCACTGCCAACAAAACCTGTCTTCTTTTCTCAAGTCATCAAACTGCAAACAAGGCAAGCAGGTCCTAACCCTGATGCCTCCCATTCCTCCTGCTGCTCAGGGTCTCACTAACAAGGGCTGGAAGCATGGCTTCTATTTGGCTTTCTCATTAAGTGAACAATGTTCCTGCTGGAGAGGGGGACACTGCAATTGTGCTCTTTGTTTGTGGAAGCTGAGCCCTTTCAGCGAGCATGGTGTTCAAGGCAGCCTCAGGTCCTGCATGGAAATGAGCGGCGATTGGGGTTGTTATGGACCCAAATTATATTTTCTGTTACGGGTGGCGCACAGACATATTACTAATGGCATCTTTAGGAATGTCAAGATTGGAGAGGCCATACTGTAGTCATTACTAGAAGCCCATGGTTATCTGCTTGTATAACCAGATCATATTACCGTATGTGTCTTATCAGTTTGCAATCCTTAATCTTCTCCCTACTGTACACATGAAATCCTTTACTACCCTGCCAAAACGCCTTCAGTTGGACATTGCTTTGTCAGCCATGGAGGGTTAATGTGACAGCAAGTGGCAAGTTGTTTCCTCGTATCTGATTGGCTGGCCATGGAAAGTGCCAGTTGCATTGCACAACTACAGCTTTATGATAACTCTTGCAACAACTGTTTATAAAATGTACAATAAAACAATTAGATTATATAACTTTATATTTCTATATGAGGCAGCTGCAGTATAATCATTCTGGCATCAGAGCAAGCTTCATTAGTAGTTCTATTGGCCAATGGATGCGGTTAACTGTTTTTGGTGTATTTGCTCCATGTGTTGTAGTAATGGTACGTGCATGGAGTGTGTTATCCTCATGGGGCTACATGTATTGTTTATTCTTCTCTAATGTTCTTGCATAAATAAGGCTTGTTGTTCAGCAGTAACTATGAGGTCTATTTACAAAGTCTTGGATGGAGATAAAGTCCCAACCAATCAGCTCCTAACTGTCACAGACTGTTTAAAAAAAATGACAGAAGCTTATTGGTTGGGTCTCTATCTCCCTTGACTTTATCTCCCTCCAAGGCTTAGTAAATAGCACCCCAAGTGTAATGGAAAAATACAACCATACGCTTCTCACCCTTAGACGAGTTACATCTGTTTATTGCTCATGTGGTGAGTGAATCTGCGCATACACTGGCAGTGTGTGGTGGAATTGGCTTTAGATCTAATTGGTGGTGTGGCCCGTGACTATACGGTTTTCTGCTTGTGGTATCACACTGTCATAGTGCAGTCATTAACACACTGGATATCCCTTCTACCTTGAGAGGGTTTTCATTGGTCCCAATGAGATGTTGGGAGTCACGCATATTGCTGCGTGTGTGGACTCACGATAAACAAGTGCATCTGAAATACATAATGTTGACTAACTGAAATGGGCATTGAGAGTGTTGTGCCAGATATTATTCAAAATCTTGTTGGGTGGATTTTCCGATCAAGCAAAAATGGAAGATATATTTATTGGAGAAGTCTTTCTATATATTTTGCAAGTATAACATCCATCCTGGTTGTTTTTCTACTATGGTACTCTCTCTAGCACATAGGTCAGCGATTTTTCAACCGATTCCAAAGTGTGCCACCCGGAGATGCTCCCCGCAGTTGAACTTCTAACTTTGAGCTTGGGCAGTGCTAGGCTGCTGTCCGAGCCGCACAAATGGAGACGTGGTGGCGTTATGCCATAGGTCATGCCAAGATTTTGAAATCTTGTTCGGTGTGCCGTGAGTTGAAAAGGGTTGAAAACCACTGATATAGGTTATCAAACTCTGTCCTCATGAACCAAACGGTGCATGTTTTCCAGGTCTCCTTGCAGAAGAATCACAAGTGAAATAATTAGCTCCATCTTTGGATCTTTTATAATGTCAGTGAGTAATGAATACATCTTTACTGCTGCCAGATGAACTGGAAAATGTGAACTGCGTGGGGTCCTGAGGACTGAGTTTGAGAACCAATGCATTAGCACTTTTCTTTCCTACAAACTCGCCACGTTTGGTTGGCCATGTATAACACTAAACCTAGCCCTCCCATGGGGTGCCTAACCCTAAACTTCGGGGTGGCGCATAACCCCCCCCCTTCCCCTAGTCTAACCCTATCCCTCCCCGGGGGGGTGCCTAAACCTAACCCTCCCACTTCGCGGTTAACGTTAACCCTGTTGCCGCTTACCTTAGTACGGGAAGCCGTCTGCCAGGATTCCGTCATCGTGCTAAAGATAGGCGTCGGTATTTAGTACTAAGTCAGGATTTGGATGCCGGGATTCCGTCAGACGGTTTCCAGTGCGTCGGGATTCTAACTACATTCCTAAAAGACAATTTAGCTACGGAATTATGGTTAGTTTTACAAAAGAAGTTTCGGTTGTTTTTGCATCTTAACCATTAACAAAGTTTTTTTAAGTTCCCTTTTAACTATGAAACATATATTTTCCAAGAAATTATATTAGTATTTAGAACCAGTAAATTATACAATTGGGGTCCTTAATGATTTACTATCTACTATTCCCTCTCTCCCTTTTCAATTTGGTAACTTCCTCATTAAGGATTTTGCTGTTAATGAATTAATATATACTGCAGGTAAATCCATTTAGTTCAGCAAATGCTATTGTAATATTTAAAATAAGTACAGTGAATTAGATGGAACATGTTCACAGCTGCCTTTGGGTAAAGTACTTCTAATACCTGTAGTCCACTGATGCTTTAACGATACTGGATCAGAACCTCTATACACACCTTTCTATACCTTCTAATATCCTGCCTATACCTTCTAAGGATGACGCTAATTTGCGTACGCAGCCATACAGTAAATAAAGACTTAAGACCTGGAATCTGTGGTTCCAAAGCACTATTATTCAAGTAAAAGTACAGTAAGTTACACGCAATTGATCCAGACACAATTTAGGCGCAAAGGAATTATACAGACCCAAGTACAGTATACATACGCAGCGCTTCCTGTACCAGGTGTTAGGCATCAGCAAGAAACCCCTCGTCTATCAGCATTCAGCACGAAGACTAAAAACCCAGTGTTGGAGCACACATATTTATACCCCCCAGGGATAGACAAAACAATAGAGAAGTTTGTTGCTGATGCTATTGGCTCCCAAAGGGGATCCATCTGTTACGGAGCATTTAACAGGCTGATTCAAATAGACTCTCCCAGCCTCTAACAACTGGGGGTCTCTGCCCTCCCGCCCCCTGCAACATCCTAACAGTTAATACATTTTGTTGCTTGAAGTCTCTGCGGTCCATAACTCGAGAATGCATGACGCGATCTCCCCACCGATATCACCGGAATACTGTGGAAAGAGTACGCATCAGTACAAAACCAAACACGGCTTTCTTAGCATATATAAAACCTTAGTTATCAAATATCCTTATTTCACAGCATTTATACTAACTGAACAAACTTAAAGCTAATGGAACCTTGTAAGTGAATATGTAATGTGTCAGTGTACGGGGTTTGATGTGAAGACGCTAGTTAACTGTGGACAGATGCGTGCGCATTTAGCTATTTAACAGTGTTCTTCTTATGCATTTGCTAATATGCGACTAGTTAACAGCGCAATTGTGCGTATTACTGTGTATATGAGAACTGATGAAAGATGCAATCGCATGGTGCTAATAGTAATCTCGCCATATGTACTTAATTGTGAGTTTATCTAAAATGGCGCTTGGGCAGTCATTCGCAAAATGGCGTCTTGCGATCTAATTTCCAAGATGGCGTCTTGCGGCCAGTCGCAAGATGGCGTCGCCGCGATTCAATTTTAAACTGAACTTGCCAATTACTCAGCTTCGACAGCTTTATACTAGCAGACGTCAGGGACTTATGTTGGAGCAGTAGTTCTAGATGTTATCCTTGCATTTTGATAAACATTATAATCCACCACTGTAAACATTACAGAAATGACTACACAGCTTATTATGACAATATTTCCAGCACTCTAAGGGGTCAGTCCAATTAGGTGCGAATTGCGAGTTGCTATTTTCTCTTCAAATTCACATAGCGAATTTCTTTTGCAATCCAATTAGCAACTCGCACTGAATCAGTCAGATGGAATTTGCATCTTTCAATTTGAATCTTTCAATTCGCACCTCCATGAGGGTGAGAGATGGAACGGCAAATCTTTATTTTAAGGTTAAAATGTCGGGACACGGTGCTGAGCCCATTAGACACACCCCCTAATGACTAATTAGGTAATTGTAAGTTTCCAATTCGCTTAATTAGTCCAATAATTACATATTTTTGGGGTTAAAAAAATTGTCCTCAAATTACCCCCCAATCAACTTTTTCGTTAGTTTAGGCACCCCAAATTTAATTACAATAATTTTTTAGTTGAAAAATAATTGTTTTTATCCTTTGATTTAAATTTTTCAAGGTACCCTCAAAGTACCCCAAAATCACTTTCCTACTTTTTTTTTTTTTTTTTTTTTCCATATTTTGTTTTAATTTGTTTGAGATTAAATGAAAAAAAATTATATATTTTTTTTAATAATTTTCTTGCATTTAAAAAAACAACACATTGGCCATTTGACACCATTTAAAAACCTAGAGTACCTTCCTAATACCCACAAACAGCCTTTTATACGGTCCTGCTAACAAAATTATCCATTTTGGGGGGTCCAGGATGGTCTCCACACATTTTCATGCATTTCTCTCAAATCTCATTTGGCAGTCAATTCGCACCAATCTGCTGCGAGTCGTGCGAATAGGCATTTTTAATGGGATTGGAGAATTCTCGGGAGCGCGCTTCGATGTGAAGTCTGCGAGTTTCAAGAAACTCGCAATTCGCACCTAATTGGATTGACCCCTAACTTTAGATTTAGAGCATGTTCCTATTTGAGTCCTCAGTGAGAGTCTTATTTGAGTATGTGGTGGAACTACATGTTACATATATAACAATAAAATCGATGTGCAAAGCTGAAGCCAAGCGTTTGGATAATTAGAACAGTTAAATAAGTACCAATTTGTGCCTTTAACTAACTCTAAAGGTATAAAAAAGCAGCAACCGATTCCATAAAAAAAGAGGATTTGCCAACCTTTCACAATTTGTATTATTCCTAAGTTGTTTGGGTGGTGCTGGTAATGTTATAATTTTAAAAAGCAAGGGGCATTACTATGAAGTAATGCCCCTTAAAAGTGTCTCACAAGAGTCCTCCAGCATTATGAGAATTTTTTTTTAATGCAAAGTCAAGATCTCCATTATACACTACTTACCAGATAATACTGCTTTTCCCACTTATTAGTTTGAAGCAGCTCAGCTTACTATAAAGATTTGAGCTCATGATTATAATCATTACTTCAGCGATTGACCTGCTCCGTTATGTAAATTGGTCAGTGTTTTTATTGCATTGGATTTAGGGATGCTTGCTTGATATTTTGTAAAAATGTTTTATATTTTATGTCTTTGCACAAGCAAATTAGAAATTCCCAATAATTCAGCTATAACCATTAGCATATTTTCAAATGCAACACTGTTCTGTGCTTTCACTGTTTCCGGAAAAAGATGGGTCCAGTGATCTGGATCGATTGTCGAGGTCTCCTTCGGCTACCAAAACAGCCATTTCTTCACATTCTACAATGTTGGGGAACCCATGGATCACTCAATCAGGAATGAGGCAATGGATGCCTGTTTTTTTTTTTCAACGCTTACTTATGATCTTTTAAAAAATTAGTTCTTGTCAATTGCTACCTTCAGCACAATATCAAGAAATGTGCTTAAACATCTTCCATAGAGCCAACTATGGAGCCCATAGACAATATTTGACCGCTACCTCTAGTGAGTATCGCCTTTGCCATACACCTGATGCAGACCTGCTTAACAGTGTTTGGACATGCCCATTGACATGTCGTTTTTGGTTGCAAATAAATTTTTTTTCTATAGAACACTTAATAAACTGCCTGCCTTTTATTGCGGAATGGGCAATTTTTGGAATTTATTCCCAGCAACCAGTAGGTCACCAAAGGCTGCAGGAAACTGCTTTTGGCAATTAGGGCAGCAGCCCGTAAAATTATTTTACAAACAGGGATCCTTCCCCATCCACCTTCTCTAAAGCTGGGTACACACTGACAGATATATCTGTCCAATCTGTCTGGTGGAAAGGAAAATCTGATCTGTCTTCCAGGGTTTTGGAGCAAATTTCTATTGGTATTTGCTCCCATACATAACCAGATTTTCCTTCCCACCAGACAGATTGGACAGATATATCTGTCAGTGTGTACTCCGCTTAACTCTTTTTAATGGGAAACTGTTTTATGTATTCCAGATGGATTGGTTGGAAACAACTAGATAAAGTGCAACTAGCTCAAATTTTGTTTTTATTGGCAGAGCTATGTGAGCACTCTTCTAGTGGGCTTTCAGATATGGATTAGGGAATTTTCTCAAAAATACGGAAGCGTTTGAGGCTCGGTGAGCCTCCTATAGTACTTGATGACTACGCTCTTTAGAATCCTGCTGCTCCTCTGGGTTCTGGGCTCTTTCTATCTTTGGTAGAGGGGAGCTGCTGATTTCTGTTTATAAATGTGTATTAATATTGAATGACTACCTATTGTGTGGTTTCGACATGTAAACAAGGTGTATTCATGTTGTCAATGATTACTTATGCTACTGCAAGCAATTGTAGACATTGACCTGTTTTTCTATTTTTATTGTTCAAATCTTCGATTATATGTTGGATACATGTGATGTGATGTTTCAAAAAAGATATTTAAATAATATTTTATATCTAATTGGTCTCTTGTAAGTCTTTGATACGCACTTGCGTTGTACTTTTCATAGGGATATGTAATGTCCCTTGTTTTCTGAAATTATACTAGCGCAATCAAAATTTTTGTATAAAATCTATCTGTACAACTTTTAACAAATGTTGCATGTAAATCTGGTCTAACTTTGACATTGACTCCTCCTTAAAAACACAGCCGCTACCTTAGTAAATATGACTGCTTATTATGGACTTGCTTCTCAGCCCAATTTGGGACTGCATGAATCTGTCAAGTTATGGATTTGGGGGAGGGAAGGATATTTATCAAAGCTGGAAGAGAGAGAAAATTGTGAGAGATGAAGTACTAACCAATTGGCTTCCAATTTACATTTTTGCAGGCTGTGTATATAAAATGATAGGAGCTGATTGGTAATTTTAGATTTTACAATTTTTTATCTCTCCCAGTTTTGATAAATACCCCCTTTGGTAAGGTGTGGTAAATTGGAAACAGTGCTCTTGGGGGGTGATTGGTGTTACCAATTAGATCTAAATAGCGCATTCCATTTTATCCCACTGATGCAGGACAGCATGAAATCTGGTGCTGCATTAATCTGAATTTGCTCAGGTTCCCATAAAGTTCCCATGGCTTTCAGATACTTATGTCATTATCTTGCTGTAAAAGCCCATTGCCAGATTGGTACACTGTTACCTAGTAGCTATTTTCCGTCATGGCAGCTAAGTGTGACCATCTTTCATTGTTGCCTCCTTGCAGGAAAAATCTGTGGTTTTGACTCTTTTCTTGTTCCCTCATCAGTGTGAAAAAGTGTTCACCAGAATTAATAGGTACATTCAATGTTTGCAGTCTCCATTTTACATTATTTGTGTCACTTTAATTACACCAACTTTAGGGAGCGATTCAATTCAGCATGATGCTGAATAGCCCCGGGAAGGGTCCGGTTGTGAGGCTGTTAGCGTTGCGCTATGCTGAAAAACAGCATACAGCCGGCACTTTAGACTGATTTCTGCCCAAACCTTCCCTGCGCTCATGGAAGGTCCTGACCGTCTTGCCAACTTACATTAGCTCACATGGCCCAGCACAGGTCTGACATTCGGCTTGCCTATGAGAAAGGCATCACGGACAAACCGGTAGCGGTCCACTTTTTGCAAAAGGGACACCAGATTTCGACATTAAAATATATGATGATCGATTGGGTCCCTCCCCTCAGGAGGGGAGGGGGGGGAGGTGTTAGGGACCTCATGCTGTTAAAGAGTCCAAATGGATACATCTTCTGGATACAGTGGCTCCACGTGGGCTAAACGAATACAATTATTTGCATAATTTTTTCATTGAAAACCAGGTATATCTTGAGATTCTTCATGCATTGAAATTCATTAGTGGCAGTCCTGGATTATAAATATATTTTTCTTAATTTTTGTACATTTTTATTTTTTAGTGTGTTAATATTTTTCATGGAAGCTCATCAGGTTTAAATGTGTTTGTTTTTTTTTGTTTTTTTCTGGAGATGGTGTCACTATTTGTGTGTTCATATGATTCTAATACAGCTCTAACCCCCAGAGCTGGCTGATATACCCTGTATGTAGTAATATGATTTTTCATTGTTGCTAGGCTTTGTTGACAATGGTAGGAACTTTGTTGCTCCTCTGTGTTCAGGGACGGTACTCTGCGTACCGGAAGTATCACACAGCTGGTTGGAACGCAGGCTGCGTGACTTTCGGGTGCGTGGAACGCAAACCTGACGTGTGGATTAGCGTGATTGAGCTTCTGGAACCGTGATATGTGCTATTACACTGGACGCTAGTTGCTGTGCAATTTCCAGTGTCAGTTAGGATTGGCATTTAGTAAGGTAAAAATAGGGGAAACAGTCGGGAAGCCGAATAGACGGAATTCCGACCGCCGGCTTCCCGACTGTATAATCCCGGCAAGGGTTAAATGACAAGCGTCGATATCCCGACGCCTGTCATTTTCCCTATGCCGGGAGACCGACACCCGGCTTGCCAATCGAAGGTGCGATGGGCGCGGACAGCTGCCGGGGGGGGGGCGTAGATTTAGGGTTCCCGGGAGAGAAAACCTGAGCACCTGCAGAAAGCCCATCAAGTGCCATTATCCACATATACCATGCACATTTTATAGTGTGTATGCATTTCCGATCATCTGTCAAACATTTCTACCCTTTTCCAATTTTTCCTGGATCATATTTGCCTACCCTACCGAGATTTGCCTACTGTCCCGAATGTTGCTGAAGGCTCCAATTTTTTGGGTAGCCTTCCGCAGTTAAAGTAGGTAAGTATGTCCTGGATTCTTGTACCAGATAAGGAGATGTAATACCAGTCACAAGTCAGCAGACTGAAGAATAGCATTCTCTGGATTCCAAATCTTTTCAGTGGTGGACTACAGGGTTACAATATATGATTTTTAATCAGAGACAGCTGCCTCACTTAAGTGTGAATGTAATCTTTTTTTTCTTCTATTTTTGTTATGGTAAGAGTTTTGTTCTGTTGTTACAAGCACTTATTCTAACAGATAAGGGTCTTAAAACATATTTTACAAAACCCAACGTTTATTTCCTAATGCTAAGTAAAACAGACCTCACTATGAGAATATAGTCCTATGAGACTGCATTATACCATGGTCAAGTGAGTTCACTTTTGTGCACAGTGGTAGGGTCTTACCGTTAGGTGTGGTATCATCCAGTTGTGCCTCACAAAGGGGTCAAATGTAGTGGGTTTTTGAGATAGAGAGTTCAGCGAGTTAGTAGTCTAATTTTAAAGTCGCAATGTTAAGGAAAAAGCAGGTTAGTTTTGCTTTAGTAAAAATTGCCTTTTTAAATCTGACTACTAACTCACTGAAATTTCTGCACTTTTAAAAACTGGATGCTGACCGTCTAAATGCTGGCCGCCGGCATCCCGAATGTCTAATCCCGGCAAGTGTCTAATGACCGGCTTCGAAATCCCGACGCCTGTCATTAGACCTACGCCGGGAGCCCGACACCCGTCTAAGCGATCGAATGTAAGCTGGGTGCGGACAGCCGGGGGGGGTGGGGGGGTTTGGTTGGAAATTTAGGTTAGGGACTCCCGGGGGGGACTTAGGGCACCCCCCCTGGGAGGTTAGGGTTAGGCTAGGGCAAGAGGAGGTTAGGGTTAGGCACCCCTCCCCCCCCCGGGAGACCTGGGGTTAGGCTGCGGGTAAGGGGGGGGCTAGGTTTAGGCACTTCGGGGGGTGGTTAAGCACCCTTAAGGAAGGGTTAGGTTTAGGGGGGCAGGTTAGGTTAGTAAATAGATAAAATACTCACCTGTCGCGATCTTCACTGCCGTGATTTGAACCGCCGGCCATGCTGCTGGAGGTAAATCATACTGATTCTGGTTTGCTATCTTTTATATTTAACCTATAGAGTCCTTTTAAATGAGACTGCATAATTAAAAAAAAAAAAAAAGGTTCAGATCTGCAGCTATTTTTTTTCTGGAGATAGCAAGATAGTTGCGTCTTGTAACTTTGGCGTTGTATGAAGTGTCTTGACTTTTTTTTTTTGTTTCCTGCTAATATTCATATGGCAAATGTAAATCTGTATAGTTTTGGTTTGTGGATAAAGTAACTAGATGAGTAAAGAACATATTAGAAGCATGTGACTATATCTTGAACGTGGTGAGTAGCTGAGTTTACTCATTTAATTTGCTGCAGGGAGTGTCCCTTCCAAATAAAACAGTGATGGAAATGCCAGGAATTTGTCGAGTTGTCTTCATATCAGTGGCCTCACACAGTGCTATCTCTGCTACTCAGCGACTTACAGAATGTGAGTCAATGGCTGTTGGAACTCTCTGCCCTTTAATAAAGAAAATTGCTGCATACTCTGAAAGTGGACATCCTGCTTTTATGCTGGGTACACACTGTTGATCGGCCAATATATATCGTGTGTGCGTCGGCCAGTGTACCAGTGATATGTCTGTGAATGACGTCGTTTACAGACATATTGCGACGGCACAGCCGATGGCAGATATATCTGCAGATACTCTATATCTGCACATCGTGCTGTGTGTGTACGGGAGGTCAGCTTCATCTTTCTGACAGAGATTTGCAGGTTTTATTCCAAAATATCTATAGAGCACAGGTTCTCAAACCCGTGCGACTGGAAACCAGTGCATGTTTTCCAGGTCTCCTCACAGAATCACAAGTGAAAAAATTAGCTCCACCTTTGGATCTATTAAAATGTCAGTGGGTAATGAATACACCTGTGCACCTGCTGGGTGACCTGGAAAACGTGACCTTTTTGGGGTCCTGAGAACCGAGTTTGGGAACCACTGCTTTAGAGCAATTCATTAAGTCCTCTGTCCTGGCTACAGGCACTGTTGCCACTGGAGAGAAGCATAATACGGTCACCTCGACACTTCACAGTGAGTAATAATACTTCGTCATTGACAGCACGAATGATGTCAACGAAAAACCAAACGGCATTATACCACATAATAAAACAGACAGCAATTATATTACTAGTTAAACAGCATTGATCAATCAGAAATTTAAATCGCACATTTAGCATACGCACTGCAGTTGGAAAGAAACTATTATGCAAATGCCTGTTAGATGGCAATTTCTCAAAAAGATGGTTAGGATGGCTGGGATCTGCTAGAATAGATCTAGATTTCTTCAGGAGACTTTTTTCATATATCGTGGTAGCACAACGCCAATGATTCTGCTAGCCGTCCCAACAACCCAATCCAACGCCCTATGCTAATCCACGGTACAATTCCCGTACCAGGCCACAATCCCATAATTCAAGATACTTTCCACAACGCTACGATAAAACACACGCTAATCTTAAACGACACAGAAAAACAAGCCTTGATGTGCCTTCTTAGCCAAGAATACTGAGTTCAGGGACCATGTCAAGGTATCCGAAATAAAAAACCCCAGCAGTTTAAAAGAAGACACTTCCTCGATGGTCAAACCACCTAAACAAACAGGGGCCTTTTGTAGGAGAACTCCGTCACCTCAACAATCATTTCCTTTGTCTTTATTGTGTTAAGGAGTAGGCAGTTTCCACTGCTCATCTCAAACATTTTAGCCACCTCAGCTCAATAGGCAGGTTCATCCCCGTTAGTTGTTATACCAACGATAGTGATGTCATCTGCGAATTTAGCGACCTTAACAGACCTAGACTGAAAAGCACAATCATGGGTGAACAATGAATACAGAGCTGGGCTCAAGACACACCCCTGCGGGACTCCAACATTCAGCACCAACTCCTGAGGTCTATCAGATAAAAAATGTAGCAGCCATCAAGTAAAACCATTTAAACCCAACTCAAACAACCAGGACACAAGGAACAATAGTGTTAAATGCTGAACTAAAACCTTTGAACCTGGTGCAAAACAGTTAGGATGGCACCCTCAGTCGAATGGTTAGCCCTAAAGGCAAACTGCCACTGGTCAAATCCTGCTACGAAGTGAGACTTTACATAACTCAATATTAGCCTTTCAAACCATTTAATCACAATTGATGTCAGAGCTATAGGGCGGTAATCATTTTGACACACAGGGGGTCCATTTTTGGGGATAGGAACAATAGTAGTCAATTTAAAACACTTCGGGACAAAGCAAGCAGCCAGGGAAAAGTAAAAAAAATAAACTTAAAAATCCCAGCTAGCTGGTCACTACATTCCCTCAAGAATTTACCCATGATGCCATCCGGATCCGCCGCTTTCCTAGGGTCCACAGAACGCAGACACTGATGGACAGCTGATTCGTGCAGCACCAAGGGTAACTCCCCTACTCTTTGATCCAATAAGGGAACATCTGGCTTATTTGTACAATTAAACTTAGCGTAGAACCCATGTAAGTCTTCTGCAAGAGAACTATGTACACTCCCAGCATCAGTTGATTTAGCTTTATAATCCATGAGCTTCTGTAAGCATTGCCACATGCTCCTAGGGTCACTATTCAAAATAACATTCTCTTCCATTTTTGCCGCATAGTCTTCTTTAGTCCGCTTAATACCCATACGAAGATCTACCCTAGCAACATGATATCCATCCTTATCTCCAGACCTTAAGGTCCTATCTCCTGCCCTAAGTAGGGAACGGGCTTCCCCATTCAGCCAGGGTTTCTCATTTGAGAACGTCATAAAGTTTCTTATCGTTACACTCTCCACACAGCAATTTATGTAGCCTATAACCATACAGGTAAACGGATCCAGATCAACCTCACCATTTACCACAGATTCCTCTAAAAAAAAAAAAAAAAAAAAAGATCCAAGTTAGTAAATTCCAAACTATCTAGCTGACGTTCAACAGCCGTAACAGTCCAAACCTGAACACTCTTCCTAACCGGTTTTATATGCCTAACAATATGGACATATGGGACGTATGTATAGGGGTAAGGTGTTCTTTGGGTGATTATATATTATCTTGCGCTTCATATATCTTTTTGGAATGATGCAAAACATATCAACATTTTGTCTTCTTAAACCTAAATACCTTTTCTTATTTTATTCTGAGTTATTGAAGTTTCAGATTGGGATGTTCTTCTTTGCGAGATGGCTTCTGTTGTGTCATCCTACCCCACAGCCCAGAGGTGCAAAATCTGTGACATTCTTGTCGCATGAAATGAATCCTGCTAGTTTAATGTTGCCATAGACCTCTTGGTAGTTTATATTGGATAAAGGCTGTGTTATTAAGTAGATAAGTACATTTATTAAAGCAGGTTGCAGGTGAACGGTTAAGAGATGCTCTGCTCCCGCTCTGGGTATATGGATTGGAATGAAGAACTCTCAGTGCATACCCTACTGGTGTTATCTAATAAATGTAAACAAAACCAAAGCATGCAGTTTTGCTAAATAAATTGTATTTATTTGTAAAATAATAGTACAGTTACAGTTTAAAAACCTCTACTAATGTGGTTAATACAACATCGAAGAGCATACAACATTTAATATAAATGAAAATCTATAAATGGCAGTATTTTTGCCTTTCTTCTTGCTATAACAGTCCTGGTGGGAAGTGGCCGCTGATAAATGCACTGTGCGGGATCCGTTTTGCCCAGTGGTGTTGTAAATATCTGAAAGTGTTAACCCATCTTGGGAATAATAGTAAATATGTGTTTACACGATCGGGGGACACCCCTGCAGATGTTTTATTTTCACAGATGTGCGGCTTCTCCGAGTCAGTTACCTCACAGGTCTGGTGTTGGTCCTCTCCAAATTCTCCAATAGACAGTATACAGGGAGAAAGTCTCTTCTCCGGTAGCAGGGTCCGGACTTTTGAGTTGTGTGAGAGACGGGTGAATTAGAGATAGCAGAGACTCTGCTGGCAGTCCTTTCCCATGCTGACAGTCCAAGCGCCCAACAGCATGACATCAATTTCTCCTATCGACTTTTTTGGTCTGACACTGCAGGCTTCGGCTGAAGTCTCCCCTATCACCTAAGATGGCCTAATGGTTTAATCTAAAACGGCGGTAAATTCCGCTTACCACGGTTTACTGAATTGCACATTAACTGTAGAAAATGATCTGACATGATAATGTTTGCATGTTTCTACATCAGGAATGGGGAACCTCAGGCCCAGGGGCCGTATAAGGCCCCCGGAATCATTTGGTCTGGCCCTCGGAGCTTTTTTATGCTAGCCTCATCTGGATAGCATGCTGTCTATAATGACACCCTGCAACCAGAGTCTATGCAGCAGTGCCATCTGGAGCATCCTTAGGACGCTTCAGATTGTCACACTGCTGCCCTTACGGCTCCTAGGAGCATCCTCACGATGCTCCAGGCATTGCTGTATTCACTGGTGATTGTGGCTCCATCCCCATGTGACATCAAATGGAGGGGGCATGGCCTGCACCGGGCCCGCGAATAATGTTATATATATCAAAATGGCCCTCGGCCCAAAAAAGGTTCCCCACCGCTGTTTTACATCATAAAACTTTATTATTATTATCTTCAGTGATTTATATAGCGCACACACATTCGCCAGCACTTTGCATAGAATATTTGGCCATTTACATCAGTCCCTGCCCCAGTGGCGCTTACAATCAATATTCCCTATATCAAGCACACATAGGTACACAGTAGGGTTAATTTTGTTGGGAGCCAATTATCCTACCAGTATATTTTTTGAGTGTGCGATGAGGATATTTTGACTGGTGTTATCCACTGTACAGCTGGTCACCTGTGTATATGCTATCATGCAAAGCTGTCATTGGCTGTAATTGAACATGTAAAAAATGTATCCTGCTAATGTGAAATATCCTGAAAATGTCCTCATACATGTCATTAAGCTGTACACTGACGCTGTTATCTTTATCCTGCTTTTTTACTTACTTATTTTTGTAAATAAATCTTTAACTGATTTTCAAGTACATGTAAGGCCCCAACCACATTTCAGTCTGGTAGTAAATGTGGAAATGTCCATATCTATCATCAACGTATTCAAATTTGGATTTCCTAGTAAGTGTCATTTTGTGAGGCTGATCTGTAGAGGGTGCTTATTTCTGAACTATTTTGATCCACACAAGTAGAAGTTGTTCTACCCATTTCTGAAATAAGTCTTGGGAAATACACTGGTCTATCAACCCAATTTCCCGGGTCTTAGGGCCTGACTCAGACCCGGTCGCAATCGCTGAGCGCTCGCAATCGGGTCGATGGTGGCCCAGAGGGCATGCGCACGACGGAGCCGGCTCCGTCGTGCACATGCGCGAGACCCGGACAGCGACTGTCAGTGGGAGAGCTTTCGGCTCTGTTTGAGCCGAAAGCTCTCTGGGGCTAGCGGCCATGAGACCCTACCACAAGGGTCTCGTCGCAAGCCCGATGGTCGTGATGGTCTTGACCATCATCATGGCCGCTCGCTGTAGCTGTGGGTGGTTACCCACAGCTATGTGAGCGGCCAGGAGGCCGTTCTAAAAAAAAAAAAGAAAACCCGGCCCTGATTCAGAGCGAGCTCTCTGTCAGAGCGTCCGGCTCTGAAGCAGGGCCTTAGTCCGACCGGGTCATTTCTATTCAAATATAGCAAAACCCTGTGTCGATGCGCGTTCACGGCAAAGAATCCGGATTTTTGCTGTATGTGTAGAAAGCGGTTTAAGTGAAAGCTTTTGAGAGCTGCTGCTTCACGTTTTTTGGCGCTGGTGTGTTCACGTGGCACAGGTTGGTCAGCTGGTCCATCTGAACACGTCATTGACCAGTAACCGCTACGTTGCATTGCTTGATGACCATTTGCAGCCCTTTATGTACATGCACAACGATGGAATATTCCAGCAGGATAATGCACTGTTATTGTTTCCAAGTAGGCCAGAATTAGTTCGAGGAGAGTTCCAACTAATGGTATGGCCACCACGTTCACCCAACGTGAACCCAATCCAGCATTTATGGGACTTGGTGGAGAGGTCCATCTGCACCGAAGATCCTGCACCTGCACAGGGAGTTGTGGGAAGCTGTCCAGATGGCATGGGCCTACATCTCTCCAGAAGTCTTCCGTCTGCTTGTGAAATCTGTGCCATGTCAAGTTGCTGCACTTCGCTGGGCAAGAGGGGGGTCCTACACGATACTCTGTGTCTATCCCATGACTTTAGGCACTTGAGTGTATACGGTCTTTACATAATTTTTTTCTTTTTGTTCAGTTCCTCAAATGTCTGCTGTACTTTACCAATAGTTTTGCTCCTCCCTCTCCCTTTCTTATATGCTGTTCCTATACCCTTCTATACCCTTGTTTGAAATGAAGTAAAAATAAAAGTTGGCAGCATAACCAAAAGCCGCTCTGTCCCATTTACCTTCAGGAGCATGGCTAAATTGCTAATTTTTTAGAGCTTGATGGTGGGAAGAAGGCAATGTTGAGTCCAGTCTGGTAGTTGCTGTAAAGCTAGGTACACACTGGAATGATGGGCATTCGTTCCGACATTGGAATGAATGCCCGTCAACAGTGATTGTGCGTCCACACTGGACGACTTTAATGAACGACTTAACCATCGCCGTTACGTCAATGCACTGGCCGCTAGCAATATCGCCAGGTTTGATGTGCAGCACATCAAACCTGGCCACCGTCGCTAACGACCACGGGATTGCGCAAACATGCATACACACTGAGCGATGTAAGCGATATGTTGTTATGAAATGGAATATCGTCCTGACATCGCTCCAGTGTGTACCCAGCTTATGACATACTCTGACACTTGCTGTAAGAAGGAGCACCGCTTGGGTGCCAAAGCTCAGTATAGGAAAGGAAGCAAGAGCTGGATTATAAAATGCTTTCTTATTGTTCCAGGCCAATCACTAGTCTTGTTTGTGATTTATCAGGCACGCTGTTCTATTGCACAGACTTGTGCTACTAGAAGTAGTCCACCAACTATGTTGTATAACTGGAACTGAGTTAATCCCCAAGAAAATGTAATGGACTATTAAGTAGGTTACAATCATCTAATTGTTGTTTAACTACTTTTATAGGAGAATTTGACCTTTAATTGCTCAGTTTGTTGTATAATCTAGACGGTTTTATTAAGCTGCAGTAATGATTTATCAGTTTTCTTAGCAAGGTAAACTTTTTAATTTATGTTGAATGGATAAAATAATTACTGCACTGATAGGGTGGGTACACACTGGGTGATATTACTGAGCGACTGCACGATTACGACATGGTAATCATGCAATCGCTCAGTAATCGTGCACAAATCGTGCACTTTTATGTCGGAAACGACCAGCGATGCGCACTCCCGCTGGTCATTTCCGACATTGTCCATCGCCTGAACATGCAGCACAAATTGACGACCTCGTCAAGTTGCTGCATGTTGGGGAATGGGGGAGAGAGCCCGGCGCTGAACGATATCGTTCATGACATTGAGCACAGCCGCTGAACTATATCATTAACGACATTGAGCACAGCCTGCCGGGGACACACTACACGATATCGCTCAGGGAGCATATCGTGTAGTGTGTACGCACCTATAGTTATTATATTACACAGATCTGCACTTCTATGCAACCTGCATCGTTCTCCAGTTACAGTATATGTATCAAATCTATGATGGAGGCATGTCCCTGCTGGCTGACTCTTGCAGCCGGCCCAGGGTGGTGGAAAAAAAATGGTCGAGCACCCATCAAAAAGGCCCTGAGGAAAACACTGAGCTACGTGTGTAAGCTCCAGCATGGTTGTAGCTACTTCATGGGGGGAATTCAGTTTTTTTTTTTTTTTTTTTTTTTTTTTAGCCCTGCCGCAGCTCCCGTCTAAAGTGACCAAGAGCAATTAAACTGATTTTGCTGATGGGTGTGAGTGCTGCGAGCGCCCATTATACCTGCTCGCACCCTCCTTAGGGGGCGAGCAGAAATCCACCCAAAGTTTGGGTTTTGGGTGACTAGTAATTTGCAGGGGTTTAGCTGCTTTACTCGGCTAATCTGGGTGCAATGTGTCGTAATGGGTGCCCGCAGTACTCGCGTCCATCAGCAAAACAGTTGAATATTGGCCATTGGGCACCCATAACTTGTGGGTGCCCAAAAACAATTTATTTTGCCCCCATGAATTACATATAAAACATGTATTGTCTTGCAAACTTCTTAATATTTTCTATTCTGTAATAAACCTAATATTTTCCATTATGTAAATGATATAAATTCAATTTGGCATGTGAGCAAAGACAGATTATCACAAAGCGTAATATATTAACAATGACACCTGGCTGTCTGTATATTTAGTACACTGTAGCTGGATATTGTCCATGGTCCTTAATCTAAGAGGACAGGAGGGCACAAGCATTTTTAGAGAACTCTTGACAGTCCATGGACAGAATAGTATCCTGTGTATGTCATCCATTATTTGCAGAGTGTTTAGTGAGTGGAGTGCAGCTCACACTTTAGGAAGTAGCTTCAATTACACATGACTTGGTAACAAAATCGTTGTGTGTGTATGCAGCTTTACACCCATATAATTTGCACAAACTATTTTATGATTATCTGTCAGATTTTTTTAAAGTGTAATGGTGCATACACACGGTCAGATTTTTATTCAGATCTGAACGATAACTATTTCAAAAATTGTTCATATCTGAAGGGAAATCTGACATATCTGAACGATGAACGTTCCCGATGGTCAGATAACGATATCTGACATCTGATGTGTTTGCAGTCAGTTTTGGACGATTTCAGTCATTTTTAATGCAGTCAAAAATTGTTCATAGTTCAAATCGGTCAAATTGTTCAGATCTTTCAGATCGTTCAATAGTTCATCTGACACATCTGACAAATCTGACCGTGTGTATGCACCTTTATGGTGCATACACACGGTCAGATTTGTCAGATGTGTCAGATGAACTATTGAACGATTTTTGACTGCATTAAAATGAATGGAATCGTTCAAGTCTGACTGCAAACACATCAGATGTCAGATATCGTTATCTGACCATCGGGAACGTTCATCTTCGGGCATGTCGAATATGTCAGCTTTTCCTTCAGATATGAACGATTTTTTAAAATTCCTTTCTTTTATTGAATACACATCCACATATTGCCCATTTACTGATAGTGTCAATATCGTAAGTTTTACCTTCTGTGACCTGATGACATCGCTCTGCCAGGTGATCACAGATTTTTGTCACTGATAGAATTGAGGGTGGTTACTCAACCCTGAGTAAACTGAGTGGGTTTACTCCTAGGGATTCCCTGTCGGTAACCACCTGTTACTGAGACTGCGTAGTGGGCATTTAACTCGCTACCATCACCAGGCTCCCACATCGGCACAAGGCATTACTTCTTGGTATGAGTGGACATACTGCTGCAAGACTGCCTAGGTAGTGTCAGCCAATTTCCACTGGTCTCTCACTAAGGACCAGTCTGTACTGGGGTAGCTAGCAAAGAGTTTCAGCTTGGAGACACTGGGCTCAATCCAGAATAGCCGGAGAATGGAATAGCGTTTGCTTATCTAGTAGTCACAGGATACAAGCTGATGCAGGCATCTTAAGGCAAGACGTTTATTGATTAATGCCTTTAAAAGCACCTTGCTAAAGGTGCTTGGGACAATTATATAATTGAATGCAGATGTCGCAGAAGTACAATCCTTCCTGATGTTCAGATGATGCACTCAGTCAGGCTTGCAGGCCCTTCTTTTTTATCCAGTTCTTCTAAAACACCTGGGTACTTTAACCAATCAAGCTAAGTGCATGTGCTGTGCATGAACATATTTAATATTGTCCCTAATGGACAGTGGGAAGTGCTCACTCCTCCGGGCCGGAGACCACCTGGGCAGGTAACCACACCCCAGGTGACGGCAAGGCTAGGCTCCAGAGACCGGGAGATGAGATCCCCAGGCAGCAGCCTCCTGGAGCACATTGCAGTTCCAGTAAAATAATTAGCTGGCTGTTCTGGCCAGCCTCCTGATCTCACTTTGAGTCTGGTGGCTGCAGGGGGAAGAATTGTCCCAGCTGCAGCGAACTAGGGGTTAAACCAGTGCCTTACTGCAGCTTTAACTCGTACAGTGCTGGGAGCAAAGCTGGTCCCCACTGTTCAGCATGCAGTCCTGCAGCCTGGGATTACTTCCTGGCTTCAGCTGCTCTTTGTATACAGACCCCTGCTACAGCATCGGAAGTAATCTGGGGCTACTGCACATAACATAATACATGCATTTTTAAACACGGGGGGGCGATTCAAATGTTTCAGGCGGCAGCTGTCTGTTCAGGTGCGAACAGCCTCCGGCATTTCTGCTTGCCACCTCTTGCAGAGGCGAGCAGAAATGTGTGAAAAGTCCATGGTTTGGGCACCCAAATGGATATTCTAAACAGTCTAATTGGACGCAACAAAATCTATCATTAATGGGTGCCCAAAACAATTGAATTGCTACTTTTGGTGTCCATTAATTATCGCACCCATAGTGTCTGTGCCGGTAATCCATTTGTAAATGGTGGCTAGCGCCAGCTGGTCAATTTTAAAATGGTGCTGCGGCACATGGGTTAACCTCTTCGATGCCATGGCTGCCATCTTAGCCACATGGGGGTAGCAGCATCGGGACCGGGACCCAGCCACAACTTCTGTCCATGGTGTAGACTTGATTTCACCTCTGTATCCTGATCTCATCACTTTATTGTTCATTAGGAAAATCTGTTTAATATTAAATACTTTACCCCCTACTATAAATTAGTCATTAGAAGCCACCTTGGATTTCAGTGGTCTTGTACATTTATATGATCCCAGAACTCCTTGGTGACTTCTGTTATCGATGGGGGCGATGCAAGTCAACGCACTGTTAATAGCATCGGGAAGGAGTTCCTGGAACTTTTCTGTTCAGCGCTGTTCAACTTTTCTGTAAGTCCAACTAAAGCATTTCTGACTACAGTGCTGGCCACGAGGCTGTTTGCTGACGTAGCACAGCACTAACAGCCTCGCGTCTAAACACCTAGGTTAAGTCACGAGAACCGGCATTCTCCGACAAGTTGTACTAAACAGCGAGTTGAATTGAATAGCTCGAGGACCAACTTCCCGGCGCTATTCACCTCCCGCTTAATTTAATCTCCCCCATATAAATTAGATGATGTATTTTATATATTTCATTAACTGGGGATGCAGCTGGTCTGTGTATAGGAACGCTGTGTATAACTAAATGGGGTCTTTTATCGGCAAGCCACCGGAATGTCTGCTTTTTCTTCATACTGCTCATGCACTAGAAAAAAGCGGAATCTTTTAAACGATAAATGGAATTTTCCACTGATAGTTTCAGCTGCTGCTGCTTTGAATATCTGACATGGCAAAAATTCAGTGTTTCTTAAAATGAGTCATTGGTGTATAAATAGCCCCACACAAGCATTTCAGAAAAAAATAATAGATTGAAGTGTGGGGAAAACATTAATGCGTCTTTTTTTGGGGTTCACTTATGTGTATTTAAAGTTAAAATAAGTCTTTAAAGAGAAAAAACAGTAGTGCTTTTTTCTGGGGGTGGGGGGGTTCTCAGAAAAAGACAAGTCAATGGAACATTGAATTGTTGGCTATATCGAAGGGAACCAGTAAAACCTTCAAATCTCCCTTTTTTTATTTATAGATCTTGCGGAGATAAATGTTCCAAAAAGTCTTAACCTGCCTGCAAATATTGGAACATGCACCTTTTTCTCCAGACATATTTGGATGTCTTTGCTGATTAATTGTCTGAAGCATTGTTAGAGGAAGCGTGTGTCAATCTGTCTGTCAGCTTCGTGCTGTATGTGAGAGATGCGTTTCACCTCTGCGTGCAACAGAAACGTTTGGTTGCTCGTGACAGAGCAGTCGGCTAAGACGCTAATTGGGTCAAGTACTTGAAATGAAAGACCTATTCATACAAGGCGTTTTTTCTCCACCCCTCCCACCCGATTTAAAGAGCATCTGTTGATTGCACACAGTGGAAAGAGAGTATCCATTAATTAGGAATAAGTGATGCAAGTGAAGTAAAAAGCTATCCCTAGTAAATGAATAGGCTTTGGTCCATACCTGCCTATTCTCCTCTAGGAGACGCCTGAATAAGAGGGAGCTTATCTGCTGCATAGTGGATGGGGCAGTGAAGCCACACCCACATCATTATTAAGTATGTATCACTTATGTCATTGAATCCCTGTCACAGTGTGTACTGATGTGGACAGGGCTTGACAAAGCGATTGTCCCACCTGACCACCTCATATTTGCTTTTACCTTCGTTTTCGGATCTCCTGGATGCATGCAACAAACAGGCAGGCAGGCAAGCATGCTGTATTCTTGTATCCTTGGTTTTACCAACATTTTTGCAGCTTTTCACTTTATCTCGTTCTAGACTATTTTATCAGGTTTTTTTATTTATATATTATGTGGACACCTCTATTATTTGTAATGGAAAAAGACATAGTATGTATTTGTGTTTATGTAACCTCTTTATGAGGCCTATTTATATTGTATTATAATAATTAAAAAAAAAAAAAAATATATATATATATTTATTATAATTTCCTATGGGGCTGCTTTCTTGGTGAATTTGCCAAGTTCCGGAATGTCAGAATGACATTAGCCATTGTAGCCCATGGACTTCATTCTGCATAGCCTCGGGAGAGGGATCCATCCCTGGCAAGTAAAATGCGAGCATCTAACAGAGTCCCTGGCCCTGTATGTGTTCTTCAATATCTGCCAATGGTAGATAATTTCTTATTGCTGAGAATAGCGGTGATAAATGATGATTGGGTCACAAACCAAATAATTAAGAAGAGACACATTGGCAATGAGCAGTGCTGTGGTGGCCACATCGTTACAAGAGGTCATGCTCATGTGGTCAGCCATTTTGTGTCAACTTTAGTTTTTATAAGAGTCAGGGATTGCTGCGCTTGGAGGAGTAGTGCCAGGGACCAGCGCAGGGATAGATGTGTTCTTGGGTTCTCCGGTCAGTAGGTTCCAGGAATGTGGCTGCAAGAACAGAGAGACTAAAGTCTTGTGTATGATATCCGCTGAAAGAGAACTGTGCTATAAAGGGATCACTCTAAGGGGTCTATTTACTAAGCAGTGTTAGGAGACAGAGTGAAAAGTGATCAGGTGCCAGCCAATCAACTCCCAACTGTCATCTCACAGGCTGTGTTTGAAAAATGACAGTTTGGATTAGAGATGAGCGGTTCGGATTCTGTGGAATCCGAACCGCTCCGAACATTGGGGATCCGAGTCCACCCGAACCCTGTTCGGGTGTTCACCGCCTGACTCGGATCCCCGTTCGGGGCCGAACGGCGGCCGCCTGATGTCGGATTCTCACTAGAGAATCCGACATCAGGGCTCCTATTGTGTAGGGCAGAGCGCAGTGATAGCGCTCTGCCCTACACAGACACAGACACACAGCCGCCAGCGGCAGCTGTGTGTTTGTCACAGCAGCCAATGAGAGTCACACAGACTCTCATTGGCTGCTGTACGGAGGGAGCCGGCTGGAGCTCACACATGAGCTCCGTCTTCCGGCTCCCTCCGCAGCGTGTGACAGCAGAGCGGACGGCGCGGGAGCGGGGAATCAGGTAAGTTTTATTTTTATTTTTTTTTTACTTGTCAAAGGTCCGGGGGCGCAACTGGGGGGGGCTATACTACTGGGGGGGTCTGCTACTGGGGGGGCTATACTACTGGGGGGGTCTGCTACTGGGGGTCCATACTATTGAGGGGTCTGCTACTGGGGGGGGGTCTGCTACTGGGGGGGGGTCTGCTACTGGGCGTCCATACTACTGAGGGGCCTGCTACTGGGGGGGCTATACTACTGGCGGGGGTTTGCTACTGGGGGGGCCATACTACTGGGGGGGCCATACTACTGGGGGGGCCATACTACTGGGGGGGCCATACTACTGGGGGCAGCCTGCTACTGGGGGCAGCCTGCTACTGGGGGCAGCCTGCTACTGGGGGCAGCCTACTACTGGGGGGGCCATACTACTGGGGGGGCCGCTAATGGGGGGCATACTACTGGGTGGCATGCTAATGGGGGGCATACTACTGGGGGGGGCCTGCTAATGGGGGGCATACTACTGAGGGGCATTCTACTGGGGGCACTGCATAGGGGATCCTACTACTAAGGGGACTGCATAGGGGGCACCACTGCTGGGGGCATTGTGTAAAGAACACCGCTACAGTGGGCATTGTGTAAAAGGGGCACTACTGTGGGCATTGTGTAAAAGGGTCACTACTGTGGGCATTGTGTAAAAGGGGCACTACTGTGTGTCGTAACATAAATAAGAGACACTACTTTATGGTGTAATGTGAATCAGGCCCTATGTGCGGTGTAATGTGAATAAGATTGTGCACTGTGACTCCTTGGGCCGTAGCCCACTATGTAAACAAGTACTGTGACTCTGCTGGCCGTACCCCACTGGGTGGGTGCACTACTTTTCATTTCTGCCACTGCTGTGTGGCAATGTGTCATAGATGTACTTTATACTGTGGTGTCTGTGTCGTTGTGCAGCTGCTCTGTCGCTTAGGAACCAGTCAGCTCACTGCAACCTTTGGCCAATAATGTTGAAAACAATATTATGAGCTGTTATATGGTCTAAATTGACTGGAAATTAATGTTATTGAGGTTAATAATACTCTAGGAAGAAAAAAAAGACCAATTTTTGTCAATTTTTGTAAAAAAATCCAAATCCAAAGCCAGTCACCACAGTTTGTCAAATCCAAAGCCGGACGACGAATTAGAACCAAATCCAAATCCGGCAAAAATGGTCCGGCGCACATCCCTAGTTTGGATCTGATCGGCTGGCACCTTATCACTTCCTTATCACTTTTCACTCTGTCTCCTAACACTGCTTAGTAAATAGATCCCTAAATGACTGATTTAGCCAGAGGCGATGTGGCACAGGACATCATGCAATGTTTGGTAGGCTCAACACAAGTTTTTTTTTTTTTTTTTTCCTGTGCTCCTCTTTATGGCACGATGGAAAAACTTGCGTTGTTCATTGCCCAGAATTGTTTCTACCCGTTAAATATCAGAAAGAAGGTGGCCGTTGGCTAAGAACCATGAGGCACCGAGACACCCCCCCCCCCCCTCTCCTCTCCCCACTCTAGGATGTGTTTAGGGCAGGGTGCTGATCACTGTGAGGGCACTTTTTATTTTGTAGGGCACATTTTTCCTTTAGCACATGTGCCCGAGTTGGGGGTGAGGTCTCACATGGAGGGGGAGTGGCCTCATGGCACACCATTTCCATCACTCTGGGATATGCCCAGCATTTGACCACCTCACATGCTCCATCAATTCCCCTCAGACCACCCACATTGCCAGTCAATGACCTTTCTGCCTCCAAATCCAACTATACCAATACTTAATTCCCTCACTACCTTCCATGATCTCATGTGCATAGTCGCAAACATAACTTGGAGTAAGGCTAATCACTAATGTGCTATGCAATGACAGTACATAGTGGTGACCTATATAAACTTTGTGAACACTGTAAACTTGTCAGACGTACTTTGCAGCATTCTTGCCTACCCTCCCGATTCGGCCGGGAGCCTCCCGAAAATCAGGTGCCGCTCCCAGCCCCCCGGAAAGTCTCCTGGTGGCTGCCAACCCCTCCGGCCCTGCGCCCGGCAGTTTTGAGAGAAACCCCCGCAGCGGGGGAGGCCGATGATGCGATTCACGCGGAATCACATTTTGGCCCCTCCCCCTTCTTCACAATGCAGTTAATCTCGGAATAGGGGCAACTCCCGCCACACCCCCTGCAATGCCAATCTGGCTGCTCTCTCCCGCCAGAATATCGGCAACCCTGCTTTTCAGTGATTGTTCTCATATTACTTACTGGGCACAATATGTGGTGGTGATGGTGGACACTGGTTGTCGGATTGTTTACTCTCCTTCCTGTCCCAAATGAAGGGCTGTGGTGGTGTTGTGCTGCCTTTGGGGAGAGCTCTTTTCATTTCTTGCCATATCTGCCCCATGCATGGCAGAGGAGATAAGTATGGAAGAGATGGTGGGCTCTATAGCTGGTAGTGGTTCACCCTGGTATGCCATGCAACTGCCCCTAAGGTGCCTGTGTTGTCATGCTCTGGGAGAATTGGAGACACAGGGCGCAAACAGTCAGTCATTAATCGGGCAGGGCGCATATCACCTTGTAAAAAATGGGCAGGGCACGGTGCACCGCTAAAACAAGCTAGCAGGGACGTGCTATATATATGTCTGTGTGTGTGTGTGTATAATAAATTCCGATGCAGGCGTGAAAATATAAGCCTTTTCCGCCGAAGCACCTTAGCATAGGTGCAGTAACCATCTGTTTGCTTCGGAGCCCCATATGCAGGAGGGTTCGCTGAACTGTTGTTTTGGACACAAGTCTGGTGGCCCCAATGTTCATTTTGACTGTGAGCTACCTGTAGTGTGTCGGTCGGTCCTCGCGCACCTTCGTAACCGACGTTCACCTCACATCAATGGCACGTGGTGCTTCGCAGTTTCCACGTTGGTTATTGGCAATGGTGCCATTTGTTCAGTCACGATACACCTTCACCACAGCAGCACGCAAACAGTTCACAAACTGAGCCGTTTCAGAAATACTGCCACCCTTGGCCCGAAAGCCAATAATCATCCCTTTTTGCAACTCTTGATAAATCACCCCTTTTACCCATGACAACAACGAGTGATTTGTGTGCAGACAGCCTATCGCACACCTTATGTAGTACACACCAAGCCAGTGCATGGCACGTGACGTACTTCATGGGCTACACGCTGCCGACGTCAAATGTAGGAGGTAGTCAAAATAATGCGACTCGACTGTGTGTGTATGTGTATGTATGTGTGTGTGTGTATATATACTGTGTGTGTGTGTGTGCGTGTGTATATGTATGTATGTGTATATATATATATATATATATATATATAATATATATTATAAAAAAAATATTTTCTTAACATTGAATAAGGAGACTGATATTATATGAGCAGATATTAATTTTTTTTTAGCATATACAGAAAGTTATTCTCCCAGGTAAGATGGTGTATTTCTGCCAGTTACTGCTTCTGTCTCAGAATCTGAGCATATGATGCTCTGGTGTAGGCCTGACCTTGAGGCGGTATGGGAGATGCAGTTACTATGGCAACTCTGCAGAAATATGGCTCTTCCTCAGGAAAGGAGCATCCCATTAAAGATTGCTGCAGGAATTGTGTTAACCAGTTCCAGCTAAAGAAACTACTCAAATGTATTATCTTCTCCAAAAATCTGCTCTTCACTGAGCAAAAAAATGTGATCGTGCAATAGATTTAATTTTCTGATCCATTTAATAGTTAATGTGAATAATGTGGGAGCTCCCTTAGTTTTATTTTGTTGCCATAAATTTTCATATTACAGGATCTGGGGCAGGAATAAAGGGGTCTATTTACTAAGCCTTGGATGGAGATAAAGTGAACGGAGATAAAGTACCAGCCAATCGGCTTTTAACTGCCATGTCGCAGGCTGTGTTTGAAAAATGACGGTTAGAAGCTGGATGGTACCTTATCTCCATCCACTTTATGTCCATCCAATGCTTAGTAAATAAAGCTCAGTGTATTAAATAAACTGTATCCTCCATTTTGCATTGCTTAATTTCACACAGACATATGTATACATACCTCCCAACATTTGATCATCTCAAGGAGGGACAGGTCATGCGCTGTAGGCGCACGCTTCCGAAAAGGGGGGTGGCTTATGTAAAAGGGCTGGAGCCTATGGGAAACAGGGCGGAGCTTCGCGGCTTCCCCAGTTTTCGTCACTTTAGGGGCGGGACAGTTTGGAGGTATGCGTATGTTAGCTTCGGGATGTGGTTGAAAAATGTAGGGGATTCCGGTGGTCAGAATGCTGGCGCCGGAATCCCGACACCTGTCTGAATCCCGGTGCCGACATCCGACCGACGGACTCCTGTAGGTAAGTAGTGGTGTTAGGGGGAGGATTAGGCACTAAGGGGGTAGAGTTAGGTTTAGGGTGCAGGGAGGGGAGGGGAGAGGTTACGTTTAGGCACTAGAGGGGGGGAGGTTAGGTTCAGCCATTGGGGAGGAAGGGTTATGGTCAGGAGAGGGGGAGTGTTAGGATACTGTCCGACAAAGTGTAGGTATTCTAACCCTGTAGGAATGCCGGCGTCAGGATTCTGACCACCGGCATCCCGTTAGTTTCATGTCATTCCCGTGTGTAGTCTGTGAGCAACCTCCTGTATGATAGAGCAGGTGATATGAATCTTATATTCTATAGAAGGTGTGGACTGTCCAGTGCACTGCTTTTACCAACCATTCATTTTTTTGGTCCTTACTTGATGTCACAGATCTCACCTTAAGCGTTAGATATTTTTGTTGTCAGTGTTACACATTGACGCACTACCGGGAAGCTCTGATGGAAGAGAGAGAAATTAAGCGTAAGTGAATAACAATGACATGTCTAACGAATAGAGCCCTGCAAGCCAACTTACTAGCACTGAAATTCTACAACTACAGTATTTTGATACTTTCTCTAAAATGTACTTGTGCAGTTTTTAAGAACCCAGCAGTAATTGCAGTGTACAGTTCTCATTGAGAGCAACCTACTATAAAAGTGTCACACTTTGTATCAGAAGTGTTGTAGGCATAATTTATATTGGCTCTAGAAGATTTTGTGACGGTGATCTTTCAGAACCACTGAATGGCTGTATCAGATCTATATATCTGTGGTTCTGCTTGAATGCTTAAGGGGCATATTCCTATTTATTTTACCCACCCCATGCAAACTTAATGGTTATTATAAACGGAAGAAGTGTAGTACAAGCTGGCAGGATGATGTCTCAGCAGCTCTTGCCAGAACATGGGCTTGTCTCTGGCTTTGCTACCCTGAGAGAGGGGCTGGTGTAACATTTTCAGGATAGTTCTTTCATCTCTGAAGAGGGACGGTCATCAGTGTTACTTTATCATTAGTGTCATTGTCGTGTTTCACAAGTCACATTTGTGAATTCACCATACAGGCTCTTCTTATAGGAAGCAGTTGTCTGAAAGCCAATAATACTTTGACCTGAGATTATGTTGTGCATAGACCAAAGAGATAATATACAGCTGGTGAATTCTGTCTGTATTTTAATTCTTTTTGGTCATGAGCAGGGTGGCTATTTTTCCATCCATATCTGGACACATACATCTGAGATGGATTGCCGAAATTCCCTGTTCTGCTGACACTGGGGAATCTGGAAAATTCAACACGTTGAACAATATTGAATCTCCGATCCAGACCCGAAAATTCTCAGAATTGGCAAATCTGCGATCACGGATCGGCAGAACAGGGAATCGGGGCTATAGATTTAAGGGCCTGTATAAGTCTCCTGCATCATGATCATCAATGGTTTTGTGTATTGTTTTTTTATTTTAAGCTTCTATTGAATAGTGTAATGTCACTAATCTAGTCTTCCTGCTAGGCTGTTTTAGAAGGGTGCTGTGCCCTTCCCGATTTTAAAACTGCAAAGTGTGCCCTACCTGCCAGCGCCCTGCTGAAACAGCCTGTCGGATGCACCCGTGTCCCGTGGTGAGGGGGCGGAGTATTTGCATGGCATTTATTCATAGTCTGGGTAGAGCTTGGTGAATTCACAGGGTAGAGCAACCCAGCATGTCCGTAAGTGGTGTGCAGGCCCCCAAAAGTGACTAAAAGGAGGCGCATCCTAAGGATTATGGTCACGCCCCCTTTTTGGACAAAGGCGCGTGACAGTGACTTATTTTTTTTTAATGGTCAAGTGTTCTGCCCAGTGCCGGACCTAGAATTAACACGATTATCTACATTGATTATTGATGATTACATGACCTGTATTTACTATTAATGAGGTTCTGTACTTTTTTATGTTATACGTACCAACCTACAATTATCTAGGATTGTTAGATTTCACTCTCATACTGAAAAAGCTGGCTAATTCAAATAGATTTTATTTGTATTTCCGCACTCTCATGCTTTGCATTTCTTGTACTGAGAAATAAGGGGCGATTGTTTGAAGATGGCTTGGATTGTGACCTCGTGTTAGACAAACTGCTTCTCTTACAGACTCTTGTTCACTAGTTAATACTCTGCTACAGCTAAAACAAACACTTCCCCCACTGCTACAATGAATACGGTCTTAAGTGCCAAGTGTGTTGGTTATACTTCATAATCCTACTAAGCTGTGTGATCGCTAACCCCTTAATTCACTGGCTGGTTCTGCAGGAGTGGTGGCAGGCTATTGTCCGCTGAAAGTAGCACACTTGTTTTTTGTGTGACCATTGCATAGCTAGCTTTTAAAAAAAATAAAATAAATAATAGATGCGCCCGGCATGAGACGTGAGCGCTTCAGGGCAGCCCGGCATGTCCGTAAGTGCCGTCCACGTCCCTAAAAGTGCTGAAAAGGGGGCGTGTTTTAAATACACGCCACCCTTTGCCCGTGGCCACACTCCCTTTTCGGACGTACGCACGCACCAGTGTGCCCTTTCTCTAGGCACCGGACCGAGGTAACCAGACACATAGATGGAAATAGATAGATATCTATCACTTCTCTTGTTTTGGACACTGTTTCTGGGGGGATGTAGTTATAATACCGACCTGGGATTTAACATGGGCAGCTAAATCCCGACGCCAGCCCATGGACCGACGCCGGAATCCTGACAGACTACATCCCGATCAAAGGTAGACGGGGCGCTCTTAGCTGCAGGAGGGGGGAGGGTTAGCATTAGGCACCACAGGAGGGTCAGAGTTGGCTGTTGGGGGGGGGGGGTGTTATAGTGTGGCACCACTGGGGGGAGGGTTAACCATTAAGAGGAGAGGGTTAGGTTTAGACACTAAAAGGGAGGGATAGAGTGCAGGCTGGGGAGGGTTGGAATTAGTATGCAAGAAGGAAGGGTTAGGGGGAGAAGGGGGGGGGGGTTAACATACTTACCCGACCCCTGTCTGGATTCCCAGCATCTGGATGCTACTGTCGGCATTTTGACAGCAGGCATCCCGGCTGCCAGGATTTCATACCCAGCCCGTTTCTGGTATCTGTGCTATTAATGTATGTGGCCTATTCCATAGAAATTGAAACCAAACTGACACAAAATAATTTCGCAAAATCATTTTTCAAAGGTAAATTTGGTCTAAAAACATTAGTGTTTCCTATACTGATGGAGAGAATTGTGGCAACACTATATTTCTGTAAAAGCTAATACTGAAGTTAGCCACTATTGGAGACTAATGCATGTGAATAGCAGTATTTCAAGAGGAAGTTTTAAAAGGTTGTTATGACTCAATAATATAATTTTTTGTACACATACTTTAGTACATTTACTACTAATATTAATAAATATATTAACTAATTGTGTGATTTACGGTCATGCTACATTAGACAATGAAAATTCACATCCCTTTCCATCACACTGGAAGTCCCACGCTGTACAAAACAAAAACAATTGTTTTGATAACGAAGAAGAAATGCAAAAATATTTAGCTAAATATATTAAACCATTGGGTTTGTTTAACCTGCACAGGAAAAATCAGAGCCCAGCCCGGTCTAATATCACAGTAGTTTAATGTTATGTTACCTCCCGTTCCGTCACAAGTACATTTAAATTTTTCTCTTGCAACATTTACTAAATTTTTTTTAACTTTTATTTTACTACTAACAACTTTAAGATTTCACAAATTTAGGACAAAAGAAAGCTCTGGATTCATTATTCAACCTTATTCATGGAATGAGACTTTTTTTTATTTTTTATAAATGTATCCAAATGTCCCATTCCGTCACAGGGAACTCGATTCAATTCAGCGCGATGCTGAATAGCTCTGGGAGGGAGCTCCCGATGCTGTTCAATCCACAGCGTTGTTTGGTCCAGCTAAAGGATTTCTTCTCGCACCCTCTCGAGGGTGCGAGGAGAAATCCGACTAAAGTGGTGGCCACTCGGCTGTTTTCCTGCTTAGCGCGGCACTAACAGCCGTGCGGTCGGCACTTTATTCGGAGAATGCCGGTAAACACCAAGGTTAAGTCGCGAGAACCGGCATTCACAGACTTAACTGACAACTGTCGGACCAAACAGTGCGGTTTAATTAAATAGCTCTGGAAGCTCCCTCTTGGGGCTATTCAGCATCGCACTGAATTGAATCGAGCGAATGGAATGGCCCATGACTCATGATTAGACGGCTACAAAGTGCCATTCATGTTGTGCTCTGTGTGCTACTCTCCATTTCTTTTCTTAATGATCATATATGTACGACAGTGGTACACTATCACTTATCTATTTCACACAGAGATCTTTCAGTATTAATATCTCTATTATCCTCAGACGACCCATCCAGTGCGAGTCTAAAATATCACAGGATAAGTGAAATATACCAAATTTTGTAAAAAGGATCCTGTTATGAACATGTGAGCATATGTTTACCGCCTGTACTGTTGTACGACTCCTTTCCGTTCCCAGAGCTGGCTCAAATATCTATCAGCTGAGCGTGTTGTGACCACAGAGGTTGAACTAGTCTTTCATGTCCGGTGTTCATTGTTGAATGGATAATGCGCTTTGGCGTATACCTTTCTTGTATGGTGTGCACGTTGCCACAGTTTAGTGCACCCTAAAAATTTTGAGTAGCCATTACATTTGTGTAAAACCTTAGTGTTATGGAAGTTAGGGGTCAACATGTGTGGCTTTGGCAACAATTACACCTGAATCTTTGTGATCGGAAATGTGTGTGTGTGTGTGTATATAGTGAATGTTGTGCTCTCTTTGCTTATGGTAACGTAACATGTATTTATTGAAGTGGTTTTATGATCTGTCCAATTTGACTTGAGCATGTGTTTTAAAATGGATTTCCCTTTTTTTGAATATGAACAGTCACTAGACTAATAGTGCAGCTGAATACGTGCAGGCTGAAAGAGGCATGTTTGTTACCCAGGAACCCTGTGTGAGTCTTATCACTGAATTTTTCCCTGTGGTGGGGACCAGCATTCCTGTTCCCGCTACACAACCATGTACAGGAAGTGACCTTGGGCTGGGCCCATCACACAGCAGCGCATACATTCTTTTCTCCAACATTAAAGTTGTACCATTTTTTTTTTTTTTCCCTTGTATAAAAAAAAAAGAAATCTTCTTTGATTTGTATTAGGCTTAGCTGTACTACATTGCTGAAACTGGCATACCTCTGGTCGCAGCCTGGTTTAGCCCTATCCTCTCTTGCCCCCGATGCTGATTTTATTATGTTCAGTTTAATAAAAATGTCAGCTTATGCTGGGATGTACTTATGCTGGTGGACATTTACGGAAACTGTTTTTCAGATGTCTGTAATAGTAGGTGTTACATATAGTAACCAATAAGATGCTGGATTCTATATAAACTGAACAAGACAAAAAATAAACCTGAATTCTGGGCACATATCCACTTTTGACGACCAACAAAAAATGTCAGCTGATCAATCTGATAGTACTTTTCAGGTGCATGAAAGGGAGGGGTCATACCTAGTAGAAAAGGGGGGGGTTAAGCCCCTCCTGTTTCTCAGAACACTGAATTATACGTGCAATAATATATGAAGACTACATGGTAATAGAAATTAAGAGATATTAGTTGCATGAATTTGCAAATACATGGGAAGCTGCTAGGCCACGTCACGGCTTCTCTGTCGCTAGCAGTCCCTAACACGAAGGGGTTCACGTCTGGGGCGCAGGGCACCCCAAACAATATCCACTCTTGCTCCACATTGTTACCTGTATTACCTGTATGGCAGTTTTTTTTATGAATGTCCCCTATTGAACGGATGACTGTATATTTGGCACTTGTGTAGTAAATAGCCTACAATAATTTCGTATGGAGGACTTGGTATAGACTTTGCAAATGGCGGCAAGTATTTGACAAGTTCTGTATCGTCTAAGAAAAATGACCTGTTATGACATTCCCGGGCAGTTAGCATTTGCTTGTTTAATTCCAGTTTCTGTATGTGGTTGTACTAAACACAGCTTGCCAGTGACATTTGGATTGCTGTCACATTATCGCAGTCAATGACTTTCCATGTTTGGGTCACAATCACTCAATTTTACTGCCTGTTTGAACTTGACTAATGTAGACTTCTGTGCAGTGGTATTTAACTTGAACTGGTAAGGTTATCTTTCAGTAGTACTTCCCCTGACTCCCTGCAATATATTGTTACAAAACGGATCATGAAACCCTACAAAAAAGGGATTTGATTTAGTAGAGAAGCAGTACTGTGGTGTGAAGCATTTATACCCAGCTATTGTGCACAGTGGCTCGCATCGTAAGTGTTTCTATCCTCCCATTTGTTTAGAGTAACAGAAGAGTGTTATCTTTATATGAAGGGTTTATAGAAAGCACTTTACAGTATGCTAATTGACACACAGTCTGACTCCCTGACAAATATCACAAAACTCATAAAAGTGAAAGATAAATATACTGGGAAACCACATGGAATATGCTGGCTTATACTTCAGTCATTGATTGGTTCTCTTTCCTGTGTAAACCTAATGAAACGATCTGTGTTTGTCATGGGTAATAGCGGCCATGGACTCCAGTGCCTGTCTATCGTATTGGGAAGCTCGTAGCAGTTTAATAAAGTTTGGCTGTTAATTATTGGGTTCAATTTCTGTTCACTTAGTGGTGGTTCAATTTTAAAAGCTGTATTTTTGTGCCGTGGTAGTGTTTCCATTAAGAGTCTGCATTTTTTCTCTTTTGGTTCCAGTGGTGTGTGTGTTTTTTTTTTTTTTTTTTAATACTCCAATGTCTAAAGGTATTCTTCTTGACATAGGATAATTTATTGATGAAGGTAGATGTGGTCGATTTATTACAGAACAGACCTCCTTTTACAGTTGAAGAAATGGGTAATATTGTATCTTAACTCCTGTAAACTTTTTTTTGATGTGCTAATAAGTGTTTGTCATACAGATGCTCCTCACTTAACCTACCTGTTTAATGACTGTTAAGGACTTATGACCCGCACGCCGACCAACTGACTGTGGCTTGCACTTATACAAAAAAAATAAAAAGACAGACTCTGCCGAGAGAGGGGGTTCTGGCTGTGGCACGGGACACACAGGAGACCTTGCCTTCCATGAGGGAAAGGATGGACAGTGCACTCTCGGAGGAGTTGGGGCACACACAGACACGTCACCCTCTGCCCGGGTCCTGCTGCGGCCACTATACATCCTTGCTTAATAACCGAGTCGTAGGTATGGAACTTGGTTAGTTAAGTGTACCTATTTCACCGTAATTAAACAAACGCACAGTGCATCTTTTTTTTTTTTTTTCCCGAAAGCTGCACGGGACATGTTACTGCAGGATTGTGTTCTCAACAATCCACACTGATTACTTTCAGTGTTTTTCATGGATCATTTACATGTTGTGTGATTTGAAATCCTCATCCTGCCTCTGGAAAGGTGTGGGTGGTAGTTTTGTAAATGCTTTCAGGCAGGATTTATATTTTAACTAGTGTATTAGCATGGAGCTGGTATTGCAGTTCATACAGCGGAAATGAGGGTGTGTTTTTTTATAATAATAATAATAATGATCTTTATATAGCGCTTTTCTCCTAAAAGGACTCAACGTACTTTTACATTTGCCTTTACAGCACAAAATACATGTGTGGTAAATAGATTTAGGGGTAAATGTAGTAGTCTGCGACTTGCAGGCATCAGTGAGTTCCCAGCGAGTCTGTATGATTGTTTAAATGGGCAATCTTTTATAAGGCAAAACCATTCTGGTTATTCCTTTTTAAAACGATTTTCCCATTTAAAACTTTTAGCTCGTAACAAATAACTTGTTATCCTTTATACCAGGGGTGGGCAATAAGTCGTCCTCCAGCTGTTGTTGAACTAAACATTCCAGCATGCCTTGGAACAGTTTTAGCATGGTTAAACTGGGGATTGCTTATTGCCCACCCTTACTCTATATAGATTAAAGTATATGAAGAGCAGGTGGTTAATAGATAAATTATGGTAGGAGGTGGTTACATTGTGCACAGGAAATGTTGGTAAAAAGCTATATTGAAGTGCATGCAGCGTGAGATGTTGTATTTGGGTTGGTCCAGTAGTAGCAGGGCTCATACTGAGATGATGTAATACAGGATGGCTGTGAGACTGCCCTGTCTGCAAGCTCTAAACTTTCTGAAAGGATAGCAGATTTTATACCAGTTCAGATGGTTGGACTTTGCCAGCTCAGTGTCCTCATCAGTCTGTAGAAATACTCTAGACCTCACATTTTACATTTCATTTAACCAGCTCAGAACTACCCTTTGCTTGTACACAATTATACAGATCATGAAGAGTTGTGTCCTAGTAAATAGAAATTAATAAATGACATGCACTGTGTAGAAGGATAACTGGAATGCTTTTGAAAGATAATTCCATTATAGGAGCTGTTTTGAATATTACAAAGTGTTCCTGACTCTGTACATTCTAATTGTGAATGTTACTTCTCAATTATAGTATAAATTTGAAAAACACAGGCCCCTAAAAGTTCAATCTGTTATAAATTAAAATTTTCTTGATGCAGACAAAGGCAAGACAAAGCTCCCCAAGTGTGACAATTGCCACCTTTTAATTATTGAATTTAATTATTGAATCTACTTTAAATAGTGTTAAAATATATATAATATATATATATATATATATATATATGTGTATATATATATATATATATATATATATATATATATATATTATAATATAATATGAAACACTCGAGGCGGCACTCGGAGACAGTCCACGTGTAATAAATAAGCAATGTGGTTTATTGCTTAATCAACATTTCGGGTCAACACGCCCCTTCATCAGGATGTCAAAGATGACATCCTGATGAAGGGGCGTGTTGACCCGAAACGTTGATTATGCAATAAACCACATTGCTTATTTATTACACGTGGACTGTCTCCGAGTGCCGCCTCGAGTGTTTCTATATTGCGGGGACGCCGTTCCCTTTAAGGAACGCACCGGAGCAAGCAGCTTCTATCTCATCTATAGTGAGTGCCGGTTTATTGTGTATGTGTATATATATATATATATGTGTGTATATATATTAATCGGTCAATATATCGTGAGTGCATCGGCCAGTGTGTACCAGCAATATGTCTGTGAACGATGTCGTTAGCAGACATATCGCGTCGACACTGAACACCAAAAAATAAACTCCTTGGTCATTGCAGAGTATCTAGTCTTCATTCATAAGCCGGGTACACATCTTCAGTGAAAGGACCCGGTGGGGGGGGGGGGGAGCGCCGGCAGGGGCCATGCTGCATTCAGAAATATGGCCCTCACTAACATCATCCCCCGTTGGCCTTGCCAGTAGGGCCGACAGAGGTTGTCGCTGACTATGCGCAGGAGCTGCCATCGTCGGCGACATAGCTGGTGCACACTAAACGATGGCAGGTGGCCAAAATCCCCGTGGCGCAGGGAAAAGCTTTTCAATAAAATAGCATTTTCCCACGCCGAAAAATCGTGACTCACATGCGGAAACACACTGATTTTACGTAAACTGCGGAACCAATGGTTTTTTCCCCCCTGCGCGCGAGCCCGATTTGGTGGTTTTTGAGCGGCTTTTACCTCCCACCTCCTTGAGCTGCAAGGTAAAGCCCGACTGCGGGGACTCTCGCTCGAGGAATCCCCTCAAATTGAATTGGTCCGGCACGGCAATTAGCCGCAGGGTTAATTGAATATGCCCCTATGTGCTCGATATATCGCTCCGATCCACTGGATCGGACTACATATCGTCTAGTTTATACCCAGCATTAGTCTCAACGAAGCGTTAATGAGAGCTGTTGTGATTGTAGCTATGGTCTATCAACAGCTTAGCAATGTTGCCATCCACATGGAATGAGGAAGGTTCTGTAGAACATCTGGGGTGCTAAGAAAGCAATCTCTGGAATACATCAGCTGAGCTTTGGGACCTAATCTGAGGTGTGCAATGAGGAGAAACCAAAGTTTGGACAGCCAAACAGGGTAAACCAGAATTATTTGAGGAACCTGATCTATTCTGATTTTTTTGCAATGCTCTTAACGGAAGAGCCAGTGGGGAGTGTTTGTCCACAGGAAAGACGACATAGTCCTATTCCAAGCACCCTTCATTCGGACTCTGGAAATAAATATTGGAATCTGGGCATTGACACATCATGGCCCAATGACACATTTCTAATACCACCTTGCACAGTGACCAGGAGTGGGTATCGCACATTCTGTTGATATGGGACATTGGTGTGAAGAAAGGGATGATCCTGCAACCCTTCCATACGGCACTTTTTTGGCTCAGAGAACCGTTCATAGCCTTTACATTTAACACTTTTTTTTTTAAGATTGGGAATATAGGATTGGTCCATATTTCTGGTAGGGTCTGTGAACTCTGTTTTGCCTTGCAGCAAGGCTAACTGCACTATGGTATCTAAACACGAACTGCAATTGTTTTGTTTAAGGGTTTCTGATGAGTAAAGCAGATTAAGGGCAGATTTAGGCTAAAGTGAATAGTTTTTAACAACTGTGTATCTAAGGTAATCTGGGCCCATATGCACAAGCAATGTGACAGTTATATGTTAAAAATTAGTACCCCCTGGTCGTCCTGTCTCTTCCTGGAAGAGATGGAGAGCTTTGTCCCGCGTCCTGCTGACTTATATGTGAAACCCCCTATCTGAGATCATCTGTAGCCGAGTAAGTTTTTGGTTCGGTCCCCGGCTCTGGCTTCTCGACCTGTCTGGAGAAAGGGCTTCTTCCTGACTTAATGATTTTTTGGCTTGAGGTCAGCAAAGGACTTTGTAGTTTAATAATGGGACTGGACCTAATTAATAAATGAAGGTCCAAATAAATTTTCAGCAGAAAAATTTGGAAAATGAATAGCTTTAGGAGAGAGACCTTCGAGACCAGCCCTAGGAGGCCAACAAGTTCTACGTAAATTAGTATTCTAGTTATAGGTTTGCCCTATGAGGGTTGCTCTACTAATTGCCTTAAGCAAAGCAAATTAAAAATCTGCTAGAGACTCAACGCATGAGATGGACTTGCCTTCTCTGTCAGCTTTGTCCAGGACATATAATAAATAATAATAATTTATTTATATAGCGCTTTTCTCCTAAAGGAAGTGCTTTACATTTGCCTTTAAAGTACAATATACAAAATAAGCTTAAACAAGGGACATTAGTGAAATGCTTGGGTGAAGAGTTAAGTCTTGAGTCTATTTTTGAAGGATTCTAGAGTAGAGGCCTCTCGAACTGTGTGGTGAAGTGAGTTCCATAAGGTTGGAGCCCCAAAACTGAAAGCTCAACCCCCAGACGAATTCCGGGAGATTCTAGGTACTGTTATTAGTCCTTCATCAACGGATCGCAGTAATCGAGTGGGACGATAAGAAAGAAGCTGCTTCAGGTACCCTGGGCCATGGTCATGTAGGGCTTTGTAAGTTAGTAAGCCAATCTTGAAAACAATTCGCCATCTGACAGGCAGCCAGTGAAGGGAGTAGAGTCCTAGTCATCTTTTTTGGGGAAAAAAAAATGCCCGATGCTAGCAGAGTAGCACGGGACCCGGTGGTTCGCTCACACCAGGCATATCTGGCTGCATGGCATATTGAGGCTAAATTAGCAAGGAAACCTCTATATATCAGGTAAACCTGCATGGCTGCAGAGAACCAACTCATCGGCCTTAATTAGAGTAAAGACCAACAGAGTGAATTTAAACACCTTAGAATTTTCTGACAAGACCCAGAGTGTAGACTACAGCTTAGCTTGGGGGTGTTCTACCTACTAGGACTACTCCTAGCTATTTGAATGTCGCTTCATTCTCCCCTTTTGGAAGAGGAGCTGAGCGCACTACCTTCTCAGGCTTCCAGTCCACTACCTGCGGATGTCTGTCAGGGGAAAGCAAGTTCATATGAGATGGAGGCCCCTTTATACTGGAAAAATGCTTGCTAAGGGCAGGAGAGTTAGGTCTACTACAGGCCATAAAAGTCTGCCTGCTTTGGGCAATAACAGGGAAATTGGATGGTCTGCTTGAAAAAGCTTCCCTGTGAGAGACAGCATGAGACTGAAGGGATTTATTACATTTGGAGGTAATTTCACCAGAATAAATTCCAAAACGACCTCCCTATTGAGACACCCCAGGGGTAATTCAATTGTTTTTTTGGATGTCTTAACTAATGCACGCCCAACGGAGAAATTCATTTGTTGCTCAGTTTAGGTGCGCCAGTTGCCGGTGCCAACATTTCTGTTTCAGCCTCTTGAGGTGGCAAGCAGAAATATGTGAAAAGTCCATGGTTTGGGCACCCAAAGCAGGACTTTAGATGGGTTTAGCCACTTCATATAGCTAAATCCAGTACTTTTGGGTGCGACAAGCACAATAATTAATGGGCGTCCAAATCAATTGAATTGCTGTATTGGGTGCCCATTAATTATTGCCACCCAAAAAAAAAAAAATCAATTTATTAAACATTGAGTCAAAATTAGGAACCCTGTTCCGCCACCTAATTGGAGGTAAAGAATCTGCCTTTTGAGCTGCAAAATTAAAAATTTGTAGTAATTCCTCTGTGGAAGAATAAGAGGATACTTCCACTCTCCTTTTTAGGGTCCAATATCACCTTAACAGGAAAGAGGCACAGTGTGTAAGTCACAGCAACTGACACAGCATCCTCCATCTTCTACACTGGAGAGAAATCTGATCAGAAGACCAGCTGAGCGCGAGCCTGCATGTGACCTCATGCACATGCATGCAAAGCTCTGCTGTCTGGGGCGTGATTTCCCTGCCCCACAGATCGTCTGGAGGCTTGCTGCGTATACCCACCTGCTGTTGCTAGGTGGCAAGCCTCCCGACGAACAAATAGACTTGACTGTTGCCGAAATATACTGCCTGCCATTGGATGGTTTGGGCTGCACCAGCTTCTGAGCACTATTGGCAGGACTCTTAAGAGGTCTGGTTGTGGGGGAGGCAGTTTTGTTATGTTTCTTGTGAAATAAATACATTGCACCAGAATCAGTGGGGGCGATTCAATTTTTATCAGGCGCCTTAACTGTTGGGTGCCTAAAGGAGCAATTTAATTGTTGCTCCGTTTGGGCGGCCGTAATCTGAGTGTGCGCCTGGCAGCAACGGGTTTAGCCGTGCAAAGTGGCTAAACCCGTCTAAAGTACTGGTTTGGGCACCTAAACTCTCGGTTTGGTGACCAAAATGATGACTTCTCTCACATTTCTGCTTGCCACCTCAGCAGGCGTTGAGCGGAAATGTGTGTACCGGCGGCACGAGTGCCAGAACGGAGCAACAATTGAGTTGCTTCATCCGTGCACCCATTAATTTAAGCGCCCGATAAAATAATTGAATCGCCCCCATAGTGTCTCATCTCAGGTTGGCACCTTGGCAGTTGTGTACAAGGTGTTATCTTGGTAAGGTCTGTAAGGAGCCTCTGATTTAGGTTCTTCCTGATAACAGGTGGGTTGTGTGGTCATAGCAACTCCTAAGATTGTTGCTTAAAGTCCAAATTATCATAAAGCTGCTGAGCCCTTTTCCTTTTCTCAGTATGTACCAGATGGCACCCCATCTCTTGTTGATGGACAAAGACTGTGGGGAAAGGCAAGCTCTCCACCTGGCATTACCCTATAGTCTTTGTATGGATGATGGATCCTAATGGAGATGAACATCATGTAGTTTATCACCCCTATCGTGGTTTTATGAGTAACTCTGATTTGAGCTGCAAAGAATGCAAAGTTCATATTTACGGATATAAAACTTCTTGAAACTCTCTCACTTACAGACCTATCCCATATTCATTTATGATGATAGCAGTTGTATAAAACTCTAAAGGCTGTTTCACACTGAATGTACATCTTAATGATTTTCTGATCCTAAAGGTGTTTGTCTTTTATTCCACTTCAGTATCTCTACTTGTAGACTATGGGGCATATGTATCAAAGCTTGATGTGAGATAAAATTGTGAGATATATATCACCAACCAATCAGCTCATTTCTTAAACACAGCCTGCAAAATGTAAGTTAGAAGCTGATTGGTGATATATATCTAACAATTTTATCTCACAACAAGTTTTGATACATATGCCCCTATATCTTTAAGAGATGGTGGAAGATCAGTACTATTTGGTTTTATATCTCTGTGGCTGTAGAGCAGTGTATTGCAGAGTTAGCTCTTGTGTCCTACTTTGCAGTGTAACGGAGTAACTAGTTGAAATCTGCATCCTTAAAGAACAGAGTGGTTTTGAATGTGGGCATTTACGGTGTGCATGCTTCTATACACACAGAAGTCACATGCACTTCAGCCAGCCAGGCGGTGATTTTCCAGGCCTGGAGCTGGCACGGCATGGGTTAAAGTCTCATTGGCAGCAGGCGTGCATCCTGCAGCTCCCGAGCTCCCTCTGATTGGCTGCTGAGAGGTGAAATTGAAACCACACTAAACTTTTGACCCTGTAGCATTTTCTTGGGATCCGCCTATAGCTGGTGGAGCCCAGTTTCTCCTTTCCTCATTTTGTTGAAATTCTTCCCTTCCTAGTGCTTGTGTGCTCCATCGGAATTCCATGCCTTCTCACTGTATTGTGCTTATTCAGAGGCTTGTGATTGTTACATTGTTTTTCATTGGGAGTGTATAGGGAGGCCGCTGAGAACCTTCCATATATTTCCATAAAGATTCTGTAGGGAAAAGCTGAATTACTTTCATGCTGCTGCTGTTGATTTTTCGTTTATTTTCTTACATTCTTTGTTTTATATTTGTTTCCCTATTTTCCTGTAAGGCCAATCCTCACATTTTCTCTACCCCTCATTTTTCTGTGCTTTATGTGTGTGTCACTTGTTACATTGTTGCAGTTCTAGATGCAGTCAAATAGGAGCCCACCCCTCACGTTAGGCAGAAATATGAAAAGTGGGGGCAATTTTTGGCTATAGTGATGTCTTCTGTACTTTGCCCAAGATGTGCAATGGTGACTTTCTGCAGGCTATAACCTATTTCCCGCACTAGGTCAGTAAAAGGAAATCGTGGTTATACACAACAACATTGGATACATCATAGTAACTTGATACTTCCTACCCAATTTATTATACATTTAGTTCCTAGTTTAATTATTAAATGCAACTCTGCCATTTGATCATGTTGGTGTTAATTTGGCACCAACCGCCCATGTTCAGCAGCATCACAGCTACAGTATCCATCTTTACTATATCTGTATAGTCATCGTGTCTCCGAATGAAAGCTGCCATTTGTTTGACTGGTGTAAATGCGCCTTCGGCATTTATTTATTTTTTTGTTTGAGAGCTTTGTGAACTCCAGAGCGGTGGCTTCTGTAACTTCTTGGATGTATGCCAGCCGCATGAAATGAACTGGAATATGATTAATAGCAGATCCCATGCCCCCTTCTGCGTGCCTGTCCCTCTGAATCTGCAGGATAAAGAGCCCACCATAATGGCGTGCCTCTATTCTCCCCATTTGTTCATCTGTTCCCATGGACAGTGGTCCTATTTATAATACAGATTCTTCACCGCAGTGTGCTCGTAGGATTCACAATCTTTTCTGTCAAAGGATATCTGATGACCAAAGATCCCTCTATTTGCCGGTTGTGCAGAACATCCAGGTTTTACTTTGTGTAGGTACCATAAAGACCTTTTTGTTCTGCAGCTTTATGCAATGGAGTGATAGTCCCAATTTATAGGGCTGACTTTGCACAGTAAACTGTATGAAATTAATTTTCCCTCCGATTTTCACCTGCAACAATGCTGCTTTACAAACAAACCACCAGTGTATTAGGCTGTCCTGAGCACACAATGGGCGGAATTCAATTGTATTCGCGGCCCGCATCTCCCGTCTAAAGTGACAGGAGATCGCGGGCTGCTATGCAATTGTCCAAGATGTTCGTGCTGACTGCACCCATAGAGGTCAGGTTTAGCCACGGAAAGCAGCTATACCCGACCAAAGTGCTGGGCGCGATCACGAAAAGTGATGTTTGGGCGCCCAAACATGTAACTTTTCGTACATTTCAGCTCTCATCCCCCAGGGGGTGCGAGCTGGAATGTAGCGCTGGCAGCTCATCGTGCCCGACAGAAGCAAGAATTGAATAGCTCCGTGGGGCGCGATAGGGGCTAGAAAGAATTGAATTCCGCCCAATGTCGTTAAGTTAAACATTGAGGAAGATGATGTTATGGTGTGTAGTGAAAGTACAATAATGACCATGCCTTTGTGTTGTGCATCGTTCTAGTTGTGTCTTTTAGATGTCCACTTAATGTGTCACACATACTGTGTTATGACTCTGTCCAGACCTGTGCTCCTCTGTTTCTTTTTGAGAGGATCCTGTTAGCAGGGTATCAATACAGGTCACAGGCAAAACATTGCGGGTTACAACGCTCTATCAGTTAGCTGTTATTGTTGAGAATGGAAGAGGGTACAGCGCTGATGTTCTGAGCATCGCCTGGCAATATGAATGTGGATAATGTCATACTTGCCAACTCTCCCTCATTGTGAGGGAGACTCCCTGAAATAGTAGTAGTCTCCCTGAGGAGCCTAGCAATCTCCCTGATTGCACCTTACCCCCATTATGAAGCTGTTATATAAAAAAAAAACCCAGATGTATACATTCAAATTAGATCATTAGTATCTTTTCCCTGGATTGGGTATAAGGCACAATGAATCCTATTGTTACATGCATTCTCTAAAAAGTATCCGTGTGTTTTCATCACCAAATAGATCTTACTAACCGCTTTGGGGCTCATTTGCATTTGTATGCAAGTCAATTTTATGACTCGCCTCTCTGATGTAGCAGTACACGCCAACTTTACCGCCGCGCTCATAGGTGCTGCTATCACAATTTCCCTGAAGTAGGCAAGTATGATAGAGGTACAGGCTTAACATGTATGTGATGTATGATATTATAATTATATACTATTTGTTGTATGATTTGTTACCTGTTAACACGCCTATATTTTTTTTATGTACACTTTGTCATTATAATGAAGATAATTTTGGCATAATTCAGCACAGATGGTGTAATGGTTAGCGTTACTGCCTCCGTCGCTACTGGTATCGCACCAAAGGGTGTGAGTTGTCGATGGTGATTGACAACTCGCCCCGTTTGGGAGGCGGGCAGGGGGGCTGGCCGGCCAAACTGAGGCGTTCCAGACGGAACGCTTGCCATTTGGGGGTGGCCCCACTGACACCAGCAATGATGTCAGTGGGGAGCTTCCTGCTCGATCGCCAAGACCCAACCTTAGGGTCTCGTCACAAGCTGCGATGGTACTGACCATCGCGACCATCAACCTGGTTGCTCGCTAGAGCTGTGGGTGGTAACCTACAGCTTAACTAGCGACCAGGAGGCCGCACTTCACACCACAAGCGGCTGCCCTCATTCAGAGCGACCGCTTGTATCTAGCGATCGACTCTGAATGAGGGCCTATGTCCTATATTAATAAAAGATTTTTATGTATGAGGAATTGTGCAGACAGGGGTTTGCTTAGGGGACACTTGTACATTGCCCCGAGTTTCCGAGCGGCCCCGAACCCTCTGGAAATTTCGGGAGCCCAGTTCACGTGTCCCCTTTGTCTCTGCCACCTGCTGTGAGTGCAGGGCACCCGTCACGGCTATTGCTGCAAGATCCTCCCGAGTCCCAGCAGTGACTGGGGAAGAGGGGGAGGTGTGACAGACACAAGGGCTGGGGAAGAGTGGTGTGTGAGGGCTAGGAGAGGGGATAGGAGACCCCCCAAAAATTAGTGTAACGGGCTTTTGGCCGGGCTGGGCTAAAGAGTCATAAGGTGAGTGGTGGGGAGCTGCAGCTAAAGGGACTGGGGAAGGGGTGTGTGTGTGACGGACACGGGCTGGGGAAGAGGGGTGTGTGACGGGCACAGGGGCTCGGGAAGAGGGGTGTGTGACGGCCACAGGCTGGGGGAGAGGTGTGTGTGTGACGGGCACAGGGGCTCGGGAAGAGGGGTGTGTGACGGGCACAGGGGCTCGGGAAGAGTGTGACAGACACGGGATGGGGAAGAGGGGTGTGTGACGGCCACGGGCTGGGGGAGAGGGGTGTGTGTGATGGACAACAGGCTGGGGAAGAGGGGAGTGTGTGACGGACACGGGCTGGGGGAGAGGGGTGTGTGTGATGGACACGGGCTGGGGGAGAGGGGTGTGTGTGACTGACACGGGCTGGGGAAGAGGGGGAGGTGTGACTGGCACGGATAAGGGCTAGGAGAAGGGATAGGGGGCCCCAAAAACATGTACTGGGGCCCATGATTTCTGTTGCCGGTCCTGTGTACATATGCTTGCTATGGCTATTCATAGCACTTTTACTTATTACAACTCGTTTTCTTTAGGTTGTGGTAGTTAAATGTGAAATTTCAGAAGAAATGAATTCCTTTGCTGCTCAAAACTTGCCTGCATAAGATGAGAGAGATAAAGAAATGGTGTGTTGGAAAGGGGGGCACAAGTGGACATTGTAAGTGATGGAGAACTTATTAGGGACTGTGATAAATGCCTTCCTTAAGTTCTCAAAGAGCATTAAAAACACCTAACTGAATAAGCATTTTCTGCTTGTTTAAATCATAGTTGCCTACTCTGCTGGAACTTTGGGAAACTCCTGCATTTTGGGGAACCATCCTGTGAGACCTGTGGGGCTCAGTTATGTGATATGAGGCAAATTCCATTAACCTTGCCTAGCACCATGCAGCACAGTGCCGATCATCATTGCATTGTACAGTGCGGGCGTGGCCATGATGATTCACCCAGCCCCCCCCCACCTGGCCTCCCCTACCTCCCTATTTGTACCTACTCCCTATTCGGTTATATAAACTTTATAGTAAGTGACCTCATACGTCACTGAAGTTGGACTGCAAGAAACATTGAACAAAACACCATGGGGGTGATTTAATTCCGCACGCTGCGAATATCCCTGGGAAGGGGTTTCCGGAGCTAGTGAATTCACCGTGCTTTTAAGTCCGACTTAAGTTGGAGAATGACTGTTAGCGTGACTAAAGCTGGGTGTTCAGTTGCATTAACCTGCATTCTCCAACTAAAGTGCCGGCCGCGAGGCTTTTAGCTCCACGCTAAGCTGGAAAACCGCATCGAGACCGACGCTAAATTGGATTTTGGCTCGTACCCCCAGGAGGGTGCAAGAAGAAATCCTTTAGTCTGCCTAACAGTGCATTGAATTGAATAACTCCGAGAACACCTTCCCGGCGCTATTAACATCGTGCGGAATTGAATCACCCCCCATATGACAGAAGCTTAAAAAAATAAATAAACAACTAACTTTTGTTTTCCACCTTCGACTTAGTTTCTAGTGTGCCAGTAATGTGTTTTTTAGTGGTTAAGGAAATCCGCTGGATAGTAAAAGCCTTCTTAAAATAGCGCAGGTATTTGCATGTCTCTATGACCAGACACTGTATATGCCTATGGGTTTTTTGTATGTTCTTTTTTTTAATATAGTGACTTTGCTAGGAATTATTATACCCAAGCAATTGTTTCTATTTACACATTTTTCTATTTACAGGTTACAAGCCACATTATACTTGATGGCAGTTGTTGACAGAACATCCTCATTGACTGCCATGGGGTTGGTGTCATAGAAGAGCCTGGGCCATTTCATTGAGGATTTCAATTTGCGGTATGGCATGGTCAAATTTAGCACTTTTATAGTTGATTTCTCTGATGTTTAAAAGCTGGTCTTTCATACTGATGAGAGCTAATGGCCCCGCAGCTATATGTAGTGTATATATGTGATATTTATATACAATATATAAATTGTGTGTGTATATATGTGTGAAATGCTGTTAGTGTCACAGCCAACACTGTAACGTAACATTTCGCATGCAGATATAATCAGTCGCACACAGAATATAGGCATGCCACGTATAATTTTAATCAGAAGCTGCTTGTGTGTCCTGTTTGCGAATAAGATACATTTTAAGGGAAAAAGTTGCATGAAAATATACTCTGCACTGCAGAGACGCACGGCGCTAGTCCGTTATCTGCAACGCGACATGTAGCACATGGAGGAAAGATGTGGACACAACTGTAAGTAACCCTTACTACAGAATGTGCCATACGCAGGGCTGGTGTTGGGTTCTCTTAGGCCCCGTACCCAGGCACTTGTGGCATGAAGCCCGTTCAGTCGTCTCACTGTGCGTGCACAAAATAGATTTCACTGCTCATGTACCACAGACCCCTCCCCTTCCCCATATCCCAACACTTATTTACTCTTCCTCTGAGCAGATGACTTGTAATGTTGAATTGCACCCAGGCTACCAAAAAAAAAAAAAATTGCAGACTTGGTACCCCTGTAGTGCAGCACCTTAAAGCCACGCTTAGTTTTCTGCTGGTCCTGGCTGTATGGTCCGTTCTTGGTTGGGAGCAAGGTAACTAACTCACTGCTTAAAGACCTTTTTGTATCAGCACATAACATATTGCTGGCATTCTTGGTATGTGTAGATTAATTCCAGATGCAGCAAAAGATGCGACATTGGCAGGTCCTAGGAAATAAAAATTTAGCACAGGCAAAAGAACAAATAAAGTACAGTTAGTGAATGTATAGTAAGAATTTGTACCAAGCACATTCCATGGGACTATGAAAGCCTCAGTTTTTTTGTTGCTGTCATTTTGGAAGATCCATGCCAGATCAGTGTTCTGTTTCTGAGCCCAGAGGTCATTTAACATCTTTTAAAGCAGCATGATTTGGACTTGTAGTTCCACATCCGCTGGATAACCTCATGTTGCCTACTCGGCACTAGTTGTGTTACTCACTACTAGATGCCGGATGTTATTATCACGTGACCCCCGGAATACATCACTGGACCGCTTCAGGAATTGAATAGCGCGATACGCCGGTATGCACAATAAGATTGCATCGGCGAACGCTTTATGCCTAATTTAATTTGGCCCTTAATGTTTTTAATTTGACTAATTACTAAGCACCACCTGCATAGAACAGTCTGTATGATTTTTATTTTGGAAAATTTATATTTGGACCTTCAATATCCATGTGTTTAATTATGTTATTACTGTACAATGTGCTTCAGTGAAACAAAAAATGGCTGGGTATGAGGACTTAAACTTGCAGTGTGTGTATATTAAATTAGTAAAAGTAAATTATTTGATTGCAACATAATATTTGCAGAGAAATATCGGTAGAGGACACAAAGTAGCTATGAGCCTGAGTCACAGGTGCATGCTTATCCAGGTTCCGTACAGTGGTTGTGCGAAAATATGCAAATGTCACAGTCGCTGGAAATGGTACTGAGGCGCCAGTTAGTGCCGTCTGAAACCTGCCGCTTGCTCTTCTGAGAAACCCCATGGTCGCTCAGAATGTCTGTTGCAAGTAAGCAACGGGGCCTTTACTACTGCATATGATTGCCTGAGACTTCCCCCTCCCAAAACTGTCTTGACACGCCTGTGTTTGCCTCGCTACCCCCGTAACCTCCCACATGCTGCCTGTCAATCACACTGCATTCAAGTCCTCACTGCGTCTGCCATCTGTAACTTATATTGGCGCAGGCCAATATAGGTTACAGTAAACTTAAGCACGCGCAGTTTAAAAAACAAATCTGTCAGATCCGCTTTGCATGCACCTCTGAAAAAGGCTCTCTGAGGGCGGTTAATTGTTTTGCACGCTTCCCGCTGGGCAAGTAAGTGCCCGACAGAGCGATTCAATTGTTGCTCCATACATCGCCTAAAGCCGATGGGTGGGACATTTTTTCTCGCAGCCTCCTGAGGTGTAAGAGGAAATGTGTGCAAATTCCATTATTTTGGGCACCCAAACGGCTGTTTGGACGCCCTATCAATGTCTTTAGACATGTTTAGGTCAAAACAATTGAATCGCGCCCTATGTGTCCAGATTGATCAAGTGCTCCAATATTTAAACTTATGACAACTGTTTGAAATACAAACTACATTAACTGGTTGATATAAATTTCTATATGTAACTAGAAGGGCCTAAGAACGGAATGCCTGCGCTCACGATCCAGGCGCTCAGAATACAGATGCAGGCATTCCGACAGTTAGGATACCAACACCTGTTGGTAAGTGTCCTACCCATACGCGTAAACCTAACCCTCCCACTGCTTACCGCTGGGATACTGGTGTCGGAATTCTGGCGCTGGCATTGTGAGCATCTGCATTCCGACAGCCGGATTTAATCTACATCCCAACTAGAAGCTGCGACAGTAGAAATTGTCTGTCTTCCTGTAATAATAATACATTTAGGTAAGGATTGGTTATGAAAATCACCAACAATCATCATAAACTTGGCGCACACTGTGCCAAAGTCAGGCCGATCAGCCAATTCTCAGCTGGTTGGTCCTATTACTGCACAGTGTATTCACAGCATCCAGGGCCATCTGTAATAAATGTACATTTATTACTGAGTAAATGAGTTGTATACATGTTAAACATTCTAAATGTATGCTTAAATAAAATTATAGCATAAGTAAAGCAAATCAGTCAATTAGTAAAAAAAAACGTGAAGTGTATGCCTTAGTTCAGAGGTTCCCAATCGCGGTCCTCAAGGCACCCCAACAGTTCAGGTTTAGAGATATCCGTGGTTGAGCACAGATGGTTAAAGCAAATTGACTGAGGTGCTAATTAAATCACCTGTGGTCAAGCATGGATATCCTTTAAACCTTGTTTTACACTTGCTAAGTGTATGCACCCTTACTAATTGTTTGCTCGATGTGATGGGCTTGACAGCTAAAATGGGCGGGCAGTTAAATTAACCGCCCAGTTGAGCTGTCAATCACTGCCGGGTCCCCGCAGCATGTGTGTGATCACCGGATCGCCTGTACACTCCAACAGATGGCTGATATATCTCTGATATATCGGTCATCTGCTGTGCTGCAAAGCAAATCAGATATGTCTGTGAAGGACAGACACACCTGCTGTACACACCCGGCGATACACTATAGATATATATCGCCTGTTCAATCGCCTGTTGAGGCCCCAGTTTGGGAACCTCTATCTTAGGTAATAAGACCAACGCGTTCACCTCTGGACTTCAAATTACTGTCAAGATTAAATAGTTTCTATCAAACCAGGTCCCACTACAGGTCGTTCCTCACTTAGAAAGCTGGTAACAACTACCTAAGTAAAGGAAGTGTGTGCAGTGTGCAAGAGTCCAGGCATCATCCAAAGTCGATTGCTGGAAGCTTGTGTAAGTAGATATTCAGAACTCTGCCAGATAAACAGAGGCTCCCCTGGAGGAAGTGGTGAAGGCAGACAGCAGTGTGAATTAAAAATGGGTATATCCTGACCGCGTCCTGGCGGCTCCAGCACCATCTTCCGGGTCCCAGTGGTCACAAGTGCAGCAGTTCCCGCACAGATGTTTGATGATCGGCATTTCTGGTATTACTCCCCTGATCCTATTACCTCCCCCAGTGCCTAATTCTAACCTCCCCCCCTTACCCCAACCCTCCCGGTTGGCATTCTAAGAATATTGACGTTTCACATTTCAGCATTATTGTTGTCGACCACCTGATTGGATCCCATCCTGACCTACCTGAAACTGTCTTGTGGTTTATTTTTTTCCACCTTACTAAAGTCCTTTTCCTAGGATCCTTGTATAGCCTGAACTATGAACTTGCTACTTTGTTAGCCTTTTGAGCTGTCCAGCGGGAAAGTCTAGTTTATGTGTCCCCTCTATAGCGTTTAGTTTGTGGCACATTATTAACATACACTGCGTGTTCCTAAAAAGGCTTGTACATTAATAAAATCTCTCCGCTGTGACTATTATGCAGCTCTCACTTGTGACATACACTACAATGTCTACGTATTCCCAGCAAAGTGTTTTACTAATGTCTTGTGCGTGACCATTAAGTCCGTGTAGAGGGTATAGTGTGGCATACAGATATGCGCTTATACACCTAGCGTCTGTTCACCATACAGTGCAAGATGCCCGGCATAACTGAGGAGCTCAGAGAGGAGTAGCCTACTGTTTAATTTAAAATTTGTGTCATATTCGTATCACAGATGCGGTGAAACACTATTTAAAGTGTACTAGAGATGCAGGACTGTGACTTTAACCACTCACAACTTGGGGCCTACAGGTGGGTCCTTCTACATCTAGCCTTCTTGCGCAGTAAACAGCCCTTCTAGTCGCGACATCCGTGGCATGACTGAGTAGCGCAGAGCGTCTTTTGTGCGACTTTTTACCATCAAATGATAGTCAGTGTCATCATCAGTGTCAGCGGCTATAACACTGTAACGTAGCGTTTAGCATGCAGATACACCCGCACTCGCTCGCAGAATCTGCTTGTGCTATTTATTCGCATCGCTGTGCAAATAGGACGCATATGATGGTAAAAAGTCGCACAAAAGAAGCTTGGCGCTACCAAGTCACACGGAGCTCCGGCGTTGAGTGACACGAATTGTAGCGCGTGGAGGATAAATGTATATGGACACATCTGTATGTACTAAGCCTTGGAGAGAGAGAAAGTGAATGGAGTACAGTACTAACCAATCGGCTCCTCACTGTCATTTTTCAAACACAGCCTGTGACATAAGTTAGGAGCTGATTGGTTGGTACTGCTTTGTCTCTCCAAGGTTTAGTACACAGGTTCTCAAACTCGGTCCTCAGGACCCCAAACAGTGCATGTTTTCCAGGTCTCCTCAATATCAAAAGTGATATAAATATCTGCACCTGTAGATCTTTTAAAATGTGTCGGTGAGTAATGAATACACCTATGAACCTGCTGGGTGACCTGGAAAATGTGACCTGTGTGGGGTCCTGAGCAGAGCAGAATTTAGACCTCATGGGACCCTAGGCAAGATACCAGTTTGGGGCCTCCCTCCTTCAAACAAGCTATAGTACTATATTTTCATTTAAAAAAAAAAAAAACCCCACTGCAACTCATCATTTACCTTGAGTTATGCTGGTTATAAAGTGGGTACACACTGGAAGGGACAATATGCTGGACCATCAGGCCGACATATTGTACCACGGGTACACAGCAGAAGAATGTAATGAACTATGGAATGATCACTCGTTCCGTCCTTTTATTAACATGAATAGTGCCACATGTGATATCGTCAGCTTTAATATGCAGCACTTCAAATGTGACGATGTTGCATGCGACCGTGGGAGCGCACATATTGTGCATATACACTGAACGATATGGCATTACAATTTGGCCAAATCGAAACGACATCATCCCAGTGTATGTCTGGCATTATACTAGACCAACTTTCCTCCAACCATCCAAATGACCAACCGTCCAGCTTGTATTTCTAACTAAAATGGTGCCACACACACCTAACCACAGGGTGACAGGAGAGGGGTGTCAGATGGATTGTTAACTGTACTGAACAGACACATCTTTGACTGTCATTCTGTAGCCATACAAGTTTATACTGCAAAAAAAACCTAATCAGCTGAAGAGCTGATTGAACTAGAGGAGTGTACTTTTGACAGTGTTCATGAGAACTTCAAAAAGTAAACTAAAATTTGAGTAAAAAATGACCAAACCAGAATAGCTCACCTACAGCATATAACAATCTAATATTACTAATGATAAAAAAATTCAGTAATTGAATAAACAGCAATTTTATAAACAATGAGTGTTACTCAGAATTAAACAATGTCTAAGATAAATATAGTCCAGTTCAACCTAAGGAACATGCAATTCCAGGCAGCAACAGATACAGTACCTCAGCTAACAGCAGCAGCCTTATATGCGGAGGTGGGAGCAATTGGGGGAGAGTAGCGGGTGGGGGCAGGGGGTGATCGCAGGGGAATGGAGAGCAATCTCAGGGGGAGATGCTGCCAGATAAGAAGTGAGGCAGACAACTACAACCAACCCTGAGGAGAGACTCACATTGAAGGGGATCTATCTACTACAGCAGCGGTGCTGAGTCAGCAGCAGCTGCACCGATCCTCCTCTCCCACTCAGCCGCCTGGGCTTACAGGTACATAAAGAAGTGCAGGAGGGGCGGGGCAGCACCGTGTGATGTCATGATGCCACGCAGTGCTCTTTTTGGACATGTGTCACAGAGGCACGGGTAGTCACGGAGTCACGGCCAAACGCCGGCATCCGACTCTGAAATATTAAACAAGAAGAGAAGCTTATGTTATAGTCGGGGATGGATTTTGGGGAGCCAGGGGCCCCCTGGGATCCAGTGGGCCCTAGGCAGGTGCCTAGGTTGCCTAGTGATAAATTCGGCCCTGGTCCTGAGAACCGAGTATGAGAACCTCTGGTTTAGTGCATAGATCCCCTAGTTTTAAACATGTACAGAGTCGAAGAACTTAGTTGCTCACAGATATACACATACAGTATGTTGAACATCAAATTGATCAGTGTAACCTAGCAAAGTAGTTTTGTTGCTCCCAGTTGTTTTATTTATGTGGATAACATGCACATAAAAAGACACTCTGCATGGCCAAGTTGCTCGAGATCTTGCGCGCCGAGAGGGGCTATTTGCTACGACTAGAGCAACAGTGTATGACGGGTTCCCAACTACGGTCCTCAAGGCACACTAACAGTCAAAGTTTTAAGGATAGCCATAGTTGAGCACAGGTTATTTAATACCTCGGTTATTTTGCTTTACCATCCTTGCTTAAGCATGGATATCACTAAAACCAGGACTGTTAAGCTGGCCACACACTAGACCAACTTTCATCCAACCATCCAACTAGTTGATTGGTTGGAATGAAAATCTGGTAACGTATGGGAGTAACTGATGATCAGCAATTTGCTCCTAAATGCCTGAAAACAGATGAAAATAGTCGGTCAGACAAGTTTGTTAAATGTTTGATCTAAACAATTTGTTCAAACAGTTTTTGTCCATTTTCCGGCATTTGGGAGCAAATTGCTTTCATACCTTACCAGATTTTCATTCCAAACAATCAACTGGTTGGATGTAAGTGGGTCTAGTGTGTGGCCAGCTTTAGTGTGCCTTGAGGAATCACTGGTGTATGAGGACATATCTGTACATTGTATGAATTCTACTGCATTGACTTAGGGAGTGTCCAGTGGGATATTAAACAGCAGAGCTGTAACTAGACTTTTTGGTGCCCTGTGCCAGAGAGAGCATTGGTGTCTCTAACCCCCTATTTTTTAAGTAGGAACATAAGATCGTGCACCAGAAAAAGGGCCAAGGCTTCATGGGGAAGGGCCTGGGATTAAATAGGGGAGGTCTGGAGATGCTGGGGATAAAAGAAGAGGAAGCAACAAGTGAGACTTTTTGGTGCCCTGTGCCAGAGAGAGCTTTTAAGTAGGAACATAAGATCGTGCACTTGAAAAAGGGCCATGGCTTCATGGGGAAGGGCCAGGAATTAGATAGGGGAGGTCAGGAGATGCTGGGGATAAAAGAAGAGGAAGCAACAAGTGAGAATGATAATAAACAGGAAAATTGACAAGCCCAAACAGTGCCTCCTGCCCTGCGGTGCCATGACACAGGTCGCACCACCCTAGTTACGGGCACTATTACCGTGTTTAAGGATCAAGGGTACAGGCCCACAGCTTTTAGACTGCTGCTGTGTTGCCCTTTGGGTGGTTTACTTTTGCCTCTTGTTTTGGGGTTTGGCACTACCCCCTATCTAACTTATCCTCCCCAGTTTTCTACATATGGATTCCTTGCATGGTGAAGCTTTGACTATAACTTTCTAGTTGTAGAGTCTGGTGCTATTTTAGTTTCATTTTATCACATCACTATTCATACTATTCAGTTTTCACTTATTGGAACTTCCAAGTTCACTGAGGCATGAGCCACTTTGTTCACTGATTGACAGGCAGAGGCATTTAAGGGGGCAGGGTTGGGCGGTGTTCCCGGAAACTGGGTAGTGTCCGCCCCATTTTCCGGGAGTGTCAAGGCCAGGGGCTACATCCACTGATGCAGTTTCCTGGCCTCGCAAGCCAGCCAGCCTGAGTAAGCTGAGGCTTACTCAGCTGACTGGTGGCTCGGCGCCGTCCACCAACGTGACTGATCGTCGTGATGGTGATCCCAGCCTGTGACTTTGGTCGCAGTGCTGGGGTCGCAAATGCAACAGGGGGTGTCACTTCCTTTCCAAGTCGAATCACCCCCATAGTTTTTCGGGACTTAGCAGCTAATTAAATTTACCCCTGTGTGTTTATTACGTTCTGCATATGGAATTCTGTGTGTGTGTGTGGTCCATTAGTCTGTAATAGCACCTTATTGTGGTGAAGAATGGGTTAATAATCTTCTGGAGCAAGACCCAGTGAATTGCTCCAGTGTCACTGTAACCACCACTGACTGAAGCTAAAACTAATGTCTTTACTCGCCCTAGTTCTATTCCTTTTTTGTGTGTGTAGCTGGGGCCCCTCTCTATGTTTAATAGTAGAAATCCGTAAACTTGTGACCTGGTAGATTTTACCATATATAATGCATTACGTGCGACTGTTGGAATTATGCCTTTCCCCCTCTCTCCTATCTGTGCTTCAGCTGTGGTTTATGGAAAAAAAAAAAAACTGTCTGTTTGGCTGGGTCGTATGACAGCTGACATCCATCAACGCTAACAGGCCTTTTAGTCACCTCACAGATTCAAGCAGTTTAGTATACTCACACATGGATAGCACATGTCTGCAGACTGTGGACACATCATGTGAAAAATTCCTGGGTGTTCATTAATATGAAACCTGAAAATTGAACTGTATTGCAATCTACAGTACCCTGAATAAGACCAGTCATCGTGTAGTCTGCTCATCGTTTTGCTGTGTTACCTATGCATGTGGAATGCTTCCACAGTGAGTGACTGCAGAAGGCTACCCTAACTTTTTGGTGACCAGGTAGTCATGTAAATCATGGAATAAAAGGCCTTGCAGTCATTAATAATCTTAAAATGTATGAGGGACTCATGTATTAGAAGTGTCCTGTGCTGCTGTGTTTCCCACAAGTTGTTTTTACTTGTTCAACTACTAAATGCTACTTCAGTTAACTGTGACCAAGAAGCTTTGATTGTGGTGCCTGTGCACATCGATGTCTTCCACACACAAAATAGCCTGAGAGAGACTGGTGGTTAGCACAAGGGATGTGGACTTCTCTGATGTCCCAGATGTTCTGTCCCGTCATGGAATGCGCAGAGTCCTCTGTAAGGGGGATGCTTTTCATGACAGACTGGTTGTAAAACACTGTCCTGAATAAGAACAGAATCATCATACATATGAATATTTTTGAAAAACAAAGGAGTTTAATTCATGGTTCACTTTTTTAGATTTTAATGTATTTTAGGTATTTCTACATTTTTATCCAAAAATAATTGGGTCACAAAAAGGTGTTCTGACTCCTGACAGTCTGCTTGGGAACCACTGGTTGAAAGTAAATTTGTATTGTAATTTCCTGAAAGGTGTACGTTTTTAGCTGCTGTCTGCCTGAAGTGATCTGGTTGTTATCGTGGACTGCAGTACTCAAGTTGTGTTTGCACCACATTGTTTATGGGGCCCATACGTGAAGGTGATTTTTTTTTTAATTTTATTTCCCCCCATGGTTGTTTTTCTGTTCTGTAACAACTTAAGACCAGAGGTTCCCAAACTCTGTCCTCGAAATACCCTTACAGTCCAGGTTTTAAGGATATCCATGCTTGACCACAGGTGATTTATTTAGCACCTCATGCAATTTGATATAACCACCTGTGTTCAACCACGGATATCTGTAAAGGTGCGTACTGTACACACGGAACGATATGCTCTATGAGCGATATCGATCAGTGTTGTCCCTTCACCTGCCGGGCTCAATGTCGTTCCCGACATTGAACATACACACTGAACGATATCGTTAAGTGACGTCACCGGCCACAGTTCCCGAACTTGCAGGGCCTGACGATATAGTCAGGTTGGCCTGCATGTTCGAACGATGAGAGACATCGTTAACGATCCGCGGGAGCGCGCATAGTTAACGATGTCTTGCATACACACGGAACTATATTGAACGGTATGAACGATAACTATGTCGTTATCGTTCACAATATTGTTCTCTGTGTTCACACCATTACACCTGAACTGTTAGGGAGCCTTGAGAACCATGTTTGGGAACCTCTGGCTTTTTTTTATTGAAAAATAGTTTAAAGTTCAGTGGTGGTTTTGAAGAACTGTTATAAAGTTTTACCAGGTCCATATCCTGACCTAGTCATATGCTTGTGCAGAAGAAAGCTGCACCAGATCATCCCTTATGCGGTTGCTATGACTGGTGTCTCTGTACATTTTAGTTGTCTGTTTATCATGCACATGCATTGGTATCTGTACTCGTACAACTGAGAAGTACATTTTTATATGCATGTATACTGCTGGCACATAAGAGGTCCCTTACAAACTCATTTCAGCCCACGTTGGGACCTTTTTAATTAAATTGTCAAACCTTTCTTTTGGGTGCAGGCACTTCGAATGTACTTATTTGTTAAGTACATGTAAAATGATTTGTATAATGGCACTGAAGCTAGATCTTTCATTTGCTCTCCATTTTTTTTTTTATTTGGCACAAGCCTGTAGTAATTATGTTTGAACCACAAGAATGCAAATCCCTGACTGGCTGCTGCATGGGGAAATTGTACACAAACTCTGACTAAATATGGATGTTTTCAGCTTCTCTTCACATTGTGCAAATTTAACTGGTAACCTTTCCAGAGCTGGGTTAATTCGAGAAACTTTTAGACTCCTTAAGTAATGTTTAGTGAATAGAAGAACTGAAGGCTAATATAAACCCGAATGCTGGGGGCTGGCTTTTGTGCCAGTCATATGTTTGTGGCTTTAAAACCCAGGCCTCTTGGATCGTTGAAGCTTCCCCACCCTCCCTCTCATTTGTCATGGTTCCTATAAGTTTAGATGGTGAGTGTTAGTTGGTTATTCTAGGTAGGAAAGAACAGCCTGGGTGCGATTCTGTTTTGGGTGCAGTCAGCTTCTTTGACTGGAATTATAGGCTGTACCATTCTTCTTAGGTCAGAAGGACCACCCGACCTGGGTAGGTTAGTCATGCTAGAAAGTGGACTTGAGTTTCATTGTTATGTTTATGAAGGCACATTGGGCAGTCTTTTCCTGCAATGCATGTTTGTTTGTTTAGTCGTGCACTGATTCTCAGCCTACCTTTCTTTACCACCATACAGTATTATTAATTATTAAATAAGTTATTTCAGTAAATAGTTGACCTTTCGCTGGCAATTCATGTCTGAGTCTTCACTTATTAATGTGATGTTTAATTTAGATGACACACAAGACACCCTTCAGCCGTTCAGGGGGTATAGCAAATGATAGCAGCTTATAACAGCCAATCAGATTTAGCGTTGTCTTTTTTATTCCCCAGTTTTTCAAGTTACGAGGTTAAAGATTCTCTTTGGTAACTTTGTATTGCAGGAGATTTGAGCACCATGTCCTACAATATACTCATTCTTGTGACATGTTCAGGGTTAGTATTCTATGCCACAGCTATTTTTTTTTTTTTATTTAGAATGACTGGAACCATTTTCTTAAAATATAACTCATAATCGTTTTACTGAATCCTTCTGCTGTTATAAGTCTACCTCCACAGTCTTTTGTGAGCCAGAACAGCCAAAACTTACCTGTTGACCTTCTATCACTTTTCCAATGTCCATGGGGGGCTCCTATTTTTTGCAGTGCGATTTATTTTCAGCTTCCTCACTTTTGGTTCTGTTCCCTAATTTCACACTTGTAACACAACAGTACACAGAAAAATACATTAATATGGGCACACCCAGGCAAGAATTCCACTTTTCCATTTGCCTTATGCCTTGTTTGTGTTGTTCAGCTGCTAGATAAATGCATCTACTTGTAATGAAGCCGACTCCTGGGTGTTGTAGGAGACTGGGATTTATCAGCTGGGTGTTGGGGCTGATATAGCAGAGGTCACATTGAGGCATAGCTGTGTGACAAGCAGCGCCGTTCATTTTTGGTGGTGTATGCTGCATCTGATACGAGTAAACTCCAAAATACTTATTTGAGGCAGTAGGATTTGTTTTAAAAAAATATTTATTTTAAAATATGTAAGGATTATAAAGGGGTTTATTTTACATGATCACATTAGGAGACCATTTTGAAGGCTAGTCCAACTGCAAAACAGGTTCTCTAACCCATAGCAACCAGTAAATGATTGCTATTGTCTATAAAGCGTTATAATATAATTAAATAAAAAAAAATCCAAAACTTTGTTGTTGTGGGTTACAGTATTTTTTTTTTCCTGAGCTCCATTTTACATAAATGATCCTCAAATATGTAACAAATACCAAAAATGGAAAGTATCTGATGGTGCTAATGAGTATTATGCATTTATTTGATGATCCGAAATCCAAATTAAGACTGCAGCAATTACAGAGGAGTATCTGTGTAACCCTCACTCCCGAAGTTCTGAAACAAGACCGAACAACCAAATAATTGTGGTAATCGAATAAACTACGTAATAGAAGTCTGGTTCACATATAACACGTGTTTAATTGTATAAGAATATAAAATCCTACAATAAATCACAATATTACCATTTAAACAATGGACCACAATATTCCTCAAATATATATTTAATTTTCTCATTTCAGCGAGATCTTATATGCAGTGAGTGAAGTCCAATGAACTGGTTCATGGTTCTTACAATTTGCACTTCCTCAATTACATGATGACCTCTCAACTCTCAAAATATCTAGAAGACTCCATAATTTTGTGTTTCTCATTCGAGTTGTGCAAACTCTCATTTCGTATCATTGGGGGGTGAGGCAGAGATGAAGCAATTAATCCCGCATCTACTCTGCAGTATCTCCTAGAGGCCATCGTTAAAATATTGACACTTAAGGAGCCTATCCATTAGCAGATAAATTTGAACGATGAATGATTTATCGTTCAGTCATTCAATTTATTTGCTAATGGATAGGCTCTGAACGATGAAAATGCGCACTCCCGCGGCCGACAAATTTTGAATTTTGTCTCTCCAACATGTTGGTCAGTTATCATTTATCGCTGACAGATATTAGAAATATCTGTCGCGATGAACCACTAACGATATATTTAATGAAAATGAATAGAAACCTTAAAAGAAAATCCTCTCCCTGAATGATGTCATGCAATATCGTTTGTCGTTTGCAAAAATCTGTCACGTACATGACAGATATCTGTCACCGCAGCCCGAGGAATTTTCAAGGGATAATCTTTTTTTTTTTTTTTTCATCTTTTGAAAAAGATCTGTTAATGGTAGGCCCCTTTTAGTCAAGTTTTGGTTGAGCTAAAAGTTAATATAGGCCACATTTCATGATCATTTCCATTGACTGATCTGTCAAAATAAGTAATGAAGTTTAATTGGTTTGCTATATTAATGCAATAATCTGTACTAAATATGGCCAGTTTATGCCTGTGGTTGTGAAGCATAGCTGTTGTGTTACTTCAAGTGTGAAGGAGGTTTGTGTTCCCATACTTGCAGCGTTTGTTTCAAGTGGGGATGAAAGAAGGTTGTGTTCAGTTGTGGAACTACAAATACCAGTATATCCTGCCAGCCAGAAGCCCACCAAACATAATTTATTGCACCTATTTGCACAGTTGTATTCCATGGCTATTTGCGGGAGTGTAGGTCTGGGAATCTGAACTTGCATGCCAGAAAAAGTAACTTCAGCATCCGGCCTAGTACCCCATCACCAGCACAATTGTTTTTTGTTTTATTTTCTTTCCAAAAAGTTTTTTCTTTTCCCTAAGATGCAAAGTCTTGTGTCTCAAATATTTGCAAATTGCAACTGTCTTTCATGTGTCTCATTTGTAAAATGTAATTTTGATAATGTTAATATTTGTGGCCTATAAATAAGCCTCTCACACAAATTGCACTTGGCTAACTGATCTCCACTACCTCTATTTACCACTACCTTTATAATAATAATAAATCTGCAGCCGCCCACTGTAATGGGAACGGCCCATACAGCAAAATCTTATTTTTACATGTAAACGTGGTACAAGCTAGCCGCAAAGAACACTGCATTTTGTTCCCGCCTGCTTCTACATATAGGTTGGTTCAATTGTGTGAAAATACATGTATGGCGTCACAGTAGGTATGAAAATGAACTTGAGCTGCAAGCGTGTATAATGCATGCTTTAACATGTAGATAAAATACTTGTGTAGCTATTCAGGCTTGCACATTTAATTACATCCTCCAACAAGACTCAACATTTGTTTAGCCTGGGGTAGTGTGATAAACCAGTTTGTGGAGCTCACCTGTGCTACTGGCTGGTGTGACGGTTATTCGAGTTTAAGGTTAAAGCGAAGTGAGGTTTTTGGGTGGATAATATAAATTTGCAGTCAGTAGCCCTTACAGTAAGTAGATAGTTTCCTGTTAATAAAGCATTGTAATTACAGGCTATTCTACTCTGCTCTCAGTCTGTAGTATTGGCTGTGTCATGCAGTACTGTCTGCCACCTCTTTTCAGGGTCCCCCACATGTGAGCTTCCCACATTTTCAAGGGATAATCCGTACAAAGTATTGTTAGTTTAGTGGTTTATTCATTTCTTTGCTTATATTTCAGAATCTTTCTATTAAATCATTGCTATAAATACTGCGATTCTGTGCGCACAATTTGAATTATTGACCACCACACTTTTTTCTGTTTGAATTTTTTAATTTTTTTTTTAAATGTATTTTAGTTATAAAAAGGTGTTTTATGAGAAAAAGCTGTACATTTTTGGTTTTGTTTCAGTTTTTTTTTTTTTTTTTATGAGAAACAAACATATTCAGTTATGGATTTTTATCAAGTCAAGTCCCACATCACAAAGTTGGTTTGAGTTATTTCTCTTATTTAGAGCAGAAGTTGGCTTAGGAAAGTCGTTAGAGGCGTGCTGTCGTCTACTGATGGATTTCTCTTTTGTTTTCTCCCATGGAACTGTTCTTGGCATAAAACTTTATGCTACTGTAGGACTTAAAATATTGACAAGTCCTGTGTTATAGGGTTTATAATTACTGTACAACTAATACGTTGGCTACATACTTAAATGACTGATCTGTCACCATCTGAATAGGCGATTTCTAAGCTATACACTCTTACCAATCAGTGGCTCGATATGTCTGGCCTGACATCACAACTGGCAGGCATTTAAACTTACCCGCCCAGTTGTGATGTCCGTGTCGGCGGATCCTGCGGGCAGTGTACGAGTTGCCTTGCATACATGCAGAAGCACCGATATCTGTCAGATACACTGTGTCCGCAAACTGATCTGTTTTGTGAACGACGTTGTTCACAGATATATTGGGTCTATACACTTGCCAATGTACTCGTGATATGTCGACCCACCATATGTGTAAACTGTTCTATTATTGGCTGCTGACATAAAATGTGTGTATCTGTTGGCCCCACCAATTACAATATTACTTCCTCTTTCGGCTGGGCTGCGGGACACTGGGCCATGGGTTGTAGGTGGGAAGGCGTGGATTTGGCACTAACACTGAAATCTATAACTCCTCCCCTCTGCAACCCCTGACTTCAGTGTAAGTTTAGTGCCTGTGGGGAGAGGCACGTTTTTCAGGGATGCTCTGCAGCCCTGGTTTAGTTTAGGGATTTTTTCGTTTATTTTTTACTATAGGTGCTGGTGCGCTGCTTATAGCAGCACACAGCTGGAGTGTTAAGCGGCGGGGAAAGCCGCATCTAAGGGGGGGTGACGCTGAGCGCTTCCCCCATTCCACACACTCCGGTCTCTGAAGAGGCTGTCTGGGCCCGGGGATAGCTCGCTGCTGTTACCTGGTAGAGGTGCAGGCAGTCAGCGTGGTCCTGGATGGCGGGCGCCATCTTGCTGGGTTTCTTGGCGGCTCCTGTGGGGAGAGCGCCGACTACAAACCGACCGCAGGTGAGACCTACAGCAACACCACACTGGACATGCTGTTCTTGGAGGCTATGCAGTGTTGGGCCTGGTTAGTACTTGGATGGGAGACCACCTGGGAATACCGGGTGCTGTAGGTAAATGCGGGTCAGTCCAAGTGCTTTCCCCACTGAGGGGAGTAACGCTTGAAGGAAGGTGCAGTGAGGCTTGCTTTAGTATGATGGGGGAAGGAGCCATGGCTGCTGGTTCCCCCCGCTCTGCAGTGGCAAAATGCAGGCTCCCAGGAAGTCTGATCAGCATGGAGGGAGGGCAGAGCAAGCTCTTTACCCTCTGCAGCATACAGCTAAGTAGTTTTCGGTATTACTGTAATCTGTTCTTGTGCCTGTTTGGAGGGTTTGCATATTCATTGCCACTTGTTATATTTTTTGTTTTCTTTTCTGGGCTAACTGCTGCGGCAGGGCAGCGCAGGAATGGGGGTGCTCTAATGACGGACAAAAAGTCCACAAAGGGCCAGAACTCCACTATGACTATATATTTTACATGTGCCCAGTGTCAGGCTAAATTGCCGTGTGGACAACTGGATGCAGGGGCTTTGTGTATGGGACTGTCAGCTGGGGCCCACATGTGTGCAGCCAGCTGGGGTAGCCACTCCGATTACGGAGGAGCCGGCATGGGCTCAGGCTATGAGCCGTTCACTCTCTGATCTGGTGACGTTGCTCCGCCGTAGAGAGGAATTAGCCCAAGCAGAGCCAGCGCCTGTTTTTCCCTCACCGCCTAGTGTTGCAGGGGGTGGTTACCAGGGTCCTGATCCTCCTTGGGTACGTACCATGGAGCGCTCGGCGGTAGGGGTCGAGAAAGTATGGGCCTTTATGGAATGCTGCTTTGAGGAGTCTAAACTACGCACTACGCATAAGCGTCCTCCTCCATCCAGTGTCTTGTTGGAGTCAGATCCTGAGGGGGGAGAGGAAGAAGAGGAGGAGGAGGAACTCCAAGAGGAGGTTCTGCCCAACGAGGATGGCTCAGACTCTGCATCAAGTTAGGGCGTAGAGGACCTTATTATAGCAGTACGACAGTCTTTGGACTGTTTGGACCTTGACGCCTCAGCTAGGGCGGAAGGGCCGTTTAAGCGGAGGTGTAAGAGGGTCGTTTGTTTCCCAGTGTCTCAGGATCATTCAGATCTGGTAGAGGAAGCCTGGAAGACCCCAGATAAAAAGTATGCTACTCCTCGTAAATTTGCACCCCTTTTATCCCTTTCCACAGGAGCAGGTTGCTAAGTGGGAGCTGCCTCCAAGAGTGGATGCGGCTGTGGCTCGTTTAGCAAAGCACACGGCTCTGCTGGTCCAAGGGGCGGCCTCCTTGAAGGATTCGCTGGACAAAAAGTTGGAGGGATGCCTTAGGAGTATTTTTATGGGCGCCGGAGTGGTTATTCGCCCATTACTGGCATCTGCATGGGTCTCTCGAGCCATGGAGAAGTGGGCTGACAAATTAGTGGCAGGCCTTGCCAGTGACTCATCCAGAGAGGACTTACTGGTACTGGCCAAACAGATGCGTGCGGCTGCAGACTAAGTGTGTGAGGCCGCACACGATGGAGCACAGATTTCCTCTAGAGTCTCAGCCACGGCAATCACGGCACGCAGAGCAGTCTAGCTTCGCGCCTGGGAGGCGGACACCAACGCTTTAGAGTCTCTGCCTTCTTGTGGAGGCATCCTGTTCGGCTCTGAGCTTGATACTATTATATCCCAGGCGACAGGTGGAAAGAGCACTTTTCTGCCTGTGGTACCCCAGGAGCCAAAGGGCTCATATTTCCGAGTTTTCCGTTCTTCCTTTCGAGGAGGGGGAACGATTAGAGGTTAGGGGGCCCGAGGATGCTCTTTTCCCAGTAGGGGTTCTGCCCCCCCGGGGAAGATTCTCCAGCACATTCAGGCACCCGGGTGCTAGGGCATCTGAGAAGCAGAGTACCTGACAGGATCTCAGCCCATCCGGTCTCAGGGAAGTTAGGGGGCCGTCTCCTTCTTTTCCGAGACAGGTGGGTAGCTTCAGGAGTAGATGCCTGGGTAAGGGGCATTGTATCCCGAGGTTATGTGATCGACCCAAGGGGGCAGCCGCCACGTTTCTTCACTACAGCATTACCCAGGGAGCCGAAGAAGAGACTGGCCTTAAACCAGGCTATCAGTTCCCTCTGTTTAGAAGGGGTTATAGTTCCTTTTCCACAGTCTCAACAGGAACAGGGGTTTTACTCCAGCTTGTTCCTAGTCCAGAAACCCAACGGCACTTATCGGCCGATTTTGAATTTACAAGCCTTGAATGCCAGCCTGTGGGTGGATCGGTTTCGCATGGAGTCGCTCCGATCAGTGATACATGGTATGTCGGTAAACTAGTTTCTGGCATCTATCGACATCAGAGATGCATATCGCCACATACCGACTTGGGCGGGGCATCAGTCTCTACTCAGGTTCGCGGTCGGAAGAGCCCATTACCAGTTCCAGGCTCTGCCGTTCGGTTTGGCTACAGCTCCACGGGTCTTCACAGTGATCATGGCAGCAATGGCAAGCTTAGAACGGTGATTCCCTATTTGGACGATTTGCTAGTAAAGGCGGATTCCGCTGCCCAATTTCAGCTCCACCTGGATCACAAGGTACAGGTGTTACAGCATCATGGGTGGATACTGAATCTCGAGAAGAGTCACCTCAGGCCGTGCCAACGTCTGACGTTTTTGGTGGTGATCTTCCATACAGCACTGGAAAGGGTTTTCTTGCCCGAGCCCAAAGCCTGGGCCCTTCAGGACTTAGTCAGGAAAGTGCTGTCTGCCCCTCGGCCATCTGTTTGGCTGGGCATGAGGTTACTAGGCATGATGGTCTCTACCTTCGAGACCATCCACTACGGCCGCTTCCATTCACGGATTTTCCAGTGGGAGATTCTCCGGATTTGGAAGGTCTGCTCAGACGACCTTTCTTCTCCAGTTGCTGGTTCTGTCAGACAGCACTCGTCAGTCACTTCGCTGGTGGCTGATTACCGATCTTCTTCTCCAGGGTCAGTCCCTGGTGACTCCCAACTGGATTGTCACCACAGACGCAAGTCTCAGAGGTTGGGGAGCGGTGACGGAGAACCTGTGTCTCCAGGGGACCTGGTCGTCATCAGAGATAGGTTTCCCAATAAATATGCTGGAGCTCCGGGCCATTTATCGGGCACTGTGCGGGGCTCAGACCCTCCTGGCAGGCTGACCAGTGATGATCCAATGAGACAATGCCACGGCAGTGGCATATGTAAACCAACAGGGCGGAACCAAAAGCACACTTGCCATGACAGAGGCAAGTCTCATTCTCTCTTGGGCGGAGACGTTCCTCTCGGCAATTTCAGCAGTCTTCATACCGGGGGTGGAGAATTGGAAGGCAGACTACCTCAGCAGGACTACATTCCTGCCAGGGGCGTAGTGTCTTCACCCGGAGGTTTTCCAGCAGCTGGTCCCGAGATGGGGGCTGCCAGAGGTGGACCTGATTGCGTCTCTCCACAATTGCAAGGTCCCTCGATTTTGTGCAAGGTCCAGATATTCTTTGGCATTTGCAGTTGATGCCATGACAGTTCCCTGGAATTTTTATCTGGCCTACATTTTTCCTACAATTCCCATGTTACCAAGAGTACTCCGTCGAGTCAGGGAGCAGCAGGTTTCAGTCATCCTAGTGGCTCCAAACTGGCCGCGACGATCGTGGTTCGCCAGTCTGCCTCTGCGTCCAGCTCTTCTGCTACAGGGGCCATTCTGTCACGAGGACCTACTTCAGTTGGCTTTAATGGCCTGGTTGTTGAGACCAGGCTCTTGAAGGCCAGGGGTTTTTCCCCTTCAGTCATCAGGAGCATGCTCCGGGCGCAGAAGCAGGTTTCCGCGCAGAACTACCACAGGGTTTGGAAAACCTATATTTTGTGGTGTGAGCAGCGGGCAGTACATACTGCCCAGTTCCGCCTGCCAAGATTTTTAGCATTTCTGCAGGGCGGTCTGGAGGCCGGCTTACGGCTTCAATCTTTGAAGGTACAGATTTCGGCTCTTCCATTTACTTTCAGCAACGTCTGGCTCTCCTCTCAGGTGCAGACTTTTTTTTTTTTTTTTTTTTTTTTTTTTTTTTACAGGGGGTCTTGCGAATACAGCCTCCGGTTCAACCACCAGTAGCGCCATGGGATTTGCCCCTGGTTCTGTTGGCTCTTAAGCAGGCTCCGTTTGAACCTTTGGAATCCGTGGACCTTCGGTTCATAACGTGGAAAGTGGTTTTTCTTATGGCCATTACCACGGCTCGGTGGGTCTCTGAGTTGGGGGCCTTGTTCTGCAAACCACCTTTTCTTGTTTTCCATGACGATAGGGCTGTACTCAGGACGGTTCCTTATTTTCAGCCGAAAGTGGTTTCATCTTTCCACTTAAACCAGGAGATTGTTTTTCCTGTTTTCTCATCTTCAGAATCCTCAGGGGACCAGGACGATCTATCACTGTTGGATGTTGTCCAGGCCCTAGGCATTTATTTAGACAGAACTTCGATCTTCTGTAAGACGGACTCTCTAATGGTTCTCTACGACGCCCACATACAGGGCTGGCCAGCCACAAAGCAGACCATTGCAAAATTACTCCGCTCAGTGATTTCAAGGGCTTACTCAGAGGCGGGGCGCCCGGCACCAGCTAGGGTGTTAGCTCATTCCACTAGGGCCGTGGCGGCCTCCTGGGCGGCGTGTCACGGGGCCTCGGCTGAATAGGTTTGTCGCGCAGCTACCAGGTCCTCTGTCCACACGTTTGTGCGGTTCTACAGGTTTTATGTTTTTGCATCCGGGGACATCCATTTTGGGCGTACAGTTCTCCGGTCGGGCAATCTGAGCGTTCCCTCCCATGGGGGCGGCTTTTGAACATCCCATGGTCCAGTGTCCCCCAGCCTAGACGAAAGAGAAAATAGGATTTTTGGGTACTTACCGTTGAATCCTTTTCTCTGAGTCAGGCTGGGGGACACTGCGTTCCCTCCCTCATGCTTAGCGGTATTGAGTATGAGTTATGATTTTGGGTCGTATTGACCGTCAATTTCATTTTTCGGAGTGACAGTGTCACGGAGTATTGCTTCTCCTTGCCAGGCACTTTTGAAGTTGTACTGAAGTCAGGGGTTGCAGAGGGGAGGAGTTATAGATTTCAGTGGTAGTGCCAAATCACAGCCTTCCCATTTACAACCCATGGTCCAGTGTCCCCCAGCCTGACTCAGAGAAAAGGATTCAACAGTAAGTACCCAAAAACCCTATTTTTGTGTTTTGAAGAATGGGGAGCAGTGCTTCTCTATTGCTTAACACAAATTACTCTAGTTTACAAGTGTGTATGTATGTATGTGTGTGTGTGTGTGTGTGTGTGTGTGTGTGTGTGTATGTATATATATATATATATGTGATCGCACTTTAAAAAAAAATGGGGTCCTACCTGACCATTTCTGGGTCCCATCATAATTTATGCTTTAGAGCTCCCCATATGCCTCTCAGACCTCCCCACATGCCCCTAAAATGCTGATCTGATACCCCCAGCAGCATCAGAATTCCCCACAAGCCCCTTAAATGCATGTTTTAATTCCTCCATGATCTTTCAGGTAATTTGACTTGTCTGTTCACAAAATCCATAGTGAATAAGTAGGTTTACCATATCGTCCCTTTAAACTGGGACACTCATGGATTACACAGGTTCTGTGGCTCCTTAAAACCAGGTGAAATCCAGGCATGAAGTCAGCCAGTCACAGAACCTTTGTAATTAATTAATGTGTCTCGTTTTAAATTGATATTATGGTTAGCCACTTTAGGTAATAGGCATATTTATCAAAGTATAAATGCCCGGTCTTTACACATTATTTCGCACATTAATGCCCTTTAAACTTTATGCCACAGCAAAGCCCAGCCTTTACACATTATGCCATGCAGTAATACTCCATACAAAATGATGCCGCACATTAATGCCCTGTAGTCCCCCTATGCTTTGCCCCCAGTAGCAGCCCCCCAGCAGCAGGTCCCCCTGTGCATTGCCCCCCAGCAGCAGGTCCCCCTGTGTATTGCCCCCCATATGCCTTCAACCACCTATGCTGTCCAATGAAGGTATCTGCCCCAATAGGTGTGAGTGACCTGGGCATTAGGCCCAGTCCACTAAAGGGCAAATCGGTGGGCCCGCTAGTGACCTGGGCCTAATGCCCAAGTCACACACCTATTCAGGGGGCATATACCTTCAATTGGGCCTAATGCCCCCTATGTTGCCCGGGCCTTGTGCCCGCCTATAGACCCGCAGGCCTATTGCCTGAATTTATCCCACGGGCCTAGTGCCCGACAACCCTGGTGGTCTAGGGAGGGGTAAATAACGGTGGCCCAAGGCCGCCTACCCGCACGCTTCAGTCTTCTGCTGCTGGCCCGTCCTGGCCAGCGGCACCGCCTCTTCCTTGTTGATCACGCCATCTCCTGGCCTCTTGCGCGGCCGCCGGAACCGTTGCCACGCCGCTCCTCTCTTCGGGAGGTTTTTACTTCTCCCCTCCGCCGACGAACTGAACTTTCCTGCTCAGCGGCGTCTTTTCAAGACGCCGCGAGTGGGCGGGGCTATGACGCGGCGAGCTGCGATTGGCTCGTCGCGTCTGCCTCCTTTTGGCTGCTGGACCGCGAGTCAAAAGCTCGCCAGTGCCAAACCACCGCCGCTGCTACTTGGCTTCCGGGCAGCGAGCTCCGTTCAGCTCGTGCCCGGAGCCAAGCTTCTCTCGCCGCCACTGGTGGAAGGGACCAGGGGTCCCTTCACCAGGTACCCGCCGTGGTGGCTTACCCGGTGCTGGGAACAAACACTGTCCCAGCGCCGGGCACGGATGCTGTGCCGATGCTGGGATCAGACACTTGATCCCAGCACGGCTTTCCACAGCAGCAGCCAATGAGAGTCTATCTCACTCTCATTGGCTGCTCTAACAGACAGCGTTATGTCTGTCTCTGCAGAGGGACGCGCTGTGCTGCAGCCAGCTGTCAGGGATTGGCCACAGCACAGCGCGTCCCCGGGGACCCGGCTACTTTAAAAAAGTGGGTCCCCAGTGCCCAATATCGGGTAAAATACGCGCTATAGCGCGTATTTGCGAAAAAAAAATAATATATATATATAATTTTTTTTTACTGTTATAAACTGCACTACACTCTTAGTAATAAAATCCAACTGGCCTCGGTGCCACCACTCCATGCATGTGTAGTCCAAACAAATGAATGGGCACTCAGGAGACACGGTATGAGATGCAAAAAAAATTAAGTGGATTGTAGAATCATGTCAATGTTTCAGGGCATCCGTCCTTTCGTCAGGACACACTTGCAGTAACAGACAACACGTTGTCTGTCCCAACATCAGCTGTAGGATGGTAGAGCTGGTGGAACCATGGTTAAACAAGGATGCGGTCAGATTTCCGACAGATGGGATTTCGGCATTCAGAATGCCGACGCTGGATTCCCGGCACTTATAAGAATACCGGCGCCGGGATCACAAAGATAAGTGTTGGGGTCAGGGGAAGGCTTAGGCACTAGGGGGAGGGTTAGGTTTATGGTTCTGCAGGGGGGGCGAGGGCGAGAAGGGAAGTTAGGTGTAGGCTGTCTGGGGGCGGGAGGGTTAGGTTTAGGCACTAGGGGGGAGGTTAGGTTTGGCCTGAGGGGAAGGGGTAGGGTTAGGTTAGGCTTACTTACCTGGAGGCGTTAGGATTGTAACCTGGTTGGAATGCCGGCGCCGGGATCCAGAGTGTCGACATCCCGTACCCATCTCGGTCAAACATTGAGCTGCATAGTGTGATCAGATTTCTGCGTCTAAAGGGCATATCAGTGGCTGAAATTAATCGCCAACTTGTCGAGGTGTACAGTGATAGTCTTGTCACGGAAACAGGTTTGGGTTTGGTGCACTGCCTTTGATAACAGCAGGACAGACATTCAAGATGAGCAGCGATTCGGCTGGCCAAGCACAGATAAACTGGGGTACAGGAAAGGGTGATCACGTTGGATACCGAAGCAACTCACAGAAGTTCACAAAACCATTAGGATGGGTTTGTGTCTCATGCACTTGACGCGGTACCATGAGGTGGGAGTGCAGTTCCTGCAGTGTAATGTTGCAGGCAATGTGACACTGGAGACAAAGCAAGCATCCATGACATGGAAACACACATCGTCCCCACCTTCAAAGAAATTCTAAAGAACTCTATCTGCAAAGAAAGTTATGGAGACTGTGTTTTGGGACTACAAGGGCTATATACTCTGTGTAAATTAATTTACACAATGAGAGTTCTTGTTACTTTATTTATTGGGCCACCCTCGTATATCTATATATCAAGTCAAAGATGGTTTTTCAGAGAGCATTTAAAGATTTGATGGATAGGGTTATAATCTTTCCGGGCATAGGAGGGGATCCATAGGTGGGTCGCGGCACGAGAGTAGATTGGTAAGCCAGTGTGAGTGCTGATTATCAGAGATGAGGTGATGCGCATTTTGGAGGTATATCTAATGCTGGGCATACACTCTACAATTATCAGTCCAAAGTGTCTGGTGGGAAGGAAAATCGGGTCCGTTTTCTAGTGTTTGGGAGCAAATTTCTTTTGTCATTTGCTCCCATTCATTACCAGATTTTCATTCCCACCAGCCAGATTAGACAGATATCTGACAGAGAATTGCATAGTGTATACCCAGCATAAGAAGACCACATGTATGTAAATTAAATGAGTGTGATTTTAATGTGTATTGTTCAGCATACCAAAATGTCTCATTCAGAGAAGAAGCAAGCTTGTTGCAGGGAGGGAGGAAAGTGAATGTAATATGCTATTAAGACCTTTTCTATCTCTGACATGAGAACTGCTGCATATGTACTGTAATTGTGTCCCACTAAGGTTGTCTGTAGTTTTTTCAGCCAGGGTCAGCAGCAAGCAGTGATATTTGTCTCAGAAATACCCTTGGTCATTTTCTAAGCTCAGTGTACCTGTGACTGTTATAAACTGCACTACTTATCTTACTCTGCTGCACAGCCTGCTTTTAAAGGTGTAATATTCAGGATCTGCAGCCCTGGTAGTTTAATAATTGTAATGAAATCAGCTCCAGCTGCCTGCAGGTCTCCTGTCTGTCTCATCCCATCTGTTTATACTTTGAGACATCTTTGTGCGCTCCCTTCCCCCCTCATCTGGAAGTTGCTCCTGTTTTTGCATAGTGGCGTTCTTTAGATCTGTGTATCGGGACATCATTTCTATACATCTATATGAACTGATGGAAAGACATCTGTAAGGATAACGAATCGGAGGGGAAATAAAGTACTTGTGTGTCACACTCTGCATTCCTGGCAGCCGGTTATTACTGTGAATTGCTGATCAGACTTTGTTTATGTTAGCTTCCCCCTCCGTTCACCTTAGAAATGTAATTTAGCCATGATATATAGTAAATGCCACAAAAAACTTGTTTTACAAATTAAAGAACAAAAAAATAAAAAAAATAAAACCATCCCAGTTTATTGTGTTCACGAAGATAACTTTTAAAGTGTACTGTATAATTTGTTCTGTGCTATATCATTCTAAAACTCTTCAGAGGATTTGACTGTAAAGTAAACATAGGGGCAGGCTCAGAGAAGGTGCCGCACAGTGGTGGATTTCATACAGTACTGAATACTGCAGTGTGTTCTAGTGTGAGAACAGTAAGGGACCAGCAGTAGTACAGCGTAGGAAGGCGCAGGCCCAGGAGCTGCTGCTGTGGGGATGTTCAGTTAATTCCCATAGGGCAGATAGTAAGCCTTTCCTGGAGTGAGGCCACATACTGCATTGCATCAGGCTATTCCCTCGTTCTACATAAGCCAGCACTGTGTTCAGCTCATCGCTGTGGAGTGTGAGGTCCATCTCCCACCATTACTAGTGCCAAAGTCTGACGCACACATGTTACTACAGATTGATTCCGTACAGGCACAAGCAGGACCTCATAAGCATCAGGTTGTCTGTCCCTTTTATGTAGCTCATACAGAAAGCCTTGTTAAAACGTGTGATTAATGGCATTGGGGGTCTTTAGCTTGTGGGTCAAGTTTCTCTATGATCCCACTTTTGCAGCATTATGTGTACTACCAACATTTTAAATACTTGACTAGATATAAAAAAAATAAGTTTGTTTCCAAAAGTAAAATAACCTAAAAGAAATTACATTAAGTTCAAAGATTTCTCCCCAGGGTGTTTGTGGTACTGATCCCCATATATGTACTGTGCACAGAACTCCAGCAATTCATAGCCAGGACTGTGTCTCCTCTTTGCATATAATGAATAATTTAGTTCCTGCACAAGCATCAGATCTATGTTATTTAAGATAAATCTATTGGCTACTTTGTAGTGTTTATTTTTTGTCTTCTTGCTACGTGTTGAGTATTCCAGTTAGAGCCGGTACGGTTCCTTTATGGACTTGTAAGTGCAGCCTCTCAAGCCTCATGACAGTGGTGTTTCCTGCTGTCCTCTCCCTGCACCTCTGTGCAGACTGCAGTGTGTGATTTTACATGTGAATGCTTTATAAATATCTTCCAAGAGCAATTTATTTTTCTAATTAGCCCGAGCAGCCCCTGCTTTGCATAGAGCTTCAAGCCGCACTCAATAAATCAATTTAAATGCACAGCTGCTGATATACAATTTCTGTCTCATTCTCCTCCTTCTCAGTCTGTCTCCCTCCTCATCTCTTCTCCATTCCCTTTAGGCACCCAAAAAGCCTGCTAATTAACATGGCTAATGAATCTCTTTACCATATGCAGGATTAAACACTGCTAGTGCCACAAATCGCAGAGACGAGCCGTGACACTTCCTACTGATTGTGCGTGACACTCTAGATCTGTCCATATCACACACAGATGCAGGTCCCCGAGTTCACTGTCAAATTGTTCTCTAAAACTCACGCTCTTTGTATCTCCTACTAGTAAGCAATGTTGCTGGAAAAAAAAAACAGTGGACTGTATGTTGGACAAAGGAATGACAGAATCCAGACATTATATACCTGCCTCTTTCATTGATGCCTGTTGTACACATCTTGGCTAGATCACTGAATGAGAGATGTGCACTCTCCAGGATAAAATATTATTATTAATAGTAGTAGTAGTAGTATTATTAATAATAATCTCTAGCTAACTTATGTTGGCATTGCTGGGATCACAATACTTAGTTTTGGTGATTTTGTTGCATAGAGAAACATTCTACTATATATGGAGTTTTCTCATTAGAGTCTATGGATGATTTAGCTTTACTCTTTACTATTTGTAGAAAGAGGGCTCCATAGAAACAATGGTAATACTTCCCTATGAATAAGACCACTTTGCCTGTGATGCACTATTTTATCTTGATGGACATGCAGGTGACTCTTCTGTATTGTAGTTGGTCAAACCCACAAACTATACAGTGCTTGGTACCAAAATAGAAAGAAACTATTTGCAATTGCAAATTTCCCGGCGCTCGATATCAAAAAGAATAATATAATACGTGCCAGGTGCAAGTAATGAGGGTTTGGTCAGAAACCCAGAGACAAAAATCTCCACAGCAAAAACAAATTGAAAAGCAAAATCTTTACTGCGCTAGGCACTGTAGGTAAATTGGGATTTATATATCTATAACAGGTTTGCTGTTAGTTTAATAAACAGGAGGCATATAGTAAAAATAACTAATATTTAATACATATATATTAACCCACATACAAACAACAAAAATTGCAATCATATACACATGAATAAAAATCAGACATATATAAAACTGCAGAGATCAAATAACTCTCTTACTGTAGTATATTAGTATGAGAGTATGGCTTAATACCATATCACTGAGGTTCCACGGCACAACGTTCTATTGCTGCCAATACTTTGCAACAGTGTGGCTTTAAAGTATCAATTAGTTTCCAATAGAAAAACGGCTGAATTCCGCTAATTAATAGATATTGACTACTAGCGTCCCAGTGTGAAGTAAAGTCACGCTGGAATATAGAAGGTGGGAAAGAATTGATAGTACCTCGACCCCGGGATGGCTGTATCCACACCATACTGATACTGGTGTGGATACAGCCATCCAGGGGTCGAGGTACTATCAATTCTTTCCCCTTTCCCACCTTCTATATTCCAGCGTGACTTTACTTCACACTGGGACACCAGTAGTGAATATCTATTAATTAGCGGAATTCAGCCGTTTTTCTATTGGAAACTAATTGATACTTTAAAGCCACACTGTTGCAAAGTATTGGCAGCAATAGAACGTAGTGCCATGGAACCTCAGTGATATGGTATTAAGCCATACTCTCATACTAATATACTACAGTAAGAGAGTTATTTGATCTCTGCAGTTTTATATATGTCTGATTTTTATTCATGTGTATATGATTGCAATTTTTGTTTGTATGTGGATTAATTTATATGTATTAAATATTAGTTCGTATTTTCACTATATGCCTCCTGTTTATTAAACAGACAGCAAACCTGTTATAGATATATAAATCCCAATTTACCTACAGTGCCTAGCGCAGTGCTTGGTACCAAGTCAAACAAAAAGAAAAACAAAGTATTAAAAAAACCTATTTATTAACAATTGATAATAAATGTTTTGTATCCTTCTTGCAGAACACCTGTTAAAATGCAAGGTGCAGCATCCCTTCGGTTTATGTAGCTCCTAGTCTCCTTGAACTTAGGTGAGTAATAATGACTTTGTGTGCCAAGACTACAAGTGATCATTACAGTGCCAGAAATTTGAACGCCAGAGACAAAATCATGTAAATCATCCTCTCAGCATATGTCTAACCTGCCATGGCCAGGAAAACCCACTCCTATCTCTGGGCCACAGGTCTGCAGCTCCCAAGGCTGCTAAAGCTATAAGAAGCAAGTGGTGCTAAACAAACATTATCAGTAGAATAATTAAGTATGGACAACCTGATTGGACAGGTGTAGTTCGGACTTTGCACATTTTTCAGCTTTTAAATACACAGTTCAGCCATGTAAACCCATTTGATTACACATACTGTATGACTGCAATTTTAAATGTTAACAAATACAAGAAGTGTATTTTATGTGTGTCCTAATTTAAATGGCCGATCTGGTACCTTCTGCTTTTAAGGATCTTGCTAGAAAAAGGGCTGCAGGCTTTTTTTTTTCTTAATTAAAAAAAAAAAATCCCTGCTTTGAAAAGAAAAAAAAAAAAAAATTCCTACATATTTCCCTCAAACAGTATATATGTCTGCTCACATATGATGGGAATTTTGTTGTGAGTAACCATGTTGAAGACAGACTTGACTCTGAATCACTGATACCTTGCTCCTTGTTCAAAACTAAAATTGTAAGTGCTACAACAGGGTAGTGTGATGCACCTAACCTCACATCTAATGGCTTCAGCATAGTCGGTCGGAAGTATAGTAAATCCAGAGATATGAATTGTATGAAGGCGTTAGCGGACAGTGGCCTATCTTCAACTTTTGCCCTATAGATTAATTTAGCATAAGGCCTATGAGATCACTGGACTAATTGGGCTGCCTTCCTTCAGAGATTATCCAGAATATAAGAAGATTTAAGGAGGATGGATGCAAGGTCACTCAGATTTCATTGTCCTGCAGATAATGTGTCTGTATGTGACACATTACTCCTCCTTGTTTATTTGTAAGGCGCCACAAGATTCCGCAGCACTGGACAGCCAGAGTTATGAATCATGCAAATATAATCGCACATTAGCCAAAACTCGTGCAAAAATGGTTGTGAAAAGAAAATTCAGATGTAAGAGTACAGAGGGCCCTTATCATGAGAGCTTAAAATTGAGACACATTGCATATCTGTAAATTATGTTCTGAGACATGATCACACTCAATTCAGGGTTCTACAGTATACTCCAGATATGACTCCTATTAAATCCAAACTGGAGCACCTTGAGGAAACCCACACTAACGCAGCTATTTTAGCCACTGTGCCACAAGTTTGAGATATCATCCTTTTGAATTCTGCACCCTGCAGCATGTGCTTCGTTACTGTATATCTGTGCTCTACAACCCCAAGCACTATATCGCCTAGAAATTGGCTCATGGCATCTAAAGTTTGGATAGCTTTGTGAAAAGCAGGACCTTTGCCATTTTAAATTATGCTCAGCAGGAAAGGCTCCGGTATACACAGCCATAGAGAGCTGACATCAGCATCCAATTGAGGACCTACAATGTCACATTTAAAATTTGCTCAGATGGGACCTGGTCACTAATCAGCTTCTCTCTATTCAAGAGGGTTTTGTCTTCACTGAGGCTGGAAAGTACTTAGAGCTGGGCTGATGCATGATCTGTTCCCCTCTGAAACTGGCCACACATCTAAAGATTATCTGTCCAACCAACCAACTAGTTGATTGGTTGGAATGAAAATCTGGTAAGGTATGAAAGCAAATGACAATCAGCAATTTGCTCCCAAACGCCAGAAAATGGACAAAAACTTTTGTTTGAACAAATTGTTTAGATCAAACATTTAACAAACTTGTCTGAACGACCATTTTCATCTGCTTTCTGGCATTTAGGAGCAAATTGCTGATCATCATTTGCTCCCATACGTTACCAAATTTTCATTCCAACCAATCAACTAGTTGGCTGGTTGGACAGATAATCTTTGGATGTGTGGCCAGCTTAAGTAAATACTTAGGAGCAACATGGTGCTGAGTGAGGAAGGGAGGAGTTAATGTGAAAGAGATCTAATGATAGGATGACGTTGGTATGCAGTCAGGAAGCCGGCGGACCTAATCCCGACAGCCGGCTTCCCGACTGCTTAATCCCGGCGAGGGTTAAATGACAGGCGTCTAAATCTAGATGCCTGTCATTTTACCGATGCAGAGAGACCGGCGCCCAGCATTCCAATCGAAGTGATGCCGAGCGTGGACAGCCGCGGGGAGGGGAGGGTTAGGTTAGGGGCGCCCGGGGGGGAGGGTCTTGGGGTTAGGCACCCCCCCCGGGAGGTTAGGATTAGGCTAGGGGGAGGGTTAGGGTTAGGCTCCCCCCCCTGGGGGACTTAGGTTTAGGCGGCGGGGAATGGGGGATTAGGGTTAGGCACTGGGGAGAAAGGTTAGGGATAGGCACCCCTAAGGGAGGGTTAGGGGGTAGAATAGGTTAGTGAATACTTACCTGGGGACGATCAGGATTTTCATCCTTGTCGGGCTGCCGGCGGTAAATCATACCGATAACGTTACTGTATGGTTTAATAATTGATGCATGCATTAATGATATGAGTTGGGATTCATGATGATGCAGGAAGGAAGGGTTATAATATAGGCTTACAATTGTTGGTTGGAATAATGGAGACTGAAGGGGGAGACAGAATAGTAGTGATAACCTGATTATTTGGGGTTTATGTGGGGAGGTGAGGGGTACAGACTGGGCAGTGTTGGTACTAAATAGGGAGGTGGATGGGTGTTTGAGGAATGAGCATAGAGAATGGAAAATGGATATGAGGGTGGGTACGGGAGTGCGATGAATAGGAGTAAGCTCAGTGGTAATGAGGTTGGGGCTAAGTGTATATTATGCGGTTATCGGATTCTATAATGTTTTGCAATTAGCCTTGCTCCTACGTTATATTACTGGCACACAAGCCTTGTATGTTATGCTGAGACAGTCACTCTAAGTTCAGTGTCCTGCAGGGAATGCAGTCGTTAAATTGACAATAACAATGTCAACATTCATACACAATGTTGCCAGTTATATCGGCATTGTTAAAATGTCGACTGTCAACATTCTCAGAATGTTGACATCTGAAATGACAACCTGTAAAATCCTGACATTCTTAAACATTAGGGTTAGGCACTAGGGGAGGTTAGTTGTAGCCTACTGGGGGGAGGTTAGTGTTGGCCTACTAGGGGGGATTAGGGCTGGGCTACTTGGGAGGGGGGGACTAGGGTTTGACACTGGGGGGAGGTTAGAGTTAGGCTACTAGGCGGGGAGCACTAGAGGGAGGGTTAAGAGTATGTATAAGGGATAGGCCCATTATACCTACCTGAACGCCGCTCCGTCAGATGACACTACCGGTACTGATGGTCACATGCCTTCCAGGGCCCAGTAGACGCAACAGTAGCGGTCGGGAGCAGGTCACCGCTGGGCCACTGGAGATATGTCGACATTTCATCCGTGTCAACATAATGTTGACATGCTAAGCATGACACAACCGTCCTGTATTAGGTACCGTTTGTTTTATTGTGTATCTATACTATGCTGAGACATTGGGACTGTTGTCTGCCGAGAGTTGTGAGGCACTAGTTCTGTGGAGACGGCATTTAAATAATAACCATTAACCCTTCCCTGTATTGCACACCAACGCACAGTAGATTTCTCTGGTGGAAGAAAGTCCCACCTGCCTGTTGAACAAAATAATAATAATAAAAAAAAAAACATTGACAAGATAGGACTTGTTCAGAGGAAGCATGGTCCAAACATCTGGCTGCAACTTTTCCTGTCGCTGTTTAACCAGATCTGACCCCAGGTGAAGCGAATTATATAATGGATTCAACCTGCAATGACTTGTTTCTTAGCAGAGTACTTTAGCTTTGGATTGGTTTCAGCACCAAAATTCCATTGGAAGCTTTTAAAAATGATTGCAACACAAATGAAATCCTCTGCTGGAGATTGAGGTGAACAACAGCTGATGAATGTTCCGATAGGCAAGATGCTTTTTGTTTGAATGTCTACTACTGGCTTCCCCACAACATAGTTAAATTACAGGTGGTACTTCTCTTGTGAGACGATCATACCATGTAATGTCACAGCCAGGGACCCACTCTTCTGCCGTAGCCTACCAGATGCTTTTGTGGTGCTAGCTATAATATGAATTTGAAGCCAAAAATGAATTGAGGCCAAGTTGCATCAGTTACCACATTAAGGCCTGATTCAGAGATGGACAATTGCAGAGCCGCATACAAGTGACTGTGCAATTCCCTACATCTAAAATTCATATGCAGCAGGAGGTGTCTGTAGGAAACAGACACCACCTTGCTGCATCTGCGATCCCAACGTTGCAACCGAGGTCACAGCCTGGAATCACCATCACGACCATCGGTCACGATAGTTGCCCATTTGGCCAGGCTTGAAAGTTGAAGCTTTCTGCAGCCTGATCGGCTCCTGGCAGCTGCGAGGGCCAGGAAATCTGCATCCACAGGTGTAGATCTGGGCCTCCTCCCTCCCAGAAAACGGGAACGGTGTTCAGCAACGCCCCGCATACTCCGGGGGGAGCTGTCTGCGAGCGCGATTGCGGGACCTGTTCTGCACATGCGCAGACCACTCGCCATGGGACTTTTACGCTAACCATCGGGTTAGCATACATCTCTGAATCAGGCTCTTAGTCTGCATTAAGGTTTAGAAACAGATACCGGAGCATTAGATTTTACCACTACCTTCTTATGATAGTACTCAGCGTAACACAGTACTGGGGCATTTTTTTATTTATTTATTTTTAAAATTTCAGTTTTAGAACTAGTTCTAGAAACCGGAACACATCATTGAAAAAAAGCACTTGGTTTTACATCTTAGGACTTCGGGCAACTCCATCATGGCTACTGTCAGTAAAGTCTTTATAAATACACACACCTGCACTAATAACCATTTGTTTAGCCTCTATTTAAGTATGAAATACACTCTAGTTATTTCCCCTAAGAAAACAAACAGCTGTATGTGGAAATCTGTAATAACATTTTCATTGTAAAGAAATGGCATTAGACGGTCAGTAGGTAGAAGTGTCCAGTGCTATTCTCCTCTCTCCCGCTTGGCACAAACGCCTGGCTGTGTTGGTGATACCCCTCCACTCCCGTCATGCAAATAGGAAGCCCTAAGGGGAAAGGTGGCAGCAACTCTGCTGCATGTTTTAATCTATGCTGCCTTGTTGCGGAGAGATCAGTGTAACTGGCACCCGCAGAGCACCTTCAAGATCAGGGTGAACCGTGGGCTCCAAGTAAGTCGAATGATGTATCCTAGCATAACTCAATGAACATGACCCAATACTGCGCTTTAAGTTATGGTTGGTATTTATGTGAAATGTTTATTGTATGGAATCTTCTTAATTGTAAAGTTTTGTTGGGTATGGTTCATATACTATCAACGTTTTACTCTCGCATATCTTTTCTAATTGACCTATTCATATTTTACATATGTATTTTTGTTATTTAGAATTTTGCTTCTATAAAACAACTGTAATTTCTGCTGTAATACCGATGCCTTTAGTTAGCTGGGATTGTCTTTTAGAAAAGATGATATTGGAAGCTATATTAAGGACATCCTGGTTCCGTCTCCCTGTGTGTGTACTTTTCTCAGTCTTGTCCTTGACATACAGCCTGTTTGTTTTATCTTGTGTTGCATTCAGGTTTATTGCTTACAGCTTTCCCCTGTGCATCAGCTGCTTGTGCCTTCATGATGCTAGGGCTCCTAAATGTAGCATGGCACATGGGCATCCAGCTGTCCGTCCATCCAGCTCCAGTAAGATTTTAAATCGCTGACACCTTAGAATTGTTAAAAAAAAAAAAGGGATGTTCCCTCCAGCACACTTAGAATTGTTGCTTTTTGACATTTGTAGAGCTGCAGGATGCTGCCTTGAAAACCGCTTCAATAAGCGTAACATTTACGGAACGGTATGTCATTGGGTGCTTTGCATATATGTTGGGGTGGCGTGTATCAGTACAATGCTCTGTATCGCTTTCTCTTATTTAGCTTGTGGCGGCAATTCAGAGATGGGTGCTAATAGCTACACTGCTGCGGCTTTGGATGCAGCAGCGACGCTAAATTATGCTAATGTGTCAGCAGGCATCTGAGGACAAAAGGCACCTCCTACCAGCGTCGCAGATCTGAGTGCTGTATCAAAAGACGCAGCATCAGATCACGTTCACAATGGTCGCAGCCATCGCCCATATGAGTAAGCTTACTCAGGCTGGCCGTCGGAACTGCTTTGCGTTGGGTCAGGAAATCTTTAGACCATGACCACGGCACGTCTAGATAACGTGGACAACAAACCTCCGTTTTATAAATTGGACCCTGTGGGTGCCTCCTCCCTGTCCCCAAACGGCAGCAGCCAGTTAATCAGACTGCGGTGTATATCAACCCCCCCCCCCCCCCCACCTGCACTAAATCTACTTCTAATTTTATTACAAAAAAACAGTACTCTCTCTAGTCTATATAGCTAAATATTTATCTCAAATAGAAATGCTTACTATTTAAAAATGTAAACCTTATTGGAGACAGGATGCTTAGGGATTTTAGGAATCCCTGCTGGTCTAATAGTTTGAGAGTGACAGAGTCCTTTATTTTAAACAGTAAAAAAATCATGTGTTCTTCACTGCACTCAAAACAAACCAGCTGTCACTCAGGTCATTTTGAATTGATCTGTTCATCAGGGTTAGTCCTGAATGGATTGAGTAATAAATCTAACTGGGAGGTTAGGTCACATTTTGATATTTTAAATTCTGTATATTGAGTACTTACAAGCTGATTTTTCATTGTAATAACTGGACGTTTGGCTCCTTTTCATGTACAGGGGGCTTTTGCTGCAGACTGAGCATGAGAATGCTCTTTGAATAACCTTGGAAATGGCTGAGTGTCCTGGTGTGTACAGATAAACCAAGTAATCAGCTCGGAGGTCATTACAGCTCTGTTAAAAGCTTCTGCCACCTGGTGGACAAATGACACTCATTGAATTTTTTGCAGCACCTAGCACTGACATCATGTGTAAATATTAGTTACTGGATGGAAGGAAATATTGATTACTTTTCAGAAGACTGCCCTCTAATTAACCACGGTAGGCTAATAATTTGTATGTCCTAGTGGAAGCCACAAACCCCATCCCATTCCACAGGTTGTGGGAAGTTTGTCCTGGAAATAATTGCAAAGCAGACTTCTATATATTGTCCACACTTTACGTTATGACCTTTTGTTACCTAACTGCTCTGATCTTTGCTGTTTGCTGTCACTTTACCTCCGAGAATATTCTGTTCATTAGATATATGCTAATAACAAAAGGTTTGGATAGGACCGTCTATAGCCAGGTCTTCAGAAAGTTAGATTTTAATTCCATTTTGTTTAAGGATGCATGTGATACATATGAACAACATCCCCATTGTTTGTGTTCCAGCTGCCAATGTTTGTTCACAATGAGTGGATTAGGTGAAAACTCGTTGGATCCTTTGTCTTCAGACTCAAGAAAGCGAAAGCCCTCGCTATGTGACACCCCTGGCCCCAGGTGAGATACCATTGAACCCTCAGCTGCTGGAGTGTCTGGAGGCAATGACCTCTTACCAGGTGCATATGAATGTATGCTTTATAAGAGAGGGCCCTTGTAAGTAGCACTCACATTATCCTATTGATCTTCCTGCACTGTATACCGTTATTAAGCTGTAGGAAATGTGGCATAAGTGTCGGGGGAGACTGAGCTCTGCCCACCAAGTCTCCAGTTAGAAACATTTCTCTAGATGTGTTGGCTAAAGTTTCTCCAGTGGCAGCTTTGTGTGCTACCAATGTTTTTGGTTGGCCTGGAAGGTAAGGAGGTGGTACAGAGCTCTGCTCTCCTCAGGCACACATGCATAGTGGCTGTCTCCGTTACACAGACCTCTTTCCTGATATATAGTGGATTGATGATTAATAACATTTTTCTATGCAAAAAAAAAAAAATCTGTAATTAACGTTAGGTAATTTACTGATCAAACAATTGGGTTGCCTTTAACACAGATACTGGTTTTACAAAAGCCTCTTGCACTGAATGTCTCACTCCTGGAGGCCGCCCTCGCTCAGTACACCTGGATATTTAACCTTTGCATTTGTACTGTAGAGATGGTCACTAGAGTTTTCGAAAGATCTACAATTTTTTTATGTCGGAGGACCAGATTTTTTTCTTTTTTAATGCTTTTCCTACTTTGTCATCCAATAGCATTTCTTTATTGGAACATTCAGATTTTTACATACAAACATAGAATTTGATGACTATAAGAAACATTTGCCCCATCTAACCCCCCCCCCCATTTTTGTAATCTCATGGTGACCTCAAACCCTATGTGAACCTTTTATAAGGATATCCTTATGTCTATCCCAAGTATATTTAAATGACTGTACTGTATTAATCTCTACCACCTCTGATGGTAGGCTATTCCACTTATCCACTACCCTTTTCTGTGATGTAATATTTCCCCTGAATCTCCCTCCCCCAGTGTCAGTGTATGTCCTGATGTTCTAGTACTTTTCTTCCTTTGCAGAATGTCTCCCTTCTGCAACTTGTTAAAACCCTTTACTTCCTTCTTCCTGCTACTGATTCCTCTTCCTACGCAATCAAGCATATTATTTCACATTGCTTTGTTACATTATGTACCTGCCTTCAAGTTACCTGAAATAGTGACACTGACTACTAAATCCCCTTTTCTCCTCTGTAGTTTCCATCCTGGTACACTTGATAGTATATTTAGCCTTTATGATTTTGCATTTTTTTGGTATTAACCTGTACTTGCCATGGTTGTGAGTCACGTGACCATTCCTCTAGTTTACCTAGATCCTCAATCATTTGTTTTACCTCTCCAGGTATGTCTACCCTGTTGCATACCTTTTGTGTCTTCTGCAAAAAGGCGCACTTTTTCGTTTCAGTACCATTTGCATTGTCACCAATAAAGATATTAAAATACTCTGGTCCAAGTACAGATCCCTGGGGCACTCCTCTGGTATCCTTTCTCTCCTGTGACTGCACTCCATCTACTACAACTCTCTCTTCTCCTGCAACCAATTTCTTATTCATTCAAAAACTTATGGTGCGTACACAGGCAGCGATATTTTGGACGACAGAACTATAACGATATCGTTATTGTTCAGTCGTCCAAAATATCGTTCAGTTTATGCCCCAAAACGATAAACTATAACGACCAATGCGCACTCCCGCTGGTAGATGGGTATTGCCGTTCATCGCTCGTACCTGCTGGCCAACCTGACTGTATTATCAGGTTGTAGCATGTTCGGGGATGAGGGATGGAGCCCGGCACTGAACGATATCTTGCTTGATATCATTCAGTTTTTCTGCTCAGTGTCGTTAACGACACAGAGCACGCCCCTGCCTGCGACACACGGGACGATGTCGCTCATGGAGCGTATCGTCCCGTGTGTATGCAGCTTTAAAATACAGCCCCAAGCTTTTGAGTATATTTAACAGTCTGCAGTGTGGGACAGCGTCAAACGCCTTACTAAAGCCTAGATAGGCCACATCTATGACTCTATGATGCCCTCAGCCCCCCGCAATCTATTTTAGTCAACCAGTGAAAAAGATTTGTTTGGCATGATCTCCCCCCAGTAAACCCATGCTGTTTGGGATCCTGTAAATTGCTGGATTTGAGATATTCTACAATTTTCTTTTAAGATTGTTTTCATCATTTTCCTACTACTGGTGTTACTTGCCTCTTCTTGCTTCCACTTTTTTGCAGTGGGACTACATCCACTCTTTTCCAGTCCTATGGAATTACTACTGTAGATAGTGACTGGTTGAATATTTCTGTTAATGGTGTTATCAGCAGCCCTTTAAGCTCTTTTAGGCCCTTCTCAATTGTTTCTAGACATTATTTACTTTAGGATTGATCTCCTTTTCTTTACAGGAACCCCTCAAGACCTACATGGCTATATTTTAATGTAGATGTGTTTTTTATAATGTAAATATAACCAGTGGCAGATTTTACTGCAGCCCCCCAGTAAAATCTACCACCTGAAGGGACTTCCTAGCACTGGCTTCCAATTGGAAGCTCTCCCTGCCAATCACAGCTGGAAAGCAGATCCCAAGGGATCTGAGACTACCAATGGGAAACCACTCCCCTGCTTTAATGACCGGCCTATCTGGCTTCTAGGAGCTGCAGCTGATGCAATCCCTAGATGCCTGGGCTGCTTGTCAATTTGTGTGCATGTGAGGGTTTGTGATCTTGCGCAGGCACAGAGAGCAGCAGACCACCCCAGAGGTTACAGGCCACTGAACAGAACTATATAAAAGACTTAAAATTAGAAAGAAGAATCCAGAAAAACAAAGCAGAATTCTGTGCAGACTTTTTTTCTTATTGCAAGCAGATTATCTCCTTGTTTTTGTATGTTCTGTTTACTTATTTGGTTGAATTGTAGAAAGGCATAAAACTGAATATTTATAGTGAGAGTGATCTACTGCAGACTTTGTTATCCAATATAAAGTCTATTTTCATTATGACAGGGAGAGAGTACATTTTATTTTTAATCTTTAGTTATGTTTCATATTGGGAACCTATTTTCAAAAACCTCTATTTGCCAAGTACACAATTGTGTTACTCTGAGCGTTACCTGCTTGAGATGAGGGTCTGACAGAACTTGTTCCTGACTTCCCCTATGTCTGTATTTCATTCCCTGTCTTGTTCCCATATATTTGCAGAGCAACCGTTTTGCGTGTGCATAAAGCATTCAAGATGAAGTTGTGTGCTCCTTGATGAATTACATATGCTAAACCCTCTCTCCCTCTCTCCTAGCCTGACCTGCAGTGGTGAGAAGAGGAGACGTGAGCAGGAGAGCAAATACATTGAGGAGTTGGCTGAGCTGATTTCAGCAAATCTCAGCGACATTGACAATTTCAATGTCAAACCCGATAAATGTGCAATCTTAAAAGAGACTGTCAGGCAGATTCGTCAGATTAAGGAGCAAGGTAGCGTCCTCTGTTTTCTCCTTGGCTTCATAAAGTCTGTGAAGGACAAGGATAATCCGACTTTAAAAGTTGGGATCTATTTAACCTTTTGGAGGATACTGATGTATTAATTGGTTTGTTATGGGTATTAAATACTTTTCTTGCATGCAAACATAGTTACACTGCTCACATTTTAATCACATTATTCTTATTGGACACATCAAGTCTAATATTGACTTACTACTTATAGGCAAAGTCCGATAAAAATGAAAGCAAAACAGACAAATGTTTCATCAGAATTCCAGTTCACCTGGTGAATGACATGAACTATTGTTACTAGAGAGGTGCTGTGTCCTAATAGTTCTTTATGACTTGATATATTTGTTGAGACGGGATGTAGTCAGGATGCCGACTGTCGCAATGCCAGCAGCGGCATCCCGACTAAGAATCCTGATAGATTGGGGAGGTAAGTATTAGTGTTAGGGGGTGCCTAAAAGTTAGGCACTAGGGGAAGGGATAGGCTGCGGGACGGGAGGGTTAGGGATAGGCTGCGGGACGGGAGGGTTAGGGATAGGCTGCGAGACTGGAGGGTTAGGGATAGGCTGCGGGACAGGAGGGTTAGTGTTAGGCTGCTGGAGGGTTAGGGTTAGGCTGCGGAATGGGAGGGTTAGGGTTAGGCTGCGGGACGGGAGGGTTAGGCTGCGGGACGGGAGGGTTAGGGTTAGGCTGCGGGACGGGAGGGTTAACTGGAGGGCTAGAATAAAAGTTTCAATACTTACTCTAATCCATCAGGATTTTGACCGTCAGGGTTGCCGCTATCGGTATCCTGACCGTCTGCATCCTGACAGTCGGGATTCCGTACCCAACCTGTTGAGACACCTGGCCTAATAATGCACGGTTGGCGGGGTAATAACCGCCAATCCAAACCAGATAAGAAATAGCTGAACATCGAATAATCATGTCACTTAAGGTTGGACAAATACTTGCGATTATTCTGTGTTACCACATGTACATATCGCAGGTATTACTGTGTTGGCTTTAGTGTGTCAGTGTTAGTCTACACTTTTCATCCTTATTTAGCCAGTAATATAGAACAGTGGGCTTTATAGCTGCTAATGTCTTATCAGTTATTTACCAGCTGTTTAGAGAACAGATATTCAGCTAGGGCTCGTTGATATTACAACACATTGCTCCCAACTCACTACCAGCCCCAAAGTAAAAAAAACTATGTTGCACTGCAGGTGGGGCAGATTTATAATGTACATATGCATTTATATGAGAGGGCGAGTCCAAACTCTGATCTAAATTACAGTGTAAAAATAAAGCTATCCATTGTTAGTGTGCAGTTTCAGCCAGTATTTACCGTGTTGCATAAAATAAAATGTTTTTGCGCCCCTTACCGTTTTACAAGGTTTGTCCAATGTTAGTTGCTTTTTTTTTCTTTGCTTCCGACTCCGAATTGGCCCCAATATGAGAGTGACCACAAAGCTCTCCAATGTACAACCCCTTATTTTGTGACTGAGCTTTCTCCATTTATAAATAGGTTCTGCTCACTTCTAATACAGATTTTATTTTGGTGCTGATACTACAGGTGTAGCATATTTCTGTTAGGCAAGTGGTGCGATCAAGCTCCTACCACCCGTCAATCACATGTACCTGACCCTGTCCTGATACCATTAGAATAGTCAGCAGCTGGTGCAGGGCACACTCCAACGCAGCATTTAGAAGAAATGTTTTTCATCTGTATGGTTTTAAGGATGTCTAGCTTTAGGGTTCTCCTACCAGATACCAGAGCATATAATGAATGAGAACGTCTCTGCTTCCATTCCTAAGACTGGTGTAATAAGTTACCCTATAATGTTGGTATGTGATGCAGAGCTACCCACACAAACTAGGAGATTCACTTAGAGCAGACTTTTACAGATCGGGAAGAGAAAGAACAGTAGGTGAAGCTTTTGGTTACAGGCTAACAATTGCTCCGTCGGTTGCCCACTACTCTCAGCCATGTGTATACTGTAAAGAAGTGTTACGTGCATTAAGCTGTAATTATTGCTTCTTCCCTGGAAATTTGTGCTGGTAGATTTTATTGATTTTATAATAACTGTGCTTTTGCAAATGAAAATATTGTGTTAGGGAAATTGGTAAGTTATTGCGGAATTTCTTAATCATCTGTATGTGCTTAATGCAGAAATTGATATTTGCCTTCCTGCCCCTTCTGAATAAGCAATCTTCTAATAATGTCACCAGACCTGTCAAATATCTAGACTTCGATTGAATAATCCTTATCCTCTGTATTTTAGGAAAGGCTTCCTCCAACGATGATGATGTCCAGAAAGCAGACGTATCTTCTACAGGACAGGGGGTTATTGATAAGGATTCCCTAGGGCCCCTCTTGTTACAGGTATCAAGCAAAAGTTGGCTCAGTGGTGTTCTAATTAAGTTGGGTGATGCAAAATGAATCCTGAGGGACTCTTAAGAAAGAAAAAAAAAAAGAGTGGGGGGGTCTCCATGCTTCTAAAGGACAGGTTATTATGGGGTAAAATTATCTGCATACTTGACATAAGAAAAGGCTCCTATTTAGAGTTTGAATGTGTTTTACATGCTTTTTTGCCCCGCGGAAGTGGGCACAGTACCAGGAACTTTCTTTGTGATGTTACCTCACTTATTATCATTATTATTGCAGTGATGTGAGGTTAATTTGCTTTTTTTTGTGCATTTTGATATGTAGATCTATTATATTTTACATGTGAATGCATCAGATAGGTACAGTGAGTTGGCACCTAGTAATATGTAAGTGTGTATGATGCCTAACTTTGTTCCTCATATCCGTTTTGGAAGAAATAATAGATACTACTTGTCACCATTAAAGTCATTCTAAAAAACTGAAGGAGGTAATATGCCTTTGAGGAAAGTTACGGCAGTGATTCAGGCTAGAAAGTAGTGACCTGTTTTGTGACCTTTGTGTGTTTGTGCTCAGGCTCTGGATGGATTTCTGTTTGTGGTGAATCGGGACAGCAGCATAGTTTTTGTGTCAGAGAATGTCACCCAGTACTTACAATACAAGCAAGAAGAACTGGTCAACACCAGTGTATACAGCATCTTGCACGAGGACGATCGCAAAGACTTTCTCAAGAACCTGCCCAAATCTACTGGTAAGTTTATCCATATGTTACTTTGTTTTACACACTGATAACAATGTTCTTATTGGCTGGGGACACAGGCTTTTTATCCTGTCCGCTGCTCTGGTTCTCACACATAATCGGTGGTACTTTTAAGTGGTCTTTAGGCTTGTGGCTGTTAGGTTTACCTTAACTACCGGGAGACATCAATTTGTGGTGCAGTAGCTGTGGCTGCAAGCAATTTTGTGCGAGTTGGGGCTGCCTTAAAGTGCGGCTGTTGCCATGTTCACTCACACCCGCAACATCATCGTGGCTAACTGACTTAACCAACTATAAATCTAGGACTGATTTTAAATTTTTATGCTTAATTTCTTCATTCCGCAACAGATATAATACTGAGTTTCATTAAGTTGATTGAGGTTAGCGCATCTCTGTTTTCATTAATCGTGCTCAGCAACAAAATGTGGGTCCCAGGGACCCTCCATTTGAATTAAAAAAATAAATTGGGTCCTATCTGACCATTTCTGGGTTCCACCATAATTTATACTTTAGAGCTCCCCATATGTCCCTCAGACCTCCTCACATCTCCACATACTCCTAGACTGCCCATTTGATACCCCCAATAGCATCAGTTTTGTTCATAGAGGTCAGACTGCAGTCCCCATTGACAGTAATGGGCTCTGCTGTCTGCTGCAGTAGTAGGCCTTCTACAGGAGGTTTCTAGACTGTTCTTACATAGTGGTGTTGCATAAAATCATGCAGATACCGTAGTTTCTGCACAATTTTCCTCATATTTTATGAAAAACGGCAAACCAATAACAATATACCAAAAAATGTTTTCTCTTACCTTTGAAAAAAATGCTCAAGGAATTCTCCACTTCTATTTTTGCACTCTTCTGTCCTTTTATTCTATTGTGTTAGCAGTTGCGCTCATGCTGCAGGTCCTTATGGCTCCTCGTCTTCTTGATGTGTGGGAGGCAGGACTGGGGACAGGAGTAGGAGGTGGGAAGCCAGGGACAGGAGTAGAAGATAGGGAGCCGGGGAACAGGAGTAGGAGGTGGGGAGCCGTAAGCAGTTAGTAGGTGGAAGGCTGATGACTGAAGGATTCTTGGAATCAGATTATAGGTGGATGCCAGGTAAAAATGGGACTGGCCCTGGGGGCAACTGTCACTTTGTTTTCTGGCCCAGCCCATCTCTGACCTGCTCCTATTTGTGAGCTGGGTCTCTGCCCCCAAACAGCAGGAGGGGCGACAGCAAATTACATCCAGCTTTTGAAGGGGCTTTAAACAGGGCAGGTTCCTATTGGCCGCAGTGGATAGCATCTCAGCTGACTCAGGAGCCAGGGATTGGCCGCAGCGGAGTACGTCCCCTGGGAGCCACCCACTCTGGAAAAGGGAGTTCCCAGTCCTTAATACCGGTATTTGCAATCACGATGTCTGTTATGACCCCAAATTCATTCTTCTTTATGACTGTCCTAAGATGACACATTTTTGTTCTTGTCCTCTCTCTAAGGCTTACTCTGAAGGTGTTTCCACATCTTCTGGCCATATTATAATATACACAATATCAGCGCTCTCGTCCAAATCATTGACTGAATAATCTAACATTTTACATATACAAGAGATAGTGAAGCATGATAATCTGAAAAAAACAGTACATATAAATGATCTAATATTGATTATTAGTAATAAATAAAAACACATTAAAAGTAGAAAATAAAGAATAAAAACTACTAAATTATATTTGATAAAAGTGAGAATTGTAAACCTATAATACTCACATGTAGCAAACCTTAAAATACAAATTTATTAAAAATAATGTACATAACACATCATTTGCCAATTAATGAACAAAAATTGATACCAAGTTAACAGAACAATGCCTGTGATTTGTATGCTTCTTATACATGTTATGAATTTCTATTAATACCAATAAGCATAGTAATTGTATGCACATTGATCTCCTGTAAGACTGGCAATTAATCCTATCAGCCAAATAGGAGACAGGAGCAAACGTCTGCATTACAATAGAAAAGTTCTATCCTTTATTCGAAGTCCCAGCAGTTAATCAAGTGCAGAGTACTTGTAATTTCTTCAGTAATAATAATTGAAATGTCTTGGATTTCATGTAATAATTCATAAACATTTGTTTGGTATTAAATGAATGATCAGTATTCGTTCTAGTTTATCCAGTGTTAGAGCTGTGGAGGTCCCACCGAGTAGTCGGTTTGTTGATCAGAGAGAGAATAAAATGTCCACATAACTTGCAGTGAGTGATGTCATGTAGTGGGATAAATTACAGCAGTGTTACCAGTGCAGTTGGAGGCTAATTGGGAATCAGTCCAACTCTGTATTCGCCTTACAGGCAGTCACCTCTCTGTCTATTTGAAATATCAGGTTCTCCGTCTGTAACCGCAAACAGAAAATCTGTTCGAAGCTACAGTTAATACTTAATTAGTATTCAAGAAAAGTGAATGTCTTTCATCTGCACTCCAAGTGTATCCATAATTTCTGGCCTGATGTCTCATTCTTTGTGGACAACTGTGTGTTTCCTGTATGGGGCATGGCTCCTCTGCGTTAAGGAGACTGTATAGACTTACAGGCACAGTATGTTAGCAAATTCTGCTTATAAGAAGTTTGAAAAAGTACTTTCTGGTTATGACCGGTATTGTATATAAGGTATCATACTTGCTAAAGTGGACAAGTGTAACAGTTCACCATAGCAACCTTTCAGCTTCTAGCTGTCGTTTATCAAGTACATTCTATAAAATGCTAGCTATAAGCTGATCTGTTGCTATGGGCAATTTCTGTCCTCTTTAGAAAGTTTGCTACCCCCTCTTTCCAATTAGAGGTGTAAAGATGGAGAAACCGTACAACAAGCATACATAAACTATCATTTACTTATTTATTTTCTGGTGGAATTTATATTTGTCCACTGGTTCATATTTCACAGCACAAAGGCAGAAACTACATGTGCAAATATGAATAGGCTGCATTCTGAGTTTATATGCCCATATGGTGGTATATATAGAAGGCGAGCCTTACTGTGGAAATAGGGTTGCCCTCTTGGGCAGCAGCAGGTACTACAGGCCAGCAGCGAACAACCAGCATTATTCTCATTATCCGTTTACCACCTCTGTCAGATTCATCACTGTATTTTCTTCACAGCTACCAGATACATAGCTGTAATCATTATCTGTGAGCCCTTTATATGAGCATCATTTCATTGCACCCTTTCTTTTGTATAGTGCCAGCTGCTTATTTATTCACTAAGCCACAGCAGTTTGGGAAAGGTGGTAAAGAGCACCTTACTTTGTTGTCATACCACAGAAGTAGTGTGATAAACACGCAGGGTAATATATGATGTAAGTTGTGTCACTGTAGCTATGACATCTTTATTTGTTTATAGTTAATGGGGTCCCATGGTCCAATGAAACCCCCCGACAGAAAAGTCACACATTCAACTGCCGCATGCTGGTCAAGACGCCGCTCGATCACCTAGAAGATGGGAGTGGCAACATGGATCCCCGGCAGAGATATGAGACAATGCAGTGCTTTGCGCTCTCCCAGCCACGTGCCATGATGGAAGAGGGAGAAGGTCAGTAGCGGGTCATGTGTTTATCAACGTAAGCCTGCCCTCCTTCTCTTTCTGAATAGGCTATACTTTATCATGCCTGCATTTTCAATATACCCTAATGGACAGTGGCCGTGATACTGATCAATGTGTTATTATTTGGCATGATCTATCAATAGCTTCTGCAGCTGGGACCTCTGGGCAATGAAGTTTAAGTCTGTGAACTTTCACCCTCATTTTCAGCAGCATAACTGTTCTCCAATATAAATCCGTTTACAAACCGTTTGTACAACACAATTCTGCAGTCATGTTTTTAAATAACACATTTAAATATTCACATGTCATTGAATATTTGTTTTCTGTGTTTCAACAGACCTGCAGTCCTGCATGATCTGCGTGGCCAGGCGTATCACAAATGTAGAGCGAGTATTCACAGCCAACCCGGAAAGCTTTATCACCAGACACGACCTCTCAGGTGAATCCTCTGGGCTGCTTTACACAATGGGGATAGGGTGAAAAAAAACATTGGGGATAATTGGCAAAAAATCCATGTTTTTCAATGATCGCGGGGGTCAGCGCCCAAACAATGTTCGGGGCTAATTGGATGCCGCTCAATGTGTGGAAGTATTTTTCTATATTGTGCATTTCCCATAGTTGGTCTCTGAATCATATCTGCAGACATCATTATAAGAGGCTGAACATAGTTGCATGGTGACATAGCTGACCATTTCTTACACTGATCTTCCTGGATGCTTGCTGTCTCACCTGGAGATTATAGAAACCTAGGACTAGCGGAAACATTTGTGACTACTATGAGTGATGCACAGAAACCTCACTACTCCCATGACGGAGCTTATAATCGTTGGCAATGTTTACACACCCGAATCTCATAATTTCTGTGTGTAATCTTAGAAAAAAAAACCTGTCTATTTAAATATTGAGTTTCTGACCTGATACAGTAGGTAAGTTGAAAGTGTCAAGACATTTTACATGGTATCACAATTTACAGTACATGTAGGATCCTAAAAAAAAATTATCTGTAGATGTTTGAGGAGTTTATAAGATTAAAATACAGTGTAAAAGAAGATTTTTCTTATCGGTAATTCCATTTCTTCTAAGTAGCAGCCATACTGTGGGTTAGTAACCCATTCCCTTGAGAAAACATCAGACCACTTTATTCTACATAGGGTAGCTCCTCCTGTTCCTTCTTGTCTGAGTGTCTCTTCCCAGTTGGGCCAAACCATATAGATTTTCAAAGAAACACAGACGGGGGTTAATATGTAAATTGCCATGGATTACCTTGAAGAAATGGAATTACTGGTAAGAATAATCCGTTTGTTTTTTCTTCAGTCCTTTGTGGCAGCAATACTATGGGATGTACCCAGCAGTAATAAACAGGCAGGGCTATAATATCTAGTCGGAGACTTCAAGGTATATGATTGTCTGAACAAGCTATTTATTCTGCTGAAGAACTGGTCCCCGGAATAATAGATCGGACAGAATTGGCAAAGGCTCCTCTGCGGACATCTTGTTGATAGTCCCATTACTTTTGGCTCCTTAAAAAGTGGGAGGCACATATAGAAACCGTAATTCCTACACCTTTCACCTGATTTGGTTGTAATTACCCTCAAATTAAATCTGAAAGTCTGCAGTTAAAGCACATCTTGTTTGTTTCATTTCAAAGCCATTGTGGTGGTGAATAGAGGCCAAAATATGAAAATTCTGTTAATGTCCCAATATTTATGCACCTGACTGTATATGTAAAATATTGTCTGCCATATTGGCGAAGGGGGTCTATAGCTTCTGGCTTCCTCTTAATGTTGTCTTGCTGAGCAGGGAGGTAAATCTTCTTGTACTGTGGTAATCTATTTGATATCCCACCAGTCATCATTTGAATCGTTGATTCTAATTTGTTTCAAAGAAGAGAGCCTTCAAAAGGAACTGTTGCAATTTATATTTAGAGTATGCATCTGCGGACCATGGGCGGCTCTTCTAGAGTATAATACAACACTAATGATGCCTCACACAAATATTCAAATGTCTTCTGCATGATCTTTAATTTGTATTAACAGATACTGTCTTAAAATGTTTTCAGCAATATCAGCATGAAGTTTAGAGCTCCAAAGCCTAGGGGCACTCGAGACAGATCCTACTGCCATTTCTGACCTGAGTGTGGTACTGTAGATGTATGGTGCCTGTTAAGACAACCCTCCATTTTCTTATCCATAGGATCTTTGAAGGAGGCTCCATCTTCCAATAGGATGGTAGCTCTGAAAGTCAGCCCTACAATAGCTGTGTACACTTTAGGTACAGCACACAAGGATAGAAATTCTTCATCTTTAACAGGGTACATACGTTCTATCCTAGACAAACTACTAAGACTTTTGTCCATATTCTGCCATTCTTTCAACATCATATGTTTCATGACATTATGAACTGGAAACACCCTACCTTTTCTGGAACGATCTTCAAACAGGAGATCCCATTCTGTACCTTGTTCTTTTTCATCTCTAGAATTCATATTCTTGTATATGATTTGTTAAGACTTTCAAACCGCTCTAAATTGAAAGAGCTTGCGCAGGATGCAGCAAGGGGAGAAATGTGGTCAAACACTGAAAATGTGGGTATGACCGCATTTCCCATATGCACCAGAAGGACTACAGAGGGACTTCTGAAAATATCCAATTAAAGAAGATAGCGCTAGCTAATCCAGTATAGCAAATATATTTAAAATACCAATACAATTAATACACACCGTATCGCTGCAGCTATCCAATTGTCAGTGGTTGTCTGAATGAATGGATAAATACATATACTAGTGAAGGAACAGCGCAATGTTACTGTGAGTATATATGATACGATACTGCACGTAATAGTTAGTTTATAAATTTATTGAAAGAAATCTGAACATTTCTTATAAAAACATGGAAATAAAAAAATCTTATTAGTGCACAATGCATTCAAGAAATATATATATGTGGGAGATACTAAAGAGTCCCTTGAGATTATGTCTTTGTATAAATAATAGACCTGTCCCGCAGGTCAGAAATACATTACTTTGTCCATGAATGAAAATCCATACCATCCAAAAAGCGGTAGTCCTGGAAATGGAGAATGTCCCTGCAACTGCGTGTAGCCCTGAAAGGGGGATGATGTAATAATAGGTTGGATAAATTCCGGCAACTTCATGTCGTCCCGCTGATGGGGTGATGTTATAGCAAGGAGATGAATTCCAGCAGCTTTGTGCCGTCTCACTTGAAATGCATATTGTAATTCTTATGATAATCTGATCAGGACGCCAGATGAATAGGTGATGGTAGGATGTCAATTGGAACAGGGATAAACACAATCTCAATATAGGTATCGAAGGTCCGTCTAACGCGTTTCTCCATATCACCTTATACTGACCCTAAAACTTGGTTACCCACACGACCAAAGGGTTTCTTTAGATGCGGAAACAACGATGCATCACTTGTTCTCATGTACAAAATGGTATTAAAAGTTTCAAACCTCATAATGATGAAACACACATTGAAATCAAACAATATATAAATTGCGAGACAACTTTTGTAATCTACGTATTATCTTGTAGCTGCCCATGTTTCTATGTTGGTAGAACAACACGTTCACTTAAAAAGAGATTCTTGGAGCACCTTAGGAACATCATAAACAAAACAAGATGATCAACCACAGTGTTCCAAGACATTTCCTTGAAGTTAATCAGGGTGATCCGGTACATCTTATCATTATTAGGCATCGAACACATCCAGAGTACTCATCGGGGTGGAGACAGATTTCTACGCCGCTGCCAACAGGAATTATTCTGGATGTACAAATTGAATACCATCTATCCTGATGGCCTCAATGAAGCTGTAGAACTTAATTCCATTAGATAGGGAATACTCCACATTTCAGATCTTAGGGGCTATCCGACCCCATTATCTGCTCTGTGACTAATTTTATCCACTCATGTCCTCCATGATTTTGTTATACAAGAAAATGAACTAAGAGATATAAAGAAATTCAGTGACGACTCTCAAGAACTACTACCCCTTTATATACCTTATTTGATATATTCAAGAAATAAGCTTTTGTTTATGAACAAGGTTATAATCACTTATGCAATTCTTATAGTATTGATTATCATATATAAATAATACATTTTATGTAAATGCATTTTTTTGTCTTTATTTACCAATATTTGTACCATAATTGTATTTGTTATTGAAATATAGTTTACATTTTTCTTCTCCCCTTTGTTGATTTTTCAAAAAATCCCTGATATACTCCATATCTCCTATCCGCATCTATGAAAAGGAAAAATGATAATTCTGTATTAATAAGGTTAAATTTAATGAGTTTACTTTGTTACACTCTTACAGATCTTCCGATTGAGTACACGTAAATAATAGCAACATTATGTAATCGATAGATTTAAATACATCTGCGGAACGTTACCAAGGGAATGGGATGCTTTTCCGATCATGTGACATCCAGACACGTGACATAATCACGTGTTGCTATAGCCCACAATACGTCTTTCTGTAACAACAGATGGCGTAGTGCACGTGACACGGAGTGTTTCACTTAACATGATTGGTAGATTGTTCCCAAATTATCAACTGAAAAGGACTTTTATTTACATGCGAGAGTAACGATAATATACAGTAATATTTCTCTTTTTCTTTTATATGTGTGTGTATATAGGTTTATTTAAGAATTTATATTTTAGATTTATATCTGCTGCACATAGTAGAGATGATCCCAATATGTGAATAAGGGTACACCTGGGAGCAATTAATTTACAACCACAGGGTATTTAAACTCAATACAACACATCATGTCATTAAGCCTCTGATGAAGCTGCAAGAGACAGAGAAACGCGTTAGCCGGACCTTCGATACCTACATTGAGATTGCGTTTATTTCTGTTCCGATTGACATTCTACCATCACCTCTTCATCTGGCGTCCTGATCATATTATCATAAGAATTACAATATGCATTTCAAGTGAGACGGCACAAAGCTGCTGGAATTCATCTCCTTGCTATAACATCACCCCATCCGCGGGACGACATGAAGTTGCCGGAATTTATCCAACCTATTATTACATCATCCCCCTTTCAGGGCTACACGCAGTTGCAGGGACATTCTCCATTTCCAGGACTACCGCTTTTTGGATGGTATAGATTTTCATTCATGGACAAAGTAATGTATTTCTGACCTGCGGGACAGGTCTATTATTTATACAAAGACATAATCTCAAGGGACTCTTTAGTATCTCCCACATATATATATTTCTTGAATGCATTGTGCACTAATAAGATTTTTTTTATTTCCATGTTTTATAAGTAATGTTCACATTTCTTTCAATAAATTTATAAACTATTACGTGCAGTATTGTATCATATATATACATACATACATACATACATACATACACTCAGTATCCTTGCGCTGTTCCTTCACTAGTATAGAGGGACTTCTGAGTCTTAGACCCGGGCCAGAAATCACTCATTCGCAAAGGGTTGCTCTTACCGAGAGAGCGGTCCTCTGCGCATTCCTTCATTCATACTGGTGTTACCAGTGCCGGCATACATGCAAAAAGAGCGCATCCCGCCCCTGTCTTTGTATATCACCAGAGTCTTTACAAGACAAATCGCTAAATTCTTCTTCTAAGCCAAAAACAAGAACTGCACCATATTCCAAATGCAGACGAGTGTGAGATCTAGCGATTCTTCCTTTGCCACAAAATACTTTCATCCACTCCATCAGCTCCTGTAATTGGTTAGAGGGTTGAGGTGGCACAGCCTCAGACTTGAGAACAATCAGCGCAAATGTAATTACCTTGATCAGCAGGCGCAGGCTAATGACAGGCTGCACACACTCACATGCTTCTTTCTACACAACTTTTTCTTCACAACAACTTTAGAGGCAACACCCTTTGATCAGAAAAAAAAAACAGCTAAAAGTAACTATACTAACTAATCTAGTTATTTAATATCAAATGCTGCGTCGCTAATAAGGACTTGCCTTGCAAGGGCACTCACTGGCTGTTGTGGAGAAGCATCAGGGTGCATGGTAGCGTCCTCCTATGGTGCAATAAGCAGGAAAGTCAGAGGGCAACTGCAGCTCTATTCCCAGTATGCAGCTCCATTTTTTTTTTTTTTTTAAGATTCCTGACCTGCGTTGCATGTGTGAGCACCGCACATAGCCATCATGCCAAATCTTCATACTGTGTTTGCTTGCACTGAACATGCAACTAGTGGTCCCCAGGAAACCTCCCTATCCCTATACCAACGCGGCTTACAGCTATTAGGTGGTGCGTCGCCTAAGTCTGTCTTGTGGAAAAAAGCAAACGACTCACTATCTTTGCCTAGAAGAGGAAAAAGACCAGGAAGAACAGGATGAGCTGACCTACGTAGGAATAGTGGGTGATCTAATCTTTTCCTGTCTCTACCCTAAGGGAATGAGTTACTAACCCATAGTATGGCTGTCGTGGAGGACTCGAGAAGAAATAGGACTTTGAAAAGCCATTTTATTACAGCTGACTATGCACAGTTAGATCTAGTGAATGGACCACCATGCTGAATGACAAGAGATGGGGTTCACACATGACCATATCATACACAGAGCTACATATCTACTTAATTGACCTGTATGGGACTTCCTTGTCTCAATTGATGAGGACACCATACTTATGGCCAACTGTATTATCCTTCTTGTACATTTTATTCCAGTGAGAATGCCCTGGATTACCATTGGACCAGATGATTATACAAATGGAAATATATTTTTATTCATTATTATTGTGGACACATTTTAAGAAAATGTCCTTCTTTCCGGTCTATGGGAGTCTGTGTGCTCCTATACCTTTATCCTCTCTCATTTCCACCTTTTATGTGAAGCTTTGGTTCAGTATGGCCATATTTGTAAACCAAAACTAATTGGTGGTGTTTAATGATGGTCCACACACATATGCAGGTACCATGTACAATGTCTGTCTCTTAAGACAAGTAGATCATATTGATCATGATTGAGCTTGTTCTGCAATTGTAGTGGCTGGTAAGGTAAAACCAAAGCTAGAGACCACTATCTGTAGTCAGACTGTAATGAAACTGTAATGGACAAATATAGCCTTATTGAATGGAGTTATCACACTACAACTACTTACTACTACTTTAACAAGTTTCTCTAATATCAAAGACCGATCATGGGCAATTACTTAGCTGAGTGACACATTGTTGGGGTAGTGTCCTAAGAGATTTATGCAGACTCTGATTTCTATTATAACAGGCAAAGTAGTAAATATTGATCCCAATTCCCTGCGAAATTCCATGAGGCCGGGGTTTGAGGACACAATCCGCAGATGCATCCAGAGGTTTCTTTGTCATAGCGAAGGGCAGCCATGGACGTACAAACGTCACTATCAAGAAGGTGAGGACCATCTCTAATTACTAATTCATATTTCTTCTTTGAAATTGTTTGATAGTCACTCCACAGAAATTGATGTATGCAATTTCTTTTTATGGAACCTTAACATAACAGCAGTAGATGAGTGTTAAAAAGCAGCTCACAGTACTCCTCTATGAACCGTTATGTAAGTGATTGCAAATGTTTCTATGGGATGAAGTTATGAAGAAGAAATAGGACTTCGAAAACCCATTGTCCTATGGCGGGGGTTAGGTTTAGGCTGCGGGAGGGGGGGGTTAGGTTTAGGCTGCGGGGGAGGGGTTAGGTTTAGGCTGCAGGGAGGGGGGGTTAAGTTTAGGTAGATTTAAAGATAGGGGTTGTATACATATGTAAGCGGTGTCGGCATTCTGAGCGTTGGTATCCCATACCCAACCCGTTTCCATATATTATGTTTTAACTGGCTGTTATCTGTTGGAAAGCTATATCATAACGTACTGGATTTTCTGTGGTTTTTTTGCAGCCTATGTCCATGGTCACTCAGAGACCCCACTATACAGGTTCTCTCTGGCAGACGGCACTATGGTGACTGCACAGACTAAAAGCAAATTATTCCGAAATCCTGTCACAAATGACCCTCATGGCTTTGTGTCAACTCACTTCCTTCAGAGGTAAGTACAGGCCAATGTAACCAGATTTCTTCGTGTGTGTGTGTGTGTGTGTACATATGTATGTGCGTAAATTTGTATTTACATTTTTTTTTTTTTTAGTTAAATGAAATTTATATTTCCATATACTGTGCATATTTTTGTTGTACCGGTACAAGTGTCTAGATGACAGTAAATGCAATTTTAATGTGCTATGTGATAACTGACCATATTGCCCTGTGATGCTGTTTCAGGGAGCAGAATGGGTACAGGCCGAATCCCAATTCTATGGCACAAGGTGTTCGCCCGCCTTTACCTTCGAACCCTAATCCTGGCAATGCCATGAATATCTCCTCTGCACAGTGCATGCCGCCACAGAACAGGAACTATGGCATGGGAGACGGCAACAATACGGCAGCTATGTCTGGCATGAGATACGGCTGTACTGGAAACATGGGGCCTGCCTCCCAAGCTCCAGGGATGCAGCAGTC